>CM034312.1:27862978-28199044 GCA_019925795.1 Dendrobium chrysotoxum | reverse complement strand
CCTTGGTTGCCCATAGACCTTCCAAGGGGATAAGTCCGGTGAATAGGGGTACATCATCATCCAAGGCTTAGCAGAAGACCCACCAGACCAAAAATTTTCAACATGAATGCCGCCAGAGAGCATCGTGAAGAAGGGGACAGCATACAAAAGCCCCCAGAGTCATGTAAATAGCATAAAACTCAATAAAATATCACCAAAACTACAAAAATTCCCAAAGATCTTGCCCATTCTTCCACTTCAAAATTATCAAAATATATATATATATATATATATATATAGCTTTCTTAATCCTGTGGCAAACATAGGTGGAGAT
The DNA here is from genome assembly GCA_019925795.1 of Dendrobium chrysotoxum. Lineage (NCBI taxonomy): Eukaryota > Viridiplantae > Streptophyta > Magnoliopsida > Asparagales > Orchidaceae > Dendrobium > Dendrobium chrysotoxum. The sequence goes on along the minus strand of CM034312.1, from coordinate 28,198,731 downwards.
AGCAGCTCCAAAGAAAATAGACAACACAGCATGTAATAAGCAAGTAAAGGTTCTAAACACCAGCCACAGGGTATACCTTATCATCAATCCATTCAAAAAACTGAGGTAAAGAGGGTCCGAGGGCAAATTATTAGCCTTCAGGAGCAAAGATAAAATAGAGAATTAGAAATCGCATTTGTAGAAGAGGTGCGTAGAGTTTTCAAAAGAAGAGTGGCATAAGATGCAGCATGGGCCAACCTAAATATTTCTTTTAATAAGAGCATCGGGTGTCTTAAGATCACTGACAATAGAAATCCAATAGAAATTAGAAAAGTGCAGAGCCTAGCGTTTGTGCCAGACAAACCTATGCCAAGAGCGAGGATCACCATTCCTGTAATATTTATTAAAATAACCTTTGAAGTTCCCAACACCTTTGTGATGACAAAGTAAACAGCAAGAGGAAGTATCCATAATTGAGATGCCACTGATAATATTTGCAAGCTAAAAATGAACATTTGCAAACATGTTTCAACTAAAGCCATTAATTAACACATCAAGATGACCATTATCACATCCATAAGAGTATTAGAATAGGGCAAGTCCATAATAACACCATTGCACCAATGATCCCATTTAAGAGAGATGGGAGAAAAGGGAGAAATTTGAAATTGGAATTTCTCTCTAACACTGATAGCAGTATCACAAATACATTTCCAAAAAGTAGAAGAATTAAAGGGAGGAGGTCTCCAAGGAGAAGACTGTCAATGGGAAAACCATAATGTAAGGCACGAGGGTGACAATTGCCTCCGATTTAGGCGCGGGGGAATCAATCCCTGACACAGCAGCAATCTCCATGAAGGAGGCATCCTTTTGATCCATGGCAACTAATTCCACAATAGTTCCCCCATTAATTGACAACTTAAGGATCTAAAACCCCATCCCAAACTGAATTTAGTTGTTACAGATCAGCTCTTCAATATTCATGTCTTAGTCCAACGATAAGATCAATTTTCCAGACATTTGAATTTGTTTCAATTTTCTGTAATTGAAAGGATCGCAAAATTGGAGTGTGGGAACGTGAAATCAGAGCGCGGAAATGGAGCACAGAGTCATATGCGAGCAGTAGGCTAAGTCGCGACATCGGATCAGAGCACGGGATTGCACAGAATCGGACACGGGCAGCAGGCTAGGTCACGGTGTAGCGAGATGTGGATGCGGACCACGGAGCTGCTGCTCAACGAGCAGCTTGACAAGCTCGTCTTCCTCTGGCGAGTGGAGCTCAAGCTCGACTCGAGTTCGAGCTCGATATTTGGCATGCGAGTCGAGCTTGAACACCCTCTGACTCGAGCTCGACTCAACTCGTTTGCGCCCCTACTACTGTTATATAAAATAAGAACTATCTGTTGATCTGAAGGCTGCAGCTGAACCTTCACCGGAGGTTCTCAGGTTATATGCAACCACGCATAGGTTAATAATAATGAATCGCTAACCACAAAACACCCCCTGACATCAAAATAGGAAATCATCACCGTTCATAAGAAAATTCAAAACATCCTCTCGAGAGGATTCACAGCCACCATGGCTAGCGCGGAAAACATCGCCGCTGAAACCGATTTAGCTTATTTAAAATTGATTTATGTTGATTTTATTGATTGGGGTAATTTAATTCTAATTGATTTGGGCTTGGTGGTCTGAATTTGGTTTATTTGATAATGTTTAACTCGATTTAACTTGAATCAATTTAGTTTAACTGTATTAATTTGAAATTGATCCAGTTGATTTAAGTATGTTTGTTATTAGTATTGATTTTTCCTCCTCCTCCTTCTTATTATTATTATTATTATTATTATTATTATTATTATTATTATTAATAAGAATTCATTCTTTAACCAAAACATTATACATATATTTTTATTTATATTTTATATTCTAATTTTCATGGATGGTATTTATCATGATTATATTATCATTATATTTTCTTGAAAATTTTCTTTAATTTAAAAAATTTAATTTTTTTAAATGTGATTTTAGTTTTACTTTTATTAAGATTCATCTAATATTCTCTCTTCTCGGCGGATATCAAATAGAGTGATTCAAGCACGAATGGGCTCAATCAATCTGTCTCAATGAGTCAGATGCAACGATACAATCTGTTTTACAAGATAAGACCGCGATTGAGAAACTTCAATGGAGTTATATGTCAAGCTATCAATGGTTAAATTAAATTAGCAGTTTGTTAAGCACTAAACAAATAATAATTATACTTCAAGTCCCCATCAACGGTGGCAAAAACTAGACAGATAATTCCACACTACTTAATCTATTAACTACTATTTGATATGCTAAGGTTTAACTCCTCTTCTTCGCAAGTGAACGTTTCGTGTCTTCTTCGCAAGTGAACGTTTCGTGTCAATAATGAAATGATGAGATGAGTATCATTCTCACAAGGATTTGGAATTATCCTATGCTCAGTACTCTAGTACTGCTTAATAAAATAATTATATTTATCCTATCAGTCGAATTATCAAGGGTGATACAATAAAAAGTAAAATACTACAATTGCAAAAGATAAATGCAATAATTTTTAAAACTCTGAACCTATGTTATTTAAAAACACATGCTTGCAATAGAGAAATTTATTTATTATTGTTGTGAATCAAGGCATAAATACTCATTATCCTTATTGAGCTCGTTGAAGAATTAGCTAGGAATCCTCCCAACTACAATTTTACTATCTCCTTAAGATCCCATAACTTTAACCACCATATATCTATGCACGTTAAGATTAATTTTAAATTCTCTATTTATTCATCTACTCCTTCGTTGAGGCTATTCATCAAATTAGGTTTTAAATTTATGTACAACCTATACACAAACTATATGAATGATTTAAAACAACGCTAAACAATTTATGAAATCACAAATCTACTTTATGTAATACATGATTTATAAATTATCATAAACTTAAAAAATAGAGTAGTCACACATGGAGAGAAAAGTAAAACACAACAAATATTTTTATTTCAATGAACGTGAAATAAAAGTACAAGACAGAAGATAAGGATAAAAATGACCCTAAAATCCTTCGTTAATCAATACAGACTCGTTTTTACTCCTTCCTTCTATCCACATTAGTACATGACTCACACAACAGATACACAAGGGGCTAAACTCCACTAGAAACAACCTCCATCATACACACACTCCCTCATGTCTCTCTACTTTGCCAACCCACAATAACAACCATAACATGTGATATATAAGCTTCTTATTTATAGAAATAAAAAATAACTGAACTAGAGCTGTGATGCTGGCTAGGTGGCACTGCTACACTATTGAACTGTCAGGTCGGTTCAACACTCATCGCATCAGTTCATTAGTTCAAGTGTCTCCAACAACCTTCCGCCATGACATAGTGTCGATTTGGCATTGTGACACTCGTTATGGTTCTGTGGCGCTCCCTGGGTAGCACCTCGGTGTTAAGCTCTCAAGCACTCATCTAAAACTTTGACCACTAAAACACCAGTTTGGTGATATTGTGGCCCTAAGAGAAATTATGGCGTTGCGGTGTTGGATCTATGGCGCCAGGGCGCTGGATCAATTCTAATAGTTTTGACCTATTTTCTATATCAAAAGATAGATTTAGCTAGCACTTTATAACAATATATGCGATTTGGAGTATGCAAATTTTCTACTTATCAAATACCAATCAAAGAGCTCTTCTTTTTAGGTGAGCCAATCTATAAACCTATTAGGGTCATACATACCATCTTAGGTTGGAGCTTCTACCTTGACCTTCTTTGTGGTTTCATCCACATGGAAATGAAGCCTACGATGCTCATTCTTATTATGGTTCCCAAAGGATCTCTCCTTCTTGGATGGCAATTTCTAGTGTTTTCTACAAATGCTTTTCCTATAAGATCTGTTACTGTTAGGTTCTAGGCTGGTGGTTGAACATTTAACTAGTGTTCAGAGTAAAGTGTCATTAGTTGAGCTCATAATTATCTCTTGTAATTTTTGGAATGTTTCTAGATTTTTTAAGGCAACCTCCAATACCCTTCTACACAAAATCCATACTTGATCATTGTTAGTAGATCTTGTTGGCTTGTTGTATGCAATGTAAATATATTATTGATGCAATAAGATTTTTTTTTTTGGTTAAAATATACAATGAGTGCTTGGTGCAAAAATTAAAAATATGCTTGCAATGATGTTTAAAAATTGCAAATCCTTCATTCTAATATAAGAAGTAAGTAAATTTGATAAGTATATACAAAGTTGCGTGCAAAAAATTTCATTAAAATCTAATTTTATTATAAATAGATCTGCTATTTATTAGAACATTAATAAATGCGAATTTTGCAAGTGGATCACTCCCTTTCTAATATTATTTCACTCTAACAACCACAATTTAAGATAATTTTATATGATAATTGGTTTGGCACATAAAATTAGAGGTAATCTTTTTTTTTTTTTTTGGACATTTAGACTAATTAAGAAAAACTCACACACACATAACATATGCAAGACTCAAATCCAAGACCTCTTGGTTTATAGCCAAAGGTCCCAACCAACAAACCAAAACTCTAAATTTTGAGTACTTTATATAAAAATTTAATTTTATACATATATATATATATATATATATATATATATATATATATATATATATATATATATAAGAACAAGAGTGAAGGCCTCAGCACGTAGTTCATTTTCGTCTATTGATTTGGAGCTTTTGTTATCAGCTAAGAGATCTTGAATTTGAGTTTTATGTATATGATGGGTGTATGAATTTAATTTAATTGGCCTAAATATTAAAATAATAATAATAAAAAGAATGCGTCAGCTCACCAACACATTTTGCCGGACCTTCTAGCTCAATGAAGACCGTTGATGTTAAATAAATAAATAAAAAGAAGAAGAAGACCGTTGATGTCGCTAACGTATCTCTGAACGGCATTTAATATGGAAGATTTATACTTCCATGCAACTTTGAAGGAGCCATTATTATTACTACAGCATGTAACAGCAACTTCCGGATTGTCTCCTCAGAGTTCATTCATAACAGCATTTAATGAGGTGGCCGGTGCAAGTTTCATGGGACTCGTAGCTCTATTCTTCCGGTGGATTTTTTTTTTTTTTTTTTTTTATGGTAAAAGCCCGTATCATTAACATAATGAGGTTACAAAGTAAGAAAAAGTTACATATCAGAGAAATATAAAAAAGAGCTAATGAAGCTCCAGCAAATAAAGCAGCTAGCTCTAGAAGAGCCATAAAGAACTTCTCCGAGACAGTGAGAAAACAAAAAAAGCCAAAGCCATAAAAACTGTTAAGGAGTAAGCAAACTAAGAGCGAAATGGCTACAGGACGGTAATGCCTGGACTCAGAAATGCATAATCAAAATTTAGCTCGGTGTATAGGATACCCACGATATCCCCTGGTTGCCCGTAGACTTTCCAAGAGGATGAGTCTGGTGAATAGGGGTTCATCATCATCCAAGGCTTAGCAAAAAACCCACCAGACCAAAAATTTTCAACATGAAAGCAACCAGAAATCATCGTGAAGAAGGGACAGCATACAAAAGCCACCAGAGTCACGTAAACCATCATAAAACCCAGTAAAATATTACCAAAACTACAGAAATTTCCAAAGATCTTTCCCATTTTCCCACGTTAAAATTTTCTAAAAAAAAAAAAAGCTTTCTTAATCCTGTGGCAAACATAGGTGAAGCTAGCAACAGAATTCCTGAATCTCCTATCATTTCTTTCCCTCCAAAGCAAAGAGACAGCACATCATGTAATAAGCAAGTAAAGGTTCTTAACACCAGCCGCAGGTATACCTTATCATCAATCCATTCAAAAAAACTGAGGTAAAGAGGGCCTGAGGAGCAAATTATTAGCCTTCGAGAACAACATAGATAAAATAGAGAATGAGAAATTGCATTCAAAGAAGAGTTGCGTAGAGTTTTCAAAAGAAGAGTGGAATAAGATGCAGCATGGGCCACCCTAAATACTTCTTTTAAGAAGAGCATCAACTGTCTTAAGACCACCAACCATAGAAATCCAATAAAAACTAGAAAAATGCATAGCATAGCATTTCTGCCAAACAAATCTATGCCAAGAGAAAGGATCACCATACCTGTAATATTCATTTATATAACATTTGAATTTCCGAACACCTTTGTGATCACAAAGTAAACATCAAGAGGAAGTATCCATAATTGAGATGCCACGGATAATATTTGCAAGCTAAAAATGAACATTTGCAGGCATGTTTCAACTAAAGCTATTAATTAACACATCAAAATCAGAATAGGGAAAGTCCATAATAACACCATTGCCCCAATAATCCCGATTAAGAGAGATGGGAGAAAAGGGAGAAATCTGAAATTGGAAATTCTCTCTAACACAGATAGCAGTATCACAAATACGTACCTTTCCAAAAGGAGAAGAATTAAAGGGAGGAGTTCTTCGAGGAGAAGAGTGCCAATGGGAAACCCATAATGTAAGAAAATTAGGATTGTTGTAAATCTACTAATGAGAGAGCAATTAAATTCAAATATGAGAGCTTGAGAAGAAGGGATACCAAGACCCCCATGAGCTTTAGATTTACAGACATTAGCCCAAGAGATGAGGTGGAGTTCCTGGAGGCAGTATGGTCCCCAAAGAAAAGGAACTTAGAGCATAAATTCCCTAAATGCTTGAAAATTATCTTAAGTAATATATAGCCATGAATCTAATATACAGTAGAGTTCCAGATAGTAAACTTTAAAAACTGTAACCTATCTACATAAGAAGAACTTTAGCTTTCCAACTAGATAGCTTATTAGTGATAATTTCGAACGGGGGAGAGAAATCAACAATGCTAGTTCTTTTAGGAGAGATAGGAATCCCAAGGTAGATAAGATGTGAGCTGGTGGATGGGATATTAAGGGCTGAGCAAATAACAGATTATATGGAGTTTTATGAGATAATATGAGAGAGAGCTTTTGGCAAAGTTAACATGAAGCCCAGAAGAATTGGCAAATGTTAGTAGAATCTAATTCAACTTGTTACAATTCGTAACATTTTCTTTTCCAAAGACAAGAAGTTTGTCAACATATAATAGATGAGAAACCTTAAACCCATCAAAATCAAAAGAATCAAAGCCATTAGCATTGATATTTGAATCAATAAGACAAGAGAAGGCATCAATAACAATACATACTAGATAAGGGTTTAACGGGCAACCTTATCTTAAACCAACAGAGGCAGAAAAATAGCCTTCAAGAGAACCTTCAATGTAGACAGAGAATTTGACATCCACAACTCAAGCTCTAATCCATTGAAAAAAAGGCAAAAGGAAATCTTTTCTATGCCATCCTAACAATCGTAAAAATTCCTAAAAATAGTCTCAAAAGCCTTCCTAATGTCAAATTTATCGCACATGAGGTTATCTCTTCCAATATTTTTGAAATGGCTTGGAAGCTCTTTAGCAAGGAAAGCATTGTCAGTAGAAATCCTTAAAGTGATAATGTGAAACCCATTAAGTAAAAGAAGCTAAACTCTTAAACATTGAGGTGTCATTTGGTATAATGGCTAGAATTTCATTAAGAAGCTCTGTAGTTAAGCATGCTCATTACGGATAAATCCTAGGATGGGTAACCTCCTGGGAAGTTACACCAATAATATAAAACTGTGAGGCCCTTAGGCCAAAGTGGATAATATCTTGATAGTTAAGAGTTTGGGTTGCTACAAATGATATCAGAGCAATAAACCAGCCAAAAGATAGGAACTAAATGCCATACAAGACAAAGTGATATGCCAGGGGAGCCACCTTTTGAACCCTATATGAGATAAAGTGCTACATGACGAGAGTCACCACTTGAACTTGTAGGGGCCACCTTTAGAATCCTATATGCCTGGTGGATGATTCTAGGATAAAGATACTGATAAGGATTTTAGTTACTTAAGTGGGGGAGATTATGAAATCTCTTAAGTAAAAGAAGCCAAACTCTTAAACATTAAGGCACCTTTTGTGTAATAGTCAAAATTTCACTAAGAAATTCTGCAGTCAAGCATGCTCATCTTGGAGAAATATTAGGATGTGTGACCTCCTGGGAAGTTACACCAACAGAAAAAAATTAGGAGGCCCTTAGGCCACAGAAGATAATATATTAATAGTTAAGAGTTTGAGCTGTTCTAAATAAAGCTAGCTTGATTCTCTTTAATAATAAAAGGCATAAGAAGCTTAAGCCTAGAAGCCAAAATTTTAGATATGATTTTATATAATGTGTTACAGAGTGATATAGGCCTGAAATCATTAATAGAGGAAGCATGATTAGTTTTGGAGATTAAATCTAAGGCGATATCTTTCACACATGTTGGCAAGTTACCTTGAAGAAAAATAATTTAATAGCTTTACAAATAGAGGGCCAACAATTTACCAAAAATATTTGTAAAAATCAAAATTGAACCAATTAGGACCAGGGGTTGAGGTGGAGCAACCAGAAAAAATAGCTTTTTAATTTCTTCATCAGAGATAGGGAGACTAAGAGATGAAATAAGGTGAGTAGGAAGTACATTATTAGTGGGGAAAGGTTGATGTCAGAAATAGGAGGGGGAGGAGGGTTGTAAAGTGATTAGAAATGCTGGATAATGAAGCTAACAACATGGGTGAAAATAGAGGAGGGGTCAATTATAGTAATGTTTGTAGAAGATCTATTATAATTCTTTCTCATACGGATTTAGAGAAAAGAAATTTGAGGTCATCTTCCTCATTGGATAGCCACTTTTCTTTAGATCTTTGAATAACTCATGAAGACCATAAAAAAGAGTATTAAAAAATGTGGCCATTCCACTTTTTAAGCTTAGCATTTAATGAAACATCCATAGGGGAAGAACTCAGCAAACTCAAGCATTCAAAAGGAGCAGCCTATTTTATTTGGTCCCAAAGAAGCAAATGATCATCATAACTACTGAAAGCATAGATGACATAGAGTTAAAAAGGTGGATTGGGAGAAAAATTCAAAATAACAAAAATTATTTGAGATGATAAAAAACTAGGGGAAAAATTCACTCTATCAGCATGCCACATTAACCAGATTTGGCCAAAAGTAGAGAAATCAAAATTGTTACAACTATTTTCCAAACCATCAATAGAGCGAGAGGAGAAAAACTAGGGGCTCATGAGAGAGGATGCATGAATCCAATTTTCTAATAAGCAGACTTTATCCAAACCAAAACTTTTAGCCAAATTCTTGTAATAAAATTCTTTATCTAGGTTGTTAAAGCCCTTATAGTTGTAGACAGTAATAGATAGAAGGGACATTATGATTTTGGGGGAGGAGGGTTAGGGAGCTTCCTGAGGTATTTTTCCCTTGTGTTTTTGGATAGTTGGACTAAAGAAGAAACTAATGTATTAGTATCAAAGACCTTGGTTAGTGTGGCAATAGAAGAGGACACCAAATGCTCCTTAGCATATTATTGAGGAGCATCAAATCTATTTGGATAAATAATGCCAGATGGGGTTCATTTGATAGCATTGGGGGGAGCAGAAGGGGAGGGAGGGACCATAATAGCTAAAGATTTCTCTGTATGTAAGTTCAAGTTAGAGATTTCTTGTTTATCTAGAGGAGGGTGGGGGAAGGGGGAACAACAATGCTGGGAGTGTTGGAGGTTAGATTTTTAATACAAGGAGTAGTAGGTGGGGGTGGGTAACTAGAGATGGCGGGTGATGGGGGAACAACAATGCTGGGTTGCGAGGGGCCAGAGGTGGCAGGTTGAACGTTGGCCAAGGGGTTAGTTTGGGCTTGGTGAAGAGGGGCATGGGTGTGGGGAGAAGCACTGTGCTGACGTCTGCGATTAACCCTACTAGAGCTTCAACAACAAGAGGGGCAATAGACTAAGAGGAAGAAGAGGCATTAGATGGGCAAGAGGCAGTGAAGTGTACCAGAGAATGATAAGAGACAAAAGGATTTGAATTCCATTCTTGAGAAGCAACAAAACATCTGTAATAGAGAAATCAATAACATCAGGATGGGTGAGGATAAAGGAAAGGGGAAGATTATTCAAGGATTCATCTCTAGAGGTGAGAATGTTTTTCTAATATAACATGGAGGAAGAAGCAGGAGACACTCCAACAGTGGGACTAGAGAGAAAGGTGTGGAGTGGTGGTTATGGAGAGAGAGGGATCCATTAGGGAATTAGGAGTTCCTCCAAAAAAATGCCAGGGGAAGAGAGGCGTAGGAGCAGGCGGCTAGGGAAACAAATGAAACCTTGTAGAGAAAAATGCCGGAGAGAGATGGATATAATACCCAGTGGAATTTATCTATAGAGAAGTGGTGGGCCATAAACTCGGGCAAACTAAAATAAAACTCTAAGAAGCCAGATTTTAGAAGGATAACACAGTTCTAATTTTTCAACCACTTTCAGTACTTTTTCCCTAAACTATTTTTAGATGCAAGATAATGTTATTAAAAGCTATCTTTTTGTTCCATACCTTTCTCCCATTGAGTATTATGGGCTGAGACTTTAAAAATTGAGACATAAATGATAATTTTCATGGAGTTTACCTTCATCCTGATACTTTTTTCCATATTAATAACTCTAGTAAGTTGCTTATCTTTGATAATTGTTTATTTATATTAGAAGAAATAATCAAACTGCATCTTTATTTGATTTTAACACTAATCTAAGCAAATATGTGCCTATATATAGGCAAGAAGAGAGAACAAAGAGAGTGTTGATGGAGGGTATTGATACTGTGTTTTACAAAGAGTAGCGGAAGAGCATTAACAAAGACTAGTAATTGAGTGTTGATGAAGTGCATTGATATAATGGATAGAGAATAATGATTAAGAGCGTTGATGGGAAGTATCAACAGAGACTCAATTTAGAGCATTTATAGCGAGTATTGATAATAGGCATTAATGGAGAGCTATGGCAATGTGTGTCGATGAAGAGTAGTAATAGAAAATGTTGACAAAGTATATTAATAAAGAGTATCAACAAAGATTAATAATAAAGAGACTTAATAGAGTGAGGAAAAAATTAGCAAAGCAGTTACTATTGGAGAATAGAGATCTATAAGATGTATAAATCTATGAAGATTGGAGGAGACCATATGCCTAAGTTGATTTGTGAGCCATTATATTAAGGACACATAGAGAAGTAAGGTTCTACCTAAAAGTAAAGTTCCTCTTTGCACAATCATTTATTCATATAGCAACACATAGAGAAGTAAGGTTCTACCTAAAATACAAAATTTCAAAATGATTAATCTCATTTAATGAGTATTGACAACAAACATAAACACAAAAAGTGAAATTATAATGTCACAAAGTAGTCAAATCTCATACTTAAGATCAATTAATAAAACTAAACATGACAACTTCAGGAAACAAAGCCTCTGAACAATGTAGTTCATTATATGGGAAGCATGAGTTTTGGGCACCAAATAAAATTACAAGGTCTACTAACCCATTAAAACTCAAATGACAATCATTAGTATACCTAAGGTGTCAAGATATGAGACATTTTATGCACTTTATGCCAGAAATAAGAATAATCTCTTCCACTATTTCTTACACAAACAAGGCATACAATACAGAGAAAATATAAAGATACATCCTATAAAGCAAAATATTGAAGTAAAGTGAGCTACCAAGAAAACTCAACTTGAACAAATATTTATCATAATTATCATAGACTAGTAGTTAGCCTAAGCCAACTATTCACACAAACTCAAAGAGATAAAATACAATCAAGCACCTACTTATCTTATTTTAAATCAAATTGTACCACACACTATTATAGATATACACAGTTGAGAAAATTATATTGCCCTAATAGCTACGCATCCAAATTGCCTAGTGATATTATAGGGAAAAGAGGAATGATAGTATGTAGACCAAACTCATCTATGATAATCTTGGATAAAAAACATCATACATAAAAAATTCTCACAAGCATTACATTAGGTGAAGTGAACATATGAAAATCTTATAAAAATCATTTGATCATCACACAATGATATAGCAAGCATAGAACTAACTCAAACGTGTCCCTAAGTCAATTAAGGAAATAAAATATCCTACTTCCCTAACTAAATAAGGCCATCAGAAAAAAAAAGCATTATATCAATACAAACAAAGAAACAAATCAAATGTTAATACTCATAATTCAAATTATAATCAAACATTTTTAAAAAATATGTAGTACATTACCACATGCATACAAGAGAGCAATCAACCATTAGAATCATTATACTTAAGCTGACTATATGATTACATCTAATCGTCTAATAAGACAATATTTATATATTAACTATCATAATAGACGATAATACTACAACAATATCTTACTTAGCAAGCTTTCAACTTATAAAATTGACACATATCCATCAAGCATTCAATCTATTCTAGCTTACACCGATAACCTCTTCATTAAAAAAAGTGTACAAATCTAATGCAAACCTATAGGAGCACACACATGCTACTTCTATGAATTTTAACAAATAAATATATGTTTACAAAATGATACTACATGAGCATTAATGCATGGCCAAAATTCCTTTTAACTCATGTTGCAATCAAATAATCATGTTGTTAATATAAATAATAACACTTGCTTTAAATGAACTAATTCATTAAAATGCAAGATACCTAGATCCTTCTAAACAATACATTTCTATAATTAAGAGTTACTCATAAATGTCTTGTAAGGACATACAAAAAAACAAGAATGCAACCTTCTTAGGATGAGCATATCCTTATCAATGGCTCATATAAAAATCAAGTTATAAACATTTTCTTAATCAATGCAAATGAAATGATAAAGGTAGTTTTTAAAGCCTCAATATTAATCAGACTATTCAATTTAATTTATCAATTTATTTCTACAAGCATAATAATCATCAAGTACTCCAAAGAATACTTAATATATCTAAAAATCTAATATCCAAAAATGACCAAAAGATATTAGCCTTTCATGAGAAGTGAAATATACATCCTTCAAAAGTTACTATATCACAAAATTGAATTAGTATGGAAGTCTTCAACATATGATTAATTAATCAAAACTAACATTCAACCAAAATTAAAATTCCATCAATTCACTCAAAACATATATATAAAAAATCTTTTTTTTTATCTAATTATGTTGGCATCTCGATATTAAATTAATATTAACAAGATGCCAAAAATCCACCAACAAAAAATTTCTTTCTAAGACTAAGTCTAGAAGATAAAAAGTAAGCTCTGTCACAATTAATCATACAGAAAATCCCATAAGATTAGGTGAGATTAAGATCGTGAAATAATTCTAGTAAACAAAAACTTGATTTCAATAATATTTCTTAATCATTAAGATTCTTAGAGTATTTAAATTTAATAATACTTACTTGTATCCTTCAAAATATATTAAGAATTTAAATTTTATAATAACTCAAAAAATAAATTCACAATTAAATCCACTAAATAACTTCTAAACATAATTACCTTTCAATGAATAACCTGAAACATGTGTCTAAAAACTCTACTATAGATGTTGCATAACTAATAACTTAAAAACATAAGATAATATATGCAAGTTTGTAAGAAATAAGGGGAGTATATGAAACCTACTAATTGAAATATAAATAAAAGGTAATAAGGCATACAATATGAATAATAAAAGAGGCTTTATATATAATATAATAATTATGTAATAAATTTTATCAAATCATCATGTTAGCTTAATGATACAAAGAATAATATTATAAGTCTTAAAATAATATAAAATGTGGTGTTTTTATGACCATTTGTGTGTGTGTGTGTGTGTATTGATAATTTGAATAAAGGAAATTCAACCTATATTTGTAATTGGGTAAACAATCTATGGGATGAATGTTGAAACATCTCACTTTATTACTTGCACAACCATTTATTCTTGTACATTCACTAGTTTGTAACAAGTTTATAGAGCCTTTGCCGAGGACTATATTAGGAAATTTCGATGCCAAGTAGATTTTTCCCTACTTTATATATATTTTTATTTTGCTTGCTTACTATTTTTTTATCTTTTTTCAAGCATTTTCAAAAATATATGCAAATACTAGTGATGAGCCACCACTATCAATTAATATAAGGACCTTTTCGTGAAAACTTAAGGAGAGGAGGTGAGCCATGAGTTTCTAGTCATGCACTAAGGCTAACTAGGAAGAGAATACTACAAGCCTAAACATGTGGGCTCGGGCCTTGAGAGATTAGCCTTTACTGAATATTCATGGCATCCCAAGGTAACTATTAAGCTTGGGATCCAGCTAATGATTTTGAATTTAAACCAACCACATTGCAAATGATCCAAAGTTCTTAATTTGGAGGTTTGGTTATGGAGAAACCAAATTATGATGTCATAAACTTCCAAAACATTTCTAAAACATTCAAGTATAATAAAATCTTAGAATGTGCAATTACATTAAAGGTATTTCCATTTTTCAATGAGAGATTGAGCCAAGAACTCTCTCAATTTTCTTCTTAGTGACTTTATCACTATTTTGGATGATCTGGTGTAGAATGTTCCTTCAAAATATTTCCTTCTACCTAAGATGACCTGAATAAGGATTTAAAAATCAAATTATGTGCAGTTGGAAGGGGAGATGTTTTATGATGCCTTGGAGTAATTGGAAGGAGAGATTTTTTATTATGCCTAGGAGTATTACAAAGACCTTTTGAGGAACTGCCTACATCATAGGCTATTGAAGTTGATGCAAGTCCAAACATTCTATAATGGTATGGATGGGTGTATAAGGTCATTGATTTACACCTCATATGGAAACACTTTATGAGCAAGATAAGGGAGGTGGAATATTATTTATTAGAGAAGATGGCCATGAATAATTATAAATGTCCAAACCATAGACACATGCCAAAGAAGCCTATTGCAACTATCCAGTACACATATCCTATTATAACACACACTATTCAGGCATCTTCAATAGAGAAGCATCATAGTACATTTGCATTCAAATTCTTCATTATATATTTATGGAGATGGTAACACAAGCAGTGATTGTTAGATGAATGATTCGTTTGCCCAACTTTAATATGAGCAAGCATGCTGCATGAGAAATCAACAACCCAATAATCCCTACACTAGCATTTATAATCCAAAGTGGAGGAGCCAACTAAAGTATTACTAGTTGAATCAACAAGTTGGGCAGCAACATAATGGATTCCAGTAGCCACCAAAATTATAGTAATTTGCTTGGTGGTAGCAACCATAAAAGGATGGAGAGTTCTCACTCTTAGATGATCTCACATATCTAACTCGTACAACTACCCAATTTATGTTTTGCTAGATGTCATATTGTAAAGGTATGAAGCTTCAATCTAATAATAAGTGACCATGTTATAGAATATTGGGGTAAATATTGAATAATTATCATAATTGTTTTTAGCATAACAATATGGGCTCTCTCGAGAAAAATAGTGATAAATCCAAGGCTATCAATCTAAGGAGTGGAAAGTGTTTGCTAAACTTGTGGGAAGTTAAAAGCTTATAATTGAGCATTCTAGAGGTAATCAGTAGAAGCAAGAAAATAAGGTGCATCCCAAATCAAAGATATTTCAAATAAAATATCATATTATATTCCACCACTTTCATATTCATAAATATTTTAGAAGCAAAAGCTAGACAAAAGTTCCTCATTTAGATGTTTTTAAGAAGCTAAACATCAACATAACATTTACAAATGTATTATAAAAAATGCTAAGTTATATGAAATTCATGAAAAAGATTCTATCTAATAAGAGAAATTTGAAGGATTACGAGACAAATGCACCTAATGAGCATCGTAGTGCCATTTCATAATGATAGTTACCATGAAAGCTCTAGGATTCTATTTTTTTTTGCCATTCCATGTTCTTCCAAAGAATTGCATTATGGCAGAGCATTTGTGATATTGGATCAAGCATAAATCTTATTCTCCTATCAGTCTAAAAGAAGTTAGGTATTTGAGATTTGATTCCAACTATAGTGCCATTACAATCAACTAATAGTTCCATCAAATATCCAATAAGGACTAATGGAGGATGCATTGGTGAAAGTAGATACGTTAGTTTTTCTTTCTAATTTTGTAGTCTTGAATATGGGTGAAGGAGATCCAAAGTAACCCATGTTTCTTGATCAACCTTTTATTAGTGTTTGGAGAAACAAATATGGATATCCAAAGGGGGAGTAACACCTCAGTCTTAAAAGATAAAGTGATTTTTAAAGTACATGAAGAGATAGATAATCAATAGTCAAGGGAAAGATGATGGTGCATTACTAAAGTAAATTGTTAGATGTAAAAGTCGCCAGATAAAATTTGTTATGAAATTTAGATTAGTGGTAGAGTGGGTGATTATAAATTCAAAGTATTCATCTTTTATGATGATAAGGAGATCCTAAACTAAAGGAAACTTATTTATCTTTTGAAGCACACTACATGTTAGCCATTATTCAAAGCATATGAAAGAATGTGGTTATTGATGCATAGTAAACAACACCCATCAACTGAAGGTTCATAATTATATGAAGTACCCAGGCTGCCTCTTTGCTTCCTAACTGTTAGGGATAGATGTCCAACATCCACTAAAGTTCCCTGATCAATCCTAACCTTCCACGCAACCCTAGCAGTTGAATTGGGCCGAAATATGTAAAATGAATATACTGAATTAATTCTCACCCTAGCCTCCTCCAATGCCTCTAGCATTTCGTTTTGCTCTCCCAGAGGTTCATACACACTCTCTAGTCATTTCCTTGTTGTTTGGTGGCTGCGGCAACGAAAATGATAGTGGACCGAGAGTAACTCCATCCAAGCTTCATCAAATAATCATTTAGTCATTTCCACGGCTTGGTGTCTTCATCAAACTTGTTGTGGAACTCACAAGAAAATAAACTAGCCATGAAAATTTCCTGAAGATAACTTATATACATGCATTTTCTACACCCTAGAGTACTACCTAGGTTCTTCCTAGGATGAGCATATTAATTCCTTATCAATGGTTAAAGACTTATATATGTGATCTTACCCCGTATTAAAATCAAGTTATAAACATTTTTTAGGCTTCGTTTCGGATGGCTTTCTTACTGCTTCTTAAAGTAGCTTTTTAGTATAAAAAATTTAATTTTTGTTCTAAAAAGTTACTTTAAGAAGCAGTAAGAAAGTTGTCCCAAACAAAGCCTTAATCAATGCAAATGAAATGATAAGGTAGTTTTTAAGGCCTCAATATTAATCAAAATATTCAATTTAATTTATCAATTTATTTCTTCAAGCATAATAATCATCAAGTACTCCAAAGAATACTTAATATATTTAAAAATTTGATATCCTAAAATGACCAAAATATATTACCCTTTCATGAGAAGTCAAATATACATCCTTCAAAAGTTACTATATCACAAAATTGAATTAGTATGGAAGTCCTCAACATATGATTAATTAATCAAAACCAAGATTCAAACAAAATTAAAATTCCATCAATTCACACAATAATTATATATAAAAAATCTTCATTTTTTATCTAATTATGTTGGCATCTCGATATTAAATTAATATTAACAAGATGCCAAAAATCCACCAACAAAAAAATTTCTTTCTAAGACTTAGTCTAGAAGATCAAAATTAAGGTCTTTTACAATTAAGCATACATGAAATCCCATAAGATGAGGTGAGATTAAAATCATAAAATAATTATAGTAAATAAAAACTTGATTTCAATAATATTTCTTAATCATTAAGATTATTAGAGTATTTAAATTCAATAATACTTACTTGTATCCTTCAAAATATAATTAGAATTTAAATTCTGTAATAACTCAAGAAATAAATTCACAATTAAATCCACTAAATAACTTATAAATTATCTTTTCATCATTTAAATGAAAAGATATATTTATTTTATATTCAGTTTTTACTTATTCTTGTGTAATTTATTCTATTATTTATATTTAGCAAAATTCCTTTATAATTAATTATTGAGTATTTTTCTCTGCATAGCACTTGCACTTTAATTACTTATTTAGTCAAAATAAAAATGATAATTAAAAATTATATAAAATTAAGATAATAATAAAACTTTAGGTGATAGTTTAAATGACTACTATATAATAATTCATAATTTAAAAAGCAAAATATTTAACTATTTAGATCACTTAAGCTATTAATATGTTTTGAATTTAGAAACTATACACTAATACACTGACTACTAAATTGAGGAATGAATAATTGAGTTTAGGGAAAAGAAGTGGGTAGCTTAAATTAGAAAGATTATATTAAATTTATATATATAATTAGTGATCTTAATAAATCAATTAGGATTGCATGAGGATGAAAGAGAAACTGATATTCAAAATAATTAAATATGTACTCCACAAGGATGAAAAAGTGAAAAAAATAAAAATTCATAAAATAAAGAATGAAAAAGAAAAAAGATGAGTACATTAAGAAATTGATATCTGTTGAGGCTCAAATCCCAATCTAATACTTAAATCAAATAGGATATGGTAAGTGAACTAATACATAAGATTGTGCATAAATAAACTTCTAATTTAATTATAAACACAACCAATTCCTAAATAACATATTATTCATTTATTAAATTTGAAGTCAATCTTACACATACTCTCATAGTGGATAAATTTAATACAAGCAATAGCAAGGTTGGCTGATTGAAGTACTTATTATGACCTTCCAAATTAGAATTATAACTTTGATCGTTCTAAATTATTTCTATACTGTGATGTATTATCTTATATTCTAGTAATTTTAAATTCTTAATTTTTACTTTGGCTATTAAGTTAATCAATAGATGATTTTATCATTGTTTGATGACAAGCAAGAGTTTAAGCTATGTGTAATTTATGAACTTTAAATTGTGTATTATTTATTATGTTAAAATTTAGTGAAAATATATTATTTTAGAAGTATTGAGCGCCATAGTGCCCATAGATCCAATGCCATAATATTGTCAACTACAACACCCCAATGCTTATTTTTGACATTACAACACCAACCTCTTGGGATAATTAAGGAAAAATTAGCACCATGGTAGAGACAAGGTTAGCGTCACATTGCCTCACAGCACCGCTACGTCAAAAATTAGCATCGTAGCACTGGAATCTCGGGAAAATGAGCACTGGAGAGTCAAGCATATTAACACCACAGCATCATATTTGACTTTTAAGTGTCACAGGGCTCAACATTTGTAGTTCTGCAGTGAAAAAGTTGCCAAAATGAGGAGTGACACTAACTCAGCCAAATGATGTACCAATTTAACCATTAATCATGCCAAGTCAGCCCAGCATCACAGCAGAATAAGCATAATAGTGTTGAGGTGCTAATTCATTTTATATTATTACGGCTCAATCATGTCGAGCATCGCGGTGCCTGAGTCTATTTCTGTATTTGTATAAATAGTTTTTCAGTTCTTTTATTAAATGAGCTTTATCATTTTTAGTGGAGTCTTATACTTTTGAGTATCTTCCTTTAGTTCTCTCTTAAAATAAAATTTAAGAGGATAGGAAAATGTAAGATACTTTCATTTAGAGATCTTATCATGTATTATGCAAGTGATTCTATTATATAAGGAAGGAATATGGAGAATATCAATTGATCCTTCCAGGTGATATTTATCTTATTAACTCTATGTATCTTTTTCTTATATAAATGAAATAAATATAAATTTTCTTTTCGTGTTATCCATGCTTGGTTAAATCTCTGAGTTTTGGACTAATGAGGTAAATATATAATAAGTACTAATGTAGACTCTTAGTGCTTTGAATTACTTTATAGCTGTTTTAATTATCTTCTGCTCTTAATTTAATGTATACAGTGGCCATGTATCTAGTTAATATCTAACAAATATGAGTATTGAAATGGAATATTGACATACCTAGATATAGGATGTTAAATCTTATAGGTTCTCACTACCATCTTATAAGATTTTTCCTTAAGTTTGAGGGCTACTTTTCTATCACTCAATAGGCCCGCTGCATTCTATCAAAAGAATTGGGTTGCCTCCCAAGCAGCGCTAAGTTTATAATCTTCAATCAAGTTTTTCCAAGATTTTTTAATTTGGCTGTACACCATCACTATTATTCCTCAAATGCTCCAAACTTTGATTTTTCCCTTTTACTTTAAGATTGATTTCAGTGGTACTAGGTAAGGTTCCATGGGGCCTAGTGCTAAAAGAAATTACTAACTGCCCTAATTGATTCTCCAATTTTTTAATAATAACAACTTGACTTTATAATTAGTTTTTCATCTGAAGCACTAAATCCTTGAAAGATGCCTTCCTTTTTTTGAATTGATTATTCTAATTAAGGCCTAGGGGATAAGTGTTATAACTCAAAATTATAAAAATTGCATTTTTACCTATAAGAGTCAAGAATTTATTCAAGAGTCATTATAAACCCAAATCATAAACCTTCTTCTCCATAATATCTCTATTATTGTGTTTTAGTTTCTCTAAATTTTTCATAATTTTTTGGCACTAGTGAAATTCCTTAAGAAATTAGCACCTAACGGTACAAGTGGGCGTTTCATGACCATCAGGTGCCCATTTTACAAATCAATTTCATCAAAATTTTTTATATAAAATAAGTTATTTTATGAATATTTTTTATAATTTTTGGAATTCCTAAAATAATTTTTATGAATTTTATATTGAAAATTTTTTATAATAATATTATTATATTATTAATTTATATAAAATCTAAAACCATTATAGATTTTATTTAAATAACTTTTAAATCCCTTTTTTCTTATTAGTTTCCATTATCAGAGAACGTTTGGGGGGAAAATGAGAAAGTAGAGAGGAGGAAAAAAGCTAGGTTTTGGCAGCCATAGACTAGTTTTTGTCCGTCGGCCTAATTGGGAAATTTGCTCGTCTCGAGGTAGGTAATATTTGGCCTATTTCATATTTTAATAATTTTGTATTTTTGATATTTGTTTCAATTAAATTTATATTTTTGTTACCAAAAAATAAAGAAACTTATTTTGGTAAAACTTTCATCACGTAACTTTTTATATGTTATATATTCTAAAAAATTTTTACTGGGTGATTTTGAAAAAAACTATAAGTTTTTCCTACTCAAAATTTTATTTTAAAATCTAAAAATAGTGTTTCAGTTCAATTAAAGATTTAGAATGATGTTTTACACAATCTCTGGTAATTTGGTTATGTTTGGACATTATAATTTTTACTCGATAGTATTTTTATTATCTATCATTACAACTTTTTAGTAATTTCTTAATTGAGTCCATTTATGCTTTAATTAATGAAATATACTAAAAAGTATGTTGTGAAGTGTTATGATGTGATGTCGGTGCCAGTAGGTGACATAGGAGAGATTCTATTATGCCGGTGGTAGTGGGCGATCGAGGTGAGATTCTGTTATGCCAGCGCTAGTGGGCAACTGAGGTGGGATTCTATTACCTAAGTGTTGTGATGCCGATGCTAGTGAGTGATCGAGGTGAGATTTGAAAGATCGAGATGCGCCAAGAGTTCTACTATTTATTGATTTTTCAGATTTCTTACAATATTAACTTAACTAGTCAAATACGGAAGCTGATGATTTATTATATAAAGATGGTGATTATTCTCTAATTATCACAATAAAATAATATTCTCAGATTTTCACCAAGTAGTTATAATAAAAAATAAGATGCATGAAAATCAAGTGCGAAAAATAAAATCAGAAAGAGCACACCAGATTTATAGTGGTTCGGTCAAACTATGACCTACGTCCACTCCCCGGAGCCTCCTCTCCGGGTATTGCACTATCAGTATAGTGTCTCTCCTTTAGCCCCCTCAGCTTGGTGGAGAAGCCCTTACAAACTCTCTTCCACCAACCCGGTGCGGCAGAGGACCGTACTCCTTTCACAGGCAGAGAACCTTGACTTCTTTTCACCCTCCTGGTGAGGCAGAGGACCTGTACTCCTTTTCACCCTCCTGGTGAGGCAGAGGACCTTGAATCACTTTCACCTTCCCCGGTGCGGCGGAGTAGCCGGGTCTTTTGACACCAAAGAGGTCTTCTTCTTCCCAAAGCTTCCCTCAAGACAAACCTTGACTCTTGGAAGAACTCAGGTGCAAGTTCGCTGGAGCAACCATGTGAAAACCCCCTCTCACACTCCCTTGAAGCCCACAAGGATCTTCTCCCTCTCTTACAAACTCCACCCTTTCTTCCCTAGCCCAAAGCTCTCTCTTCAAGCTTTCTTTAGAAGAAAATAACTCAATGAATGCTCAAAAAGACTCCTACAAAGTCTTATGAGAAAGCTTAAATAGAGGGCTTCAAAAAACCCTAAAAATCCAATTCAGCCGTCAAAGATCGTACAGTACGATCGCAGGATCGTCCAGTATAATGTGCAGAATTTGACCTGTTAGTACTGTACAATCTCAGAATCATACAGTACGATTAGTTCAATCGAAGTGCAGTTCGTCCAGAACGAATCCTGGGACGACCAAAATCGTCTCTGATAATCGTACAGTATGATCCAGTTCGTACAGTATGATCTAAATATCAAAATTATGCAGATTCGATTGAATAATCACAGGATTAAATTAGGCAATATTTTAAACATCGTACAGTACGAATAGAACAATTTTCAAATTCAAATTTTTGCCTAATTTAATGATCGACGGGGTTTCTAATTATACCAGATCATCCAGTACGATGTGGTGTTCGTACTGTACGATTAGTTATATTTCAAAATAATTTTTTTCCAGAAAAATAAAATATTTTAATTAATTTATGTAACACCAGATCGTACAGTACGATCCAGATCGTACAGTACGATGTACAAAAAAATTAAAATATTTAACATTAAATTTTCTCCCATTGTGTGTGTGTGCACGGTCACCAGGCTATCATGCACCTTTACAGGACTTGACTCAAGAAGTTCAAATAAATAAATGAAAATTACATTTTCTTTCAACATAACCTATTCTACCTAGTCTTGAGCCCTGAATCTTCAAAGACCGATGCCTGTTGTACCTGAAATGTTAGTCAACACAAAAATATGTATACACAACAAATACTAGGAGAAATAAAGAGCCAATCAATAATATTGTTATCATCAAAATCATAAACTCAGGAGCCCGAGTTATAACTTTTTGGTAATTTCTTAATTGAGTCCATTTATGCTTTAATTAATGAAATATACTAAAAAGTATGTTGTGAAGTGTTATGATGTGATGTCGGTGCCAGTAGGTGACATAGGAGAGATTCTATTATGCCGGTGGTAGTGGGCGATCGAGGTGAGATTCTGTTATGCCAGCGCTAGTGGGCAACTGAGGTGGGATTCTATTTCCTAAGTGTTGTGATGCCGATGCTAGTGAGTGATCGAGGTGAGATTCTGGTTATAAATATATATAAAATTTTTGGCTCAAGAGGTACTATGATAATTATTATGAAGGGTTTGCTTATAATTCAGTTCATTTCAATATTTATTTAATTATATTTAATTTTAGTATATGCATCACAGTGTTCTTAGTTCTTTTGGTTTTAGTTATTGATTTCTATTTTAGACTACGATAGCCTACTGAGCTGTATTAGCTCATCCCTACGTTTGCTTTTATTTTCAAGCCCGAGGAAGGGTAAGGAGCGAGCTTGGTAGTTTGAATAGCATGCTCTTATTTGTGTTATAAGTATGTTTTGGTTAATTTTTATTTTTGCAGGCTTGGATTTTATTTTTGTTGTGTTCTCTGTTGTCAAGCACTGTTGTAGATAGATTTCAGATTATATATATTTTGGATGATATATAAAAAATCACGTTGAGATTCAGTGGTCGTTTGATTTATATTGCAATTCAATAGTGGCTCTGTATAGTGTATAAATTAGAAGTTTTATTTCAGTACTTCTCGAACTAGATCTTGGGGTCAGTCTTACCATAATCTGATATGATATGACATATACATTTTCGGGTCATATAGGGTCGGGTTGTGATAATAAGAAGGTCTTGGATTCACTAAAGGCTGTTAAGGGTTATTCCAAGATACTATAGGGTTAGGCATATTAGATTTCCAATGATTTTCATTATTATTATTATTCCAGCTAAAATTAGGGTGGTTCCTCTAACCTAGATTATAAGTATTTGAATATGGATTGTTAGGTGCTTCAATTATATTCACATTCTTAATCTCTTGAACACTAGACTCACTAATAAAATTCATATCATTCTCTTCTAATTGCAAAGGTTATTCTGAAATAGAATTAACTTCAAAATTATCTACCTTCTCAGACATGGAAGCTACCTAAGTAGTCAAAATTGATAAAGCATCTGACTCGTACACTCTGGCTACTCTCTTAAAATTCACCCTATCAGAAGGCCAATTCTAACTCATAGACATTAGGTGCTCTCTTAAAATTTACCCTATCAGAAGGCTAATAAAAATTATTTGTTATCAACTCCTCTATTAAAGCATAAGCCTTATCAAATGGTTTTGACCTCAAAGACCCTCCAATTGTCGCATCAATTATTGACCTAAGGGATCCTACAAGCTCATTTTAAAAAGTCTAAATCACTAACTAATTAGACAAAGCATATTGTTGGCACTTTCTAAGCATCTCCTTGAATTTTTCTTAGCTCTCATAAATTGACTTTTCATTAAATTGAGAAAATGAAATTATATCATTCTAAAGCTTAACAGTTTTAGTTGGTGGGAAAAATTTAGCTTGGAACTTATGTAATAACTCATTCCAAGTGATTATGGAGTAGGGGCAAGCAATTTAATCACATTTTAACTTTGTCCCTTAGAGAAAATAGAAATAGACGAAGTATAAAAACCATCACTGATAAGTGATAAATATGTACTATTTTATATATTTTATTTTTAGTGAAAATATGTTATTTTAATTATTTGTGTGTAAGAAAAACTCAAAAATAAAAAAAAATTCTAAGGAGCCTATAGTACTATGACATCAAACAAAACCACAATGCAGCGCTGTCTTCAACACCGTCGAGGTGCCCCAATTCTGACATTGTGGTGTAGAGCTCTCTATTTATAAGCAATGTAGTGGCAACATAGCAAAAACTGTAGTATTAGAAGTATTATGGTATCAAAAAGTCATCATGACAGTGACATATTGTCTATTTTTAAATGCCATGGAACCATAATTTTTCATGCCTTAGCGTCATTTTTTCCACTCGGGTGCCATAGTACTCGAATGCCAATAGCATCATGACATTACAGTTGTAACTTCTATGGGATATGTTATCTTAGTGAATAGATGTGACTATTCACAAAGTAATCAATCCACATCAGCGAGCATCGTGGTAGTGCAGAAGTTCCAGCACTGAGGTGCTAGTTCACTTTAAGGGTTCCACTATGCCACTCTTCCAAGTGCTGGAGTGCCAAATACCTTTTTATGTTTCCTAAAAATAGTCATGATGTTATATTTATAAGAGAGTTCAGTCACTTGATTAAAATTTAGTACATTTTAGAGTACTTCTCTAATTCCCTCTTAGAGTAAAAATCTAAGAGAGGCTAGGGAAGTACAAGATACAATCATTTAGAGTGTTAGCTTGTATTTCTTGAAGCAACTTTGTAAGTTAAGGTAGAAGGAGTGTAGAGGAGATACTTTGATCCTTTCTAGTGATATCACTCTCTTATACTTTTATTCTTCTATGAGTCTAATAAAAATGAGTTTGCTTGTCACTTATTCTATATTTAGCTAATAATCTTATTTTGGATTGATGATATAAAGCGCATACTAAGTACTAATGAAAACTTTTATTCTATAAATGTTTAATGAAGTTTTTAATATTATCCTATTCTTTATTTAATGTATATAATAGCCATATATGAAGTTAAAATATAGTATGATGTATAGCCTTGTTGAAGGAATGCAAGAATAACCAGGAATATTAAAATAGAATGCTTGCATTTCTAAATATAGGATGTAAAATATTATAGGTTCTTAAGGAGATACTATAATAATAAGAGGTCAGTAGATATCCTTTTCACCCCTATAAGATTGACAGAGATCTATGGATGCATATACATTGAGTTACATCCCAATTACGAGTCTCATTAGAAAAGAAATGAAATTTATATTCACTAATCCAAAACACTTGAATTAATTATTGTATTCTATATTTTATTAATTTTATTTAGTGATAGAATCCCCAAAAATATCATTTTTATTTCAATAAGATAATTATTGTAATTAGAGTAAATTGTAGTAGTTTGTTGCAAGTAAGCATAGTTTCTCATGGGTTTAACACTCCACACTATCACTTTATTACTTGGTTTAACATTTATACTTGTGTATATTAAGTGAGGTTTATTTTTTATATTAAAAAAACCTAAGCATTGTTTAGGGGGATATTGGTTGGTTATTCAAATATTTTACAATAGATTAGTAGGATCTCTTGAAGCAATCTTAGAAGTTCAACTAGGGGATTATTAATATCTAAGTCATTTGAGAAAGCATATGAATTACTAGAGAAAATAACTGCTAATGATATTCTGTGGCCTGCTGATAGAGTAAATCCTAAGAGAGTAGTAGAAATTTATGACTCTGAGACTTTATCAATATTAACTACACAAGTTGTAATAATTTCTAAGAAGTTGAGCATAATAGGAGGGAATTCTGGATTAGGAACTGAATCATTTATGCAATTAGAGGATCAAAATTTAATTGAAGAAAGTAATGTGCAAAAGA
Source organism: Dendrobium chrysotoxum (assembly GCA_019925795.1). Taxonomy (NCBI): domain Eukaryota; kingdom Viridiplantae; phylum Streptophyta; class Magnoliopsida; order Asparagales; family Orchidaceae; genus Dendrobium; species Dendrobium chrysotoxum. The sequence continues at coordinate 28,172,080 of CM034312.1, read as the reverse complement.
TTAAAAATATTAATTTGATTTGGAGATAAAATAATTCCTATTCCAATATATATAATCCAGGTTAGAGGAACCATCCTAGTTTTAACTGATCAAATAATATTACTAGTAACAATTAATAGAATCATAATCAAAATAATCAAGGAGTAAATTGGAACAATCTTCATCAACCTGCTGTTAATCCTAGACTTGCATATAATCTAGGATTTAATCAAAGCAATCAGTTTGGAAGTCAAAAATTACCATTGGAAGATGAAGTGATGTAGTTAGGAACTCAATTATAAAATTAAGCTGCTTCTATTAAAATTTTGCTAACCCAATTAAGTCAACTTACTATTTTAGTTAGTAGTAGACCTCTTGAATCATTGCCTAGTAGTACTGAAGTTAATACAAACTAAAAAGAAAAAGATCCAAGTGATAATCATTTGAAGAATGATAGCTATGTACCCCAGCCAAATTGATAAATTTTGGCAACTCTGGCTGAAGACTATAAACTAGCATTGTATGGGAGGTAACCTAGCTTTTGATTTTTGTATACTTATTAGATTAGATTTAACAATAGTAATCATTAGTAAGTTTATCAAAATAACTATAAGAGATGAGGAAGAAGGAGACCTTAGTAACCTTAGTAAGCTTAGAGTTTTAAATTTCAAACGATAGATTTAGCTAGCACTTTATAACAATATATGTGATTTGGAGTATGCAAATTTTCTACTTATCAAATACCGATCAAAGAGCTCTTCTTTTTAGGTGAGCCAATCTATAAACCTATTAGGGTCATACATACCATCTTAGGTTGGAGCTTCTACCTTGACCTTCTTTGTGGTTTCATCCACATGGAAATGAAGCCTACGATGCTCATTCTTATTATGGTTCCCAAAGGATCTCTCCTCGTTGGATGGCAATTTCTAGTGTTTTCTACAAATGCTTTTCCTATAAAATCTGTTACTGTTAGGTTCTAGGCTGGTGGTTGAACATTTAACTAGTGTTCAGAGTTAAGTGTCATTAGTTGAGCTCATAATTTTCTCTTGTAATTTTTGGAATTTTTCTAGATTTTTTAAGGCAACCTCCAATACCCTTCTAGACAAAATCCATACTTAATCATTGTTAGTAGATTTTGTTGGCATGTTGTATGCAATGTAAATATATTATTGATGCAATAAGATTTTTTTTTGGTTAAAATATACAATGAGTGCTTGGTGCAAAAATTGAAAATATGCTTGCAATGATGTTTAAAAATTACAAATCCTTCATTCTAATATTGTAAGTAAATTTGATAAGTACAAAGTTGCATGCAAAAAATTTCATTAAAATCTAATTTTATTATACATAGATCTGTTATTTATTAAAACATTAATAAATGCAAATTTTGCAAGTGGATCTCTCCCTTTCTAATATTATTTCACTCTAACAACCTAAATTTAAGATAATTTTATATGATAATTAGTTTGGCACATAAAATTAGAGGTAATCATTTTTTTGGGACATTTAGACTAATTAAGGAAAACTCACACACACATAACATATGCAAGACTCAAACCCAAGACCTCTTGGTTGATAGTCAAAGGTCCCAACCAACAAACCAAAGCTCCAAATTTTGAGTAATTTTATATGAAAATTTAATTTTACACACAGACACACATACACAAACACACACACACACACATATATACATATATATACATATATATCTACATAAGCAAGAACGAAGGCCTCAACACATAGTTCATTTTGGTCTATTGATTGGGAGCTTTGGTTATCAACTAAGAGATCTTGGATTCGAGTTTTATGTATGTGATGTATGTGTGAGTTAGACTTAATTGGCCTAAATATTAAAAAAATAATAATAAAAAGAAGGCGTCAGCTCACCAGCACATTTTGCCAGATCTTCTAGCTGAATGAAGACCGTTGATGTTAAATAAAAAAAAGAAAGAAGAAGACCGTTGATGTCGCTAACGTATCTCTAAACGGCATTTAATATGGAAGATTTATACTTCCATGCAACTTTGAAGGAGCCATTATTACTACAGCAACTTCCGGCTTGTCTCCTCAGAGTTCATTCATAACAGCATTTAATGAGGTGGCCGGTGCAAGTTTCATGGGACTTTTTTTTTGGGAAAATTTGGGGCAGAGCCCATTTCATAAATCAAAAGAGATTACAAGTAAGAAAGACAAACAAAATTATAATCCTAAATCTCAAGCAAAAGAGATAGAGGATTCAAAAGAAAACAAAATTACAAGCCCAAAAACAAGTTGGCTGAAGAGCCAAGAAGGACTCAGTTTGCTCTAGTTTTTCACGAATGCGGTCAAATTCATGAGTGGGTCAAACAAGAGCAAAGCCTCTGGTTGCCAATTTGACCATCTAAGGGTTAGCTAAGGATCAGCATTCATCATCATCCTTCCAAAAATAACACCCAGGCAACTCGTATAGGCATAAAAAATTACTGGCACTTCAAAAACCAAAAGAACTAAAACAGCAGCTGTAGAATCATTATCCAACATCAGAATAGCGCCCCAACCAAACAATTCAAGTGTGCTTCCAGCCATGAATTTTGTGAATAATAGCTTTTCTTATTTTGGCAATGACCGTGGCTTGGCAATCAATAATACCACCAAAAATCCTATCATTCCTAGCTCTCCAAAGGTAATAGATGATGGCAGAAGCAGTAAGCAGGTAATAATTTTTAGTGTGGGTGTTGAAGCCTTGCTCAAATATACTATCATAAACCTGATGCAAGTTCGTCTTCATCAATAGAGCATTCAGCCAGGAAAGCAAAGTTTTGGAAATGGAAAACATAAAACTGCATTCATAGAATAGGTGGGAATGGGTTTCCATTTCACAGTGACAAAAGCATCAAAGATTTTGAGTGATAATCCCACGGGTGGAAAGAACATCTGATGTTTTCAATCCACCTTTAAAAGCAAGCCAAACATACACTGAGAAACGAAGGGCAGCTTTCTTGTGCCAAATAAATTTTCACCAATTTACCTTATCCAAGCTGGTAAAGAATTGGGTACGAAAATCGCCAAACTTAGGATTTTGATTGGCAAGCCAATAATGGTTCTCCACTTGATTATCAATATTTACCGCATGGATAAGGGAAATAATATGAAAATCAAAGGCTGGAGGGAAAACCCAACTATTCCCCTGGATAATATTCTCCACTTTCCAGTCAAAATATTATGAGTATCTAGTAATAGAATTGGATTGTTTCATATATTTAGCGATGGACACCCCACCACACCAAGGGTCCTAGAAAATAGAGAGGCTGCTGCTTGGGTTAATCGAGAAAGAGATACAATTTTGTATACTAACAGCTTTTTTGCACATGTAATCCCAGTATTGAGAGCGGTTCACAGACATAAAATTCCACAGAGAATGGTATTTTGCTCTCCACCAATTAAAAAGTAAATTGTTGGTGTTTAAAAATCTCCAAATGATGGAACAAGCAAAGCTGTGATTGAGGGAGTCTATAGAAGAGATGCCCAATCCACCATCTTGTTTGGGATAGCAGATGTCTTTCCAAGACATAGTATAAAGTTTTAGCAGAGTGGTGTTACCAAAAAATGTAAATCTAGAGCACATACGACTAATCTGTTTACAATAACTTTTAGGTATGATAGATCCATGAATCCAGTAAGCGAGAGTATTGCTTATGGTAAATTTAATGTATTGGATCCTACCCCCAAAAGACAAAGTTTTTGCTTTCCAACCATCTAAAAGAGAAGAGATTTTTTGCAGTAAAGGTTGGAAGTCTTTCACTTTCAATTTCTTGTAGAAGATAGGCAATCCCAAGTAAGTAATGGGAATGAAATACTGCTAAATGTTGAAAATTCCACAAATATCAAAAGCACAAGGTGCATCCTTAGATAGCAAAATTGAGCTTTTTTGGGGATTGACAAGAAGACCAGAAACAACCGCAAAGATCCAAAGAATTGAATTAAGGGTGAGAGCATTGCTGGTAGAGGCAGAGCCAAAGACAAGGAGATCATCAGCAAACATGAGGTGGGTGATCTTACAGCTCCCTGTAGACATACCTATGAGGTGTTGTTGGAAGAAGCTAAATCAAAGCAAGATGATAAACTATCCATGATTATGCTAAACAGGTATGGGGATAAAGGGCAGCCTTATCTTTTACCAGAAGTGGAATTGAAATACCCCTCAAGCACTCCATTAATGCAAATGGAGAAGTGAACATCCATAGTGCAAGCCTTTATCCAAGAAACGAACATATCAGGAAAACCTTTGGCCTCAAGTCTTCTATAAAGAAATTCTCTTGAAACCATGTCGAAGGCTTTAGTAATATCAAATTTGGCACAAAAGTACATATGCTTGGCTTTATGATTGAAGTTACCCAGAAGATCATAAGCTAATAAAATATTGTCTAAAATGATTCTTTTATGAATGAAACCTCCTTGGCTTGGATGAATGATGAAAGGTAACACTTCCTTCATCCTATTGGCTATAATTTTTGTAATTATCTTATAGATAACATTGCAGAGAGCAATAGGTCTAAAATCCTTGACATTGTTGGCATGACACTACAGGAAAACAATGAAATATCGATAAAATTTTTGGCGGATATAGTTACGCCGGAATCAATGACGGCATTACCGGCGGATTGTTCCGCCGGTAACCTTGCGACAGACTTTCCAACGGAAATAGCGTCGGTAACGTTCTGGCGGCTGAACCATCGGAATTACGTCAGTGTTTTCAATATACCGACGCATATTCTGCCAGTAATATCCGACGGATATTCTGACAAATTTACCTCTGGGTTAATTAAAACCCGATGAAGTATTACCGGCGGATAATTCGCCAGCAATAGGACCAGCGTATTTTCCACTGGAAAATATGCCGGTAATTTCATTTATATTGGCCCCGTGCCCTCGACTTCAGGTCATTCTTCTTTAGGTTTGCTGCTTCGATAACGTCCCTGCTCAGTCGACGATGCGCCTGCCCTCAAGCTCTGTCGACGACGTCACTGCCCTCGCTCGATCGAGCTCCTTCGACGATGTCCCTACCCTCGAGCTCCTTCGACGACATCCCTCTTCGACCTCGCCCCTGTCGGTCGCTCTATGTAGGTAACTTTCTCCCTTTTGCATTCTTCGCTCCGGTCTATTTACCCTAATTTGACGAACTTCTCTCCTTCGACGCAGTTCGACTTCTCTCCTTGACGCGCGCTGGTCGACTTCGCTCCGTTGACGTTTGGCCGGGAGATCACTTGCTGTTTAGGTAACTTTCTCCCTTTTGCATTCCTGATTTTTGTCTTTAGTCATGGATGTTCTCACTAGACATTTGCAAGAGGATGTACATTGGTGTATGCTTTTTACTGATGTAGATTATCCTTATTCTCTCTATATTTCTCCATCAAACCTAGATAGGACTACCTTGCTAGTGCACGGGGGGACATGTCGGAGCTATATGTTTACATCTAACAGTGTCTGACATAAGTCATTTGGAAGTATTTGTCCTTCATATCTTTTAATTAATGGTAGTATGTAACTATTTTGGCAAGTAATCGTAACTTATATCCTTATTGTCAATATTATATATAGGCTATATATTATGGATATCAGAACTCAAAGAAGTTGAATGTATAATCGATTGGCGAAAGGACGAAAGACATTAACTGATGAGTTCATTAGAGGAGTGAATATTTTTATTCTGACAGCTTCTCAACTACCCAGCTTCATCTCAGATGGAAAGTTTCGTTGCGCATGTTCTAAACATAAAAATCAGGTACACCTTAGCCCAGATGACGTAACTGTTGATCTATATCGTCGAGGTTTCATGCTAGAATATTGGTATTGGACTTCTCATGGTGAGTATGAACCACATTTGGATTCTCGATGCTGCCCATCGACAAGCAGTAGGAGGACCAGCAATGGGTTGACGAGCATGCTAGGAGAGCCTATATAAGTATATAAGTTTAATTTTGGTGATATTATGTGTAAATTGCATTACTTTTTATTAACTTTCATAGGAGGAGTATGCACGGCTTCGAGAGAGTCAGGATGCAGCAGGTGAAGGTTCTTTTGTTGGATCAACAGACTATTCGGACTACTGCACTTGGTCGCAAGCGGTAGGAGGAATACAGCATGGCAGATTATACGGGCTAGGCTCGCAAGCCTATGCATATGAAGGGCAGTCATCTAGTGGCGGCAGTTTTTCATCTAGTACCCAAGAGTCTTTATATACCCAACAGATAGCTACCCTTATAGCCGAGCTAGAACAGGTACGGAAAGCCCAAGCTGATTGGCAGATGCAAATGCAGCAGCAGCAGCAAGCTCAAATGTTAGAAGAAATGAAAAAGATAAGGGAGCAGATAAGTAGTGGTAGGAGTACAGCATCACCTGAGGATGAAACTGAATCAGAGTAGACATTATTTATCTATTTTACTGATGTGGACATCTATTTTTATGTGTTTTTTGGACATATTTATCTATTTGTTGTTTGAACATGTTTAGTTATTTGTTGATGACACTCTTCTTATATATGTTTATTATATACATATTTAATTATTGCTTATCTGGATGATACTCTTCTGGTTTATGTAACTGTTGATATTGTAGAATATATTGTTACAAATCTGGTTTTGATGATGACAAACATGTTTCCAGTGTGTTTTGCTTGGCTAATCTATTTCAGGCACAAAAGACCGTGAGCCACTCAAGCCAACTCAAGATCGGGTCCAAGTGTGTCAAATGTATGATTTTTCTTTTTATTGAGTCAATTGTAATGTAACTGATTCCCTAGCTAAGTAACCTTGCACACACACACTCAGGGAGAGAGATTGAGTGAATTAGAGTTTCTGTTAAAAATTTGTTCAGATCGTCCTGGACGATATCCACATCGTCCTGGACGATCCAGTTAAAACAGAAACCCTAATTAGGGCGACTAAGTTAAGAGGGTCTGATTGAGCCGATCGTCCTGGACGATCTACGGATTGTACGGGATGATATTCCCAAATCAGAAATTCTCAGCCGCCAGATCAAGTTAGGCAAGTTCTTATTTTTAGATACTTGGTCTGATCGTCCCGGACGATACGTGTATCGTCCCGGACGATCCAATACAATCATGCCTAATTTAATCTGGTAATTAAGGAAAGCAATTAATTTTTGGTTGATACGATCATATCGTCCTGGACGATCGCAGGATCGTCCCGGACGATCTTGATCGTCTAGTGCATTTAAGCTGTACGTCCAGAACTATGTACAGGATAATTTGGGGCCTTTTTGAACTAATCGTACCGGACGATGACCCTATCGTCCGGGACGATCAAGTCATTTTTTGGTCGTCCAGCACAGATTTCTCTGGACGACCCGAACTGTCTTCTGGACGATTTCCCTCAATTTGAACTAATCGTCCCGGACGATCGTAGGATCGTACGGGATGATATGAACAACTTTTTCTACTGATCGTCCAGAAGAGCCAGATCGTCCAGGCTAAAACAGCTGAATTTGAACTGATCATACAGGACGATCTACCGATCGTCCTGGACGATCTCGACCGACCAGTTGAGATTTAGGGCAAATTTTAAGCCCTCCTTTAAAAGAACTTTTTCCAATTTTTGGAAAAATCTTTTGCTGCCTTCCTTCCCTGAGAAACCCTAGAGAGAGAGAGTTGGGAGAGAGAGAGAAGATCTTGTGAGGGGGAGTTAGTGAGGGATTCACTAAGGTTACTCCGAGCACGGATCAGAGTCGTCTTCTCCGCTTGTCGTCTTTCGTCTAGTCGGTGTTCGTCGTGGGAGGATCGTTCGCAAGAAGATTCGGGGTTCTCTGCCCGCTTCAGATGGAAGCAAAAGGAGTTCGTAGGTTCTCTGCCTGCTTCAGGAGGAAGCGAAAGGAGTTCGAAGGTTCTATGCCTGCTTCAGGAGGAAGCGAAAGGAGGTCGGGTTCTCTGCCTCACCGTGTGGTGAAAAGGAGATTTTTGTACAGGCTTCTCCGCCTTGCTGTGGGAGCAAAAGGAGAGACACTTCTGTTTAGTGCAATACCCGGAGGGGAGGCTCCGGGGAGTGGACGTAGGTCAAGTTGACCGAACCACTATAAAATCTAGTTTGCTTTTCTGATTCAATTCTGCACTTTAATTTTTCCTGATATTAACTGCTTGGGTGAATATCTTTGGTTGATCTTTTTATCATTGTTTTAATTCATTTCCGCTGCACATTATAAAAAGATTTTCATAGTTATCGTGAAATTTTTAAATAACCAATTCACCCCCCCTCTTGGTTAGCCTCGGGACTAGTTCACTAGGGCTTAACATCCCTATCGAACTTTTAAGTGGTATCAGAGCGGGATTCAAAATTTAAGTTAAAAAACTTTTGAATTTGATCCATGGCTAACTGTAATAATCGTAATACTGCTGAAGGATATTCTATTACAAGACCACCGTTGTTTGACAATATTCCTTTTGATTTTTGGAAAACACGCATGTCTACTTTTCTACAGTCTATTGATTATCGCATGTGGATGTTAGTTAAGGACGGATACGAACCACCTTTTAGACTGATTAACAATGTGAAAACTGAACTGCCTTTTACTAATTGGACGTTTGATGATCGCGATTTAGCACAGTTAAATGCTAAATGCTTGAACTGTTTCTTTTGTGCTTTAAAATCCGAAGACTATATGCATGTTTCTACTTGTACAACGGGAAAGGAAATCTGGGATAGATTATGCATAACATACGAAGGTACAACTGAAGTCAAACAGTCCAGGTTAAACATCTTGCTACATGATTATGAACTTTTTCGCATGAAACCTAGTGAGACTATTTCAGAAATGTACACAATGTTCACTCAGATTGTTACCTCTTTGCATGTTCTAGGTAGAGAACTTACTAACTACGAAAGAGTGAATAAAATTCTAAGATGTTTGCCTGGTTCTTATGATGCTAAGATTACTACTATTACTGAATCTAAAGATTTAAACACTTACTCTATTGACAGCTTACTTGGATCACTTATTGCTTACGAGCAAGGGGTGAACCAAAGGCAACTTGATGCAGGTGATCGCAAGAAAGAGAAGACAGTGGCACTAAAGGCCAAGGATTCAGATGCTAGCTCTTCCGGGTCTGATAGCGATGATTTTGCCTTAATCACAAGGCAATTCAAAAGCTTTCTAAGGAAGAAACATAAGAACTATCAGAAGTGGAACAAGGGTAAGTCCAATAAAAATTTTAAGAGTTCATCTGAATCTGTTTGTTTTGAATGCAGGAAGCCTGGACACATAAAGGTTGATTGTCCAACACTTAAAGCTCACCCAAGCAAGGAGAAGGGTGAGGAGAAACCAAAGTTCAGAAAGGACAAGAAGCGGATTCAGAAGGCGTTCTGGGCAGACTCTGCATCCGACTCTTCTGAGACTGAAGCTGAAGAGGAGGAAACAAACTTGTGTCTTATGGCTGATGATCACCCTGGTCAGTCGGATCAGGAAGAGGTATGTGAGCTTACCTACGATCAATTATTTGAAGTTTCTGAAAGAATTCATACATCTTATAGGAAGCTTAAGAAAACTCATGCTAGTTTGAAATTAGATTACTTAACATTGCAAAAAGAGCATGATTCTGTAGTTAAAGATCATTCCACACTTAATTCAAATCACATGTCTTTGCTTGATGAATTCGATGAGTTGAATAAAAAATATTCTGATTTAGTTTCTGAGCATGATTCATTGAAAACTACACATGTGGACTTAGAAAGAGCTTTTAAAGAATTAGATACAATGGCATGTGAAGTAGAAAGTAGCAAGGTAACCTTAAAATTTGAAATTGCAAGTTTAAAGAAAGAAAATGAGTTTTTGAAAGTAAAGATCAGTGCTTTTGAAAAGAACAAAACACCGCCTACTTTTGAACAGTTTTATGCACCGCCATTTTTTGAAAAATCTGTTGCAAGTTCTTCAAAGCATGTTTCATATACATCTAGGAAGAGGCATTATCATCCACGTAGATTAGTTAACCATTTTCCTGGTGTTAGATGTTTTTCATGTGGCATTTAGGATATATTTCTCACACCTGCACTGTTCACCGTAGTACACATTGGGTGTGGAAACCCAAACTGTCTGTTTCACAGCACAGCACGCATGCATTGCATTCTTCTTTTCATAAGAAGGAACTCAAACCTGTTTGGGTTCCTAAGACTGACGTTTGATACTTTTATAGGTGTGCTCTCACACAAGACCTCATGAGAGCATGTGGTACCTGGATAGCGGATGTTCTAGACATATGACTGGAGATGCAAATCAGTTCATTTTGCTGGAGGCCAGAGCTGGAGGCAAGGTTACACTTGGAGATAACACCACAAGGAAGGTAGTAGGCACAGGTATAATTGGTGATTCAAAAAACTTTATGATTGATAATATTTTGCTTGTAGATGGACTGAAACACAACTTGCTGAGCATCAGTCAACTCTGTGACAAGGGATACAGCATCAAATTCCTGCCCACTGGCTGCATTTTAAGCTTAAATGATGAAGTTGTTTTGCAGGGGCAAAGGATCAACAACGTCTACAAGCTGGATGAAAGTAGCATTAAATCTGATAATTCAATTTGCTTAAAAACTGCTGCTGATGAGTCTTGGTTATGGCATAGGAGATTGTGTCATGCCAGTATGAAAACCCTTAGGAGAGTCACCCAAAAGGACTTAGTTAGAGGTGTGCCCAAGCTTAAGTTCACTAAGGATCACCTGTGTGATGCCTGTCAGTTGGGGAAGCAAGTCCAGTCCTCTTTTCACTCTGTTAAGGACATTAGCACCTCTAGACCTTTAGAAGTTCTTCACATGGACCTCTTAGGACCCATTAGCACTGCCAGCTTAGGGGGGAGAGTTTATGGTTTTGTGATTGTAGATGATTATTCGAGGTTCACTTGGGTTAAGTTTTTGTCACATAAATCTGAGTCATTTGATGAGTTTAGATCCTTCTCTACTTGGATTCAGAAGAAGTTAGGATGTGAGATTATTACCATCCATAGTGATCACGGAGGGGAGTTTAAAAATGAAAGATTTGGAAGTTTTGTGAGGATCATGGGATTAGTCACAATTTTTCAGCTCCTAGGACCCCTCAGCAGAACAGGGTAGCTGAAAGGAAGAACAGGACCTTAGTGGAAGCCGCTAGAGCCATGCTTGCCGAGTATTCACTTCCAAAATACTTTTGGGCTGAAGCGGTGAACACTGCCTGTTATGTGCTGAATAGGGTGAATGTGAGAGTCAAACTGAGCAAGACACCTTATGAGATCATTAAGGGTAGAACTCCAAATCTGTCTCACCTCCATGTCTTTGGCTGTAAGGTTTTCATTCTGAACAACGGGAAGTCACCCTTAGGAAAATTTGACCCCAAATCTGATGAAGGAGTGTTCTTAGGATATTCAAGTGTGGGGAAATCCTTTAGGGTGTTCAATAGGAGGACTTTGGTGGTGGAAGAAACAACCCATGTAGTGTTTGATGAATCTGAACCTAAGGAGTCTAGATCTGAAGTAGAAGATGAAGAGATTATTGAGGTTACCCAAGGAGTTGGAAATACAAATTTGGAGGAAAGGGTAGAACCTCAAACAGAGTTGCCTAGAGATTGGAGATATTCTTCGAGTCATCCTAAAGAACTGATCTTAGGAGACCCTTTTGAAGGTGTTAGGACTAGGTATGGACTTAGGAAGGAAGTAAACCATTCTGCCTTTATCTCAATGACTGAACCCACCAACATCAATCAAGCCCTGTCGGATGAATTTTGGATTTTAGCTATGCAGGAAGAATTGAATCAATTTGTAAGGAATGATGTTTGGGAGTTAGTAGAAAGACCTAAAAATCAAAGTATTGTGGGAACCAAGTGGGTCTTTAAGAATAAGATGAATGATTCTGGTGTGGTGGTGAGAAATAAGGCAAGATTGGTGGCTAAGGGGTATAATCAGATAGAAGGGATTGATTTTGAGGAGACTTTTGCCCCTGTAGCTAGATTGGAAGCCATTAGAGTGCTACTAGCATTTGCCTGTTATAAGGGATTTAAGCTGTTTCAAATGGATGTTAAGAGTGCCTTTTTAAATGGGGTAATTAAAGAAGATGTTTTCGTAGAACAACCCCCAGGTTTTGAGAGTTCTCAATATCCAAATCATGTCTATAAATTAAAAAAGGCCTTATATGGATTGAAACAGGCACCCAGAGCTTGGTATGAGAGGCTTAGCACATTCCTGTTAGAAAGAGAGTTTGTTAAGGGGAGCGTAGACACCACCCTTTTTCTGAGGAGATTAGGAGATGACTTACTCATTGTCCAGATCTATGTTGATGATATAATTTTTGGATCTTCTGATAAATACTTATGTGAAGAGTTTTCTAAAATAATGAGTAAAGAGTTTGAGATGAGTATGATGGGAGAATTGTCCTACTTTTTGGGGTTTAGCATAAGGCAAACGGATGATGGAACCTTTCTCAATCAATCAAAATATACTAAGGACATTTTGAAGAAATATGAAATGGACAAAGCCAAGCCAATCAATACTCCCATGCCCTCCTCAGTTCAGTTAGATAAGGATTCAAGTGGAAAATCTATTGATCAGAAGAAGTATAGAGGGATAATAGGATCACTGCTTTACCTGACTGCTAGCCGACCTGATATCATGTTTAGTGTCTGTCTTTGTGCTAGGTTTCAGGCTGATCCTAAAGAGTCCCACCTGACTGCTGTTAAGAGAATTCTTAGATATCTTTTAGGAACCCCAAACCTAAGAATTTGGTACCCTAGGCACAGCACCTCTTTTGAGATCATTGGATATTCTGATTCTGACTTTGCGGGGTGTAGGGTGGATAGGAAGAGTACTTCTGGGACTTGTCAATTTATAGGACAATCGTTAGTCTCCTGGTCCAGTAGAAAACAGAACTCAGTTGCACTTTCCACTGCTGAAGCTGAGTACATTGCCTTAGGGAGTTGTGTGGCCCAAGTTCTTTGGTTGAAGCAGCAAGTCTTGGATTTAGGAGTACCTGTTGGCACAATTTCTATTCTGTGTGATAATACTAGTGCCATCTGTATCTCTAAGAATCCAATCTAACATTCTAGGACCAAACACATTGACATTAGGCATCACTTCATTAGGGACCATGTTACAAAAGGGGACATTGAGCTACACCACGTAGCAACTGAAAATCAGCTGGCTGACATATTCACTAAACCACTGGCCTTTGACTCATTCAGTATTTTAAGAACCAGATTAGGAGTGATTGATATAAATGCTTGATTCTGATGACTGCTGATTTATGATTGTTATGATTGGTATTCTGATTTCTATTAGTTAATTTTTTGTATTCTGTTTTCTGATTTCTGTTAGTTAGTTTTTGTATTCTGATTTCTGATTTCTGTTAGTTAGTTTTGGCTTGATTATTTGCTTTCAGTTGATTTTATTTCTTCTGCTGATTTCTGTGTTACCCTTATTGTTAGTTTGATTTGAGTATTTACTTTGCTGTGATTTTCCACCTGTTTATTTATTTACTGGTTCATATCTTACACTTACTGTTTTATGCTTTTCAAAATCTGATCACCGCTCACTACTTCTGGTGATCTGAATTTTTGACTGGGAGTTTTTACCTTGTTTTGGTTTGGAAGCTGATAAGCAGTGATTGACTTCGCTGAATCTGTTAAAGGGAAGAAACATTGATAATTGTTTCTCTTCCTCTAACTCCTTTACTGGTGTGTAGTTTCTTTTGAATAAAAATCCTTTTCAAAATTAAAATGTTAATTTTTGAAATAGAGATTATTTTATCTTCCTACAGTAATCTGCCTCATATCAATAGTGTTTTTCAAAGTCTTGAGTCATTAGTTTAATTTTCTAAACCAAGTGATTGCATTTATCATATGTTGTATGGATTTTGTTTTGTGAATCGTTCTTCCTTACTGCGGAGTGTCATCTCCTATGTCTGGAAGATAATCTCACAGCTGAGACTCTTTAATGATTATGAAAAGGAGAAAGCTTATAAAAGATGCGCAGTGCGCCAGATAATTTGAAAAGGAGGCATAAAATGAGCCCAAAACTGAAAAGATGCGAAATTGCCAAATTGGATACACAAAGTGTATCAAAAATCAAAAGATGCGCAAAGCGCCAACTAATTTGAAAAAGAGGCACAAAATGAGCCCAAAACAAGCTTTCTTTCCTTTCAGATTGTTAAATGTCTTAGAGGAATCTGTGCGCCACTTAATATTTTCAAAAGCTTGAGTTTTGAAAATCCTGATTTCTGATTTTTTACTTTGTAACACTATTATATCAGATATTTTTCTGGAACGAGGCTTGAAAGGATCTCTTTTCAAATCTAATGTCTCTTCTTTTGAATCGGATTTTTGTGTTGAAAGAGGTGTGCATCGATAAGGTGCCCGGGGTCGGAGTTACGAAAGTTGATTATTTCCAACCTTTTCTGGATTTCAGCGCTGTCAATCGTTATGTCATTATTTTTTTTGAATCTAAAATCAAGGAAAAATTCTGATTTTCCTGTTGTGTAGTTGTTCTATTTAAGTTTTATTGTATATTTTATTTCCGTGTTATGTTTTTCGCTCCTCCTTTTTGTGATGTCAAAAGGGGGAGTCAGTTGTACTCGTGTCTGTTTCTATTTTCTGAGTCATGCTTCATGTATTGTTTTAGCTGTTAAATAAAAATTTAAAAAATGTTTGTTTGTTGGATCTCCTAGTTTACTTTTATTTTCAGACTACTTTACAAATGTTTGCCATCATAAAAAAGGGGGAGATTGTTGCAAATCTGGTTTTGATGATGACAAACATGTTTCCAGTGTGTTTTGCTTGGCTAATCTATTTCAGGCACAAAAGACCGTGAGCCACTCAAGCCAACTCAAGATTGGGTCCAAGTGTGTCAAATGTAAGATTTTTCTTTTTATTGAGTCAATTGTAATGTAACTGATTCCCTAGCTAAGTAACCTTGCACACACACACTCAGGGAGAGAGATTAAGTGAATTAGAGTTTCTGTTAAAAATTTGTTCAGATCGTCCTGGACGATATCCACATCATCCTGGACGATCCAGTTAAAACAGAAACCCTAATTAGGGCGACTAAGTTAAGAGGGTCTGATTGAGCCGATCGTCCTGGACGATCTACGGATCGTACAGGACGATATTCCCAAATCAGAAATTCTCAGCCGCCAGATCAAGTTAGGCAAGTTCTTATTTTTAGATACTTGGTCTGATCGTCCCGGACGATACGTGTATCGTCCCGGACGATCCAGTACAATCATGCCTAATTTAATCTGGTAATTAAGGAAAGTAATTAATTTTTGGTTGATACGATCATATCGTCCTGGACGATCGCAGGATCGTCCCAGACGATCTTGATCGTCTAGTGCATTTAAGCTGTACGTCCAGAACTATGTACAGGATGATTTGGGGCCTTTTTGAACTAATCGTACCGGATGATGACCCTATCGTCCGGGACGATCAAGTCATTTTGGTCGTCCAGCACAGATTTCTCTGGACGACCCGAACTGTCTTCTGGACGATTTCCTTCAATTTGAACTAATCGTCCCGGACGATCGCAGGATCGTACGGGACGATATGAACAACTTTTTCTACTGATCGTCTAGAAGAGCCAGATTGTCCAGGCTAAAACAGCTGAATTTGAACTGATCGTACAGGACGATCTACCGATCGTCCTGGACGATCTCGACCGACCAGTTGAGATTTAGGGCAAATTTTAAGCCCTCCTTTAAAAGAACTTTTTCCAATTTTTGGAAAAATCTTTTGCTGCCTTCCTTCCCTGAGAAACCCTAGAGAGAGAGAGAGTTGGGAGAGAGAGAGAAGATCTTGTGAGGGGGAGTTAGTGAGGGATTCACTAAGGTTGCTCCGAGCACGGATCAGAGTCGTCTTCTCCGCTTGTCGTCTTTCGTCTAGTCGGTGTTCGTCGTGGGAGAATCGTTCGCAAGAAGATCCGGGGTTCTCTGCCCGCTTCAGGTAGAAGCAAAAGGAGTTCGTAGGTTCTCTGCCTGCTTCAGGAGGAAGCGAAAGGAGTTCGAAGGTTCTCTGCCTGCTTCAGGAGGAAGCGAAAGGAGGTCGGGTTCTCTGCCTCACCGTGTGGTGAAAAGGAGATTTTTGTACAGGCTTCTCCGCCTTGCTGTGGGAGTAAAAGGAGAGACACTTCTGTTTAGTGCAATACCCAGAGGGGAGGCTCCGGGGAGTGGACGTAGGTCAAGTTGACCGAACCACTATAAAATCTAGTTTGCTTTTCTGATTCAATTCTGCACTTTAATTTTTCCTGATATTAACTGCTTGGGTGAATATCTTTGGTTGATCTTTTTATCGTTGTTTTAATTCATTTCCACTGCACGTTATAAAAAGATTTTCATAGTTATCGTGAAATTTTTAAATAACCAATTCACCCCCCCTCTTGGTTAGCCTCGGGACTAGTTCACTAGGGCTTAACATCCCTATCGAACTTTCATATATATGGTGTTGTAATTTTTTGTGTCAGGTATAAATGTGGAAATCACTTTTCAAAGTGAGGAAGGTTTTTTTTTCTGCTATAGGTTTCCAGCGGATTATCCGTCAGTAATTGTGTCAGAAATATGATATGATGACATTTCCGACGGAATATGCGACGGAACTTCCTACGGATAGTTCAATGGTGATATCTGATGGTAAGCATCGACATCGCTTTTTATTGCGGTGGAATATCCGCCGGTAATTCCGGCGGACATTCTCCGCCGGTAATTTTGGCGGCTTTTTCACCAGAACACGGCGACAGAAAAGGCGTCGGGTTGTCAAATATATCCGCCGGTTGTCTGCCGGAACATTCATCGAAAATACTTCCAGCAAAAAAATGCGACAGAAATATTTTTCCGACGCACGTTTTACCGCCGGAGAGTTTTCTGTCTGAAATCCATCAGAAACCTATTATTTCCATCGCATTTTTCACTTTACCGGTGAATTTTATCCGTTGGTAATAGCTATTTTTCCTGTAGTGTGAGAATGTTTAGGAATAAGTGCAATGGTAGTAGCTTTGACTTGGCTAGGCATATAACCTGTGGTGAAGAAGGAGACAACAGCTTTACACAAGTGTGTTTTAATGGTATTCCAGATGGCTTTATAGAATTCAAATGTGAAACTGTCGAGGCCAGGAGTAGAGTCAGGTTTGCCAGAGAAAATAATGTTCTTAATTTCTTCCATGGTAACCGGGGCAATAAGGTTGGAAATAAGGTGGCCTGGAATCTGGTTGCCTGCAGGAATTTTTTTTAGTGTTGGTTCAAAGTGGGAGGAGCAGGGGTGTTAAAAAGCTTGCTGAAGTGATTAATGAAGACATTAGCAATGTCAGTGAGAGAGGTAAAGGTTCCATGCTCATTGGTGATTTCCTTGATACAATTGTGGTTTTTGGAAATATTGATTTTGGAGTAGAGAAACTTAAGATCATCCTCCCCATGGGTAAGCCAATTCACCTTGGCTCTTTGAGTTATCCAACTAGTGAGGGTGGATTGGTAGTATACCAGCTTAGTGTTAATGACCTTTATGCGGCCGTTGAGTTGAGAATCCAAAGGGTTTATTTGGAGTAAGGAGGTCACAGTGTGCTGTTGAGCTTTTAGAGAATCAATTTCAGCTTGTATGGAGTTGGCATTAGCCCATGATTTATTTATCATGATGTTCTTAAGAGTCTTAAGCTTGAAGTTGAAAGAGCTTAAGGGGCTACTCTTATTGGGAAGGGAAAAAACATCCATAAGGCAACTCCAGAAATCCAGATATTTGATGCAATAGTTTTTGAACATGAATCTATGCCCTCTTCTGATATCAGTGGGATTTAGCAAGATTAATGGAGAGTGATTAGAACAATCAGAATCAACAACTCTGTAGAAAGAGTTGGGAAAGGTGACTAGCCAATCATGATTAACCAGGACACGATCTAATTTAATGTGTATTGGATTGTGCTGTTGTTGGTTATGCTAAGTAAAGAAATGTCCAACAGATGAAAGATCTTGCATTCTTGTATTAAACACCATGCCGTTAAAATCTCCAAGTTTAAGATTAGAGAGAGTTGTGCCACCAACTTTTTCATCCAAATTATGGCAGCAATTAAAATCACCAATGATTGCCCAAGGAGTATTAATAGAACCAGCAATGTCTTGAATGTTCTTCCACAAAATATGTCTCTCAGTATGAGAATTACTAGCATAGACAGTAGTAACAGCACATATGGTAGTAGAGTCAACAGTAATAATACCATGGATGAATTAGGAAGACATGTGTTGGGGGGAAAAAATAGCAGACTCCCCATTCCACTTAACCCAAATACGACCAGGATTGGAATACCTGAAGTTGTCACAAGAGGCTTCTTTAGGGAAAATTTTGTGGTTAGCTTGGAACCAATGGCTAGTGTAGTTGGTGTGAGTGATTTTAGCTTCAAGGATGAAGAAAAGGTCAATGTTATTGGCATGGGCTAATTGTTTGCAGCTCAATACTTTGTCAGGGTTGTTAAACCCATGAATGTTCTAAGCTGCTATGTTGGGGAGGATCATTGGGATTTTGAGTTGGGGGTAGAGGCTTTTTTGGCTTGCTTGCCTCTAGTTTGTTTTTGGTTTTGGCTAATTGGTTGTTGAAATTTGGTGGAGTTAGAGGTAGAGGTGGAAGTCTCATTGGATGAATTGGGGATGTTGGGTTGGTTATTACGGGGGGATGTTTGAGGTGGGCTGCTATGGTATGGATTGGAGACTTCTGTTATGACAAGGGAAACGTTGGTGGAAGGGTGAATGTGGGGTAAGGAAGAAGGTTGCATCTCCTCAATTTTGTCTTGATCATTCAAAACATCAAATTTGTTTTTTATGCTTATAAGGGTGGGCTCTTTTGACTGAAAAATGATTTTTGTGATGTCTTGGATATCTCCAAATGGTGAGTTTAGGTACGATAAGAGTGTTCTGGTTCCTGGGTTTAGGGGCTGAGGCAAATCGGATAATAGTGGTGAGATTGCATTGGTTTGATTCATCTTGGTTGGAGGGGTAGGCTTAGGGATTAAAAGTCTGGGAGGAGAAGTGAGGCGTGTTTTACGGCTGGTACTCCTTCCTCTTGGCTTGGCGGCAGTTTGGGGCTTTAAAATTGGGTCTTTAGGGCAGAGAGTTGGGGGATGCATGATTAAGCCGCATTGAGAACAACGTTCAGGTTTCCAGTCATATTGAACTCTTATGGGAGATGATTTTCCGTCCACACTATAGTAAATTTCATCAGGTAATGGGGAGTTGCTGGTGATTTGAACACATACTCTCACAAAAGTCAGGCGAGTTTTGGCCGTAGTTAGGGCATCAACTGCAATAGGAATACCAACACAGCTAGCGAGTTTAGAAATACCTTCCGGCGTCCACAGAGAGAGCGGCAGGCTCAGGATTTTAATCCAAAGAGGGATGGAAGGGAATTCTTCACGCTTTGGGACAAATTCAAGAGTCCATTTTTTGCAAAATGAACTATTTTCCAAAAAAGAAACATGGACCTCCTGTCCAAGCAAGCTCATAATCTTCAAGAGCAGAGAATTTTAGCAAGAAGAAGCCCCATCCATGGTGAGGAGTGAAAGAGATCCTTTGAGCTTCCTTGTATTTTTGATCATCAAAAGAAGTGCTTCGTAGTAAGGACGCTTCCCAATCGAATAAGCCACCAGCGAGAGAGACCATTTGGGAGCTCCAGTGTTAAATTGATCGCTGGTAAACTGAGCAGTGAGATTTTGTGTGGGGACAAAGGAGAGGGAGTGGGAAAACTCAGTAGAGACTGGTGGTGTCGTGGCTAATAGATTCTTCCAGAGGGGGAGAACAGTGGAGAAAGGAAGGGTTGTATTGGTGGAAGGAGAAGGGAGCGGAGGAAAAACTGACTCAGCCATGGGGAGTGGTCCCCCGGCCGGAAGGCGACGGAAGGCAACTTAGGGAGAAAAATAGCAAACCCTAGAAGAGCTCTTCAAAATCACTGCTATACTTGAATGCTTGATCAATATTCATGGGACATTTAGCTCTATTCTTCTGGTGGATTTTTTTTTTTTGGGAAATTATGGTCAAAGCCCGTATCATTAACATAATGAGGTTACAAGTAAGAAAAAGTTACATATAAGAAAGAAAAATAAAAAAGAGCTAATGAAGCTCCAGCAAATAAAGGAGCCAGTTCTAGAAAGAGCCAAAAAGAACTTCTCCGAGACGGTGAGAAAACAAAAAGGCCAAAGCCATAAAAACTTTTAAGGAGTAAGCAAACTAAGAGTGAAATGGCTACAGGACGGTAATGCCTGGACTCAAAAATGCATAATCAAAATTTAGCTCGGTGTATAAAATACCCACTATGTCCCCTGGTTATCCGCAGACTTTCCAAGAGGATGAGTCTAGTGAATAGGGGTTCATCATCATCCAAGGCTTAGCAAAAAACCCACCAGACCAAAAATTTTCAACATGAAAGCAACCAGAAATCATCGTGAAGAAGGGACAACATACAAAAGCCACCAGAGTCACGTAAACCATCATAAAACCCAGTAAAATATTACCAAAACTACAGAAATTTCCAAAGATCTTTCCCATTTTCCCAGGTTAAAATTAAAAAAAAATGCTTTCTTAATCCTATGGCAAACATAGGTGAAGCTAGCAGTAGAATTCCAAATCTCCTATCATTTCTTTCCCTCCAAAGCAAATAGACAGCACATCATGTATAAGAAAGTAAAGGTTCTTAACACCAGCCGCAGGTATACCTTATCATCAATCCATTCAAAAAAACTAAGGTAAAGAGGGCCTGAGGAGCAAATTATTAGCCTTCGAGAACAACATAGATAACATAGAGAATGAGAAATTACATTCAAAGAAGAGGTGTGTAGAGTTTTCAAAATAAGAGTGGCATAAGATGCAGCATGGGCCACCCTAAATATTTCTTTTAATAAGAGCATCAGCTATCTTAAGACCACCAACCATAGAAATCCAATAAAAACAAGAAAAATGCACAGCATAGCATTTCTGCCAGACAAACCTATGCCAAGATAAAGGATCACCATACATGTAATATTCATTTATATAACATTTGAAGTTCCCATCTCCTTTGTGATCACAAAGTAAACATCAAGAGGAAGTATCCAAAATTGAGATGCCACTGATAATATTTGCAACATAAAAATGAATATTTGTAGGCATGTTTCAACTAAAGCTATTAATTAACACATCAAGATGAGCATTATCAGGAAAAGCATCCATAAGTGTATTAGAAAAGGGAAAGTCCATAATAATACCATTGCTCCAATAATCCTAATTAAGAGAGATGGGAGAAAAGGGAGAAATCTGAAATTAGAATTTATCTCTAACACAGATAGCAGTATCACAAATACCTTTCCAAAAGGAGAAGAATTAAAGGGAGGAGGTCTTCGAGGAGAAGATTGCCAATGGGAAACCCATAATGTAAGAAAATTAGGATTGTTTTAAATCTACTAATGAGAGAGCAATTAAATTCAAATATGAGAGCTTGAGAAGAAGGGATACCAAGACCCCCATGAGCTTTAGGTTTACAGACATTAGCCCAAGAGATGAGGTGGAGTTTCCTGGAGGCAGTATGGTCCCCAAAGAAAAGGAACTTAGAGCATAAATTCCCTAAATTCTTGAGAATTATCTTAAGTAATATATAGCCATGAATCTAATATACAATAGAGTTCCATATAGTAAACTTTAAAAACTGTAACCTATCGACAAAAGAAGAACTTTATCTTTCCAACCAGATAGCTTATTAGTGATAATTTCAAATGGGGGAGAGAAATCAGCAATGCTGGTTCTTTTAGGAGAGATAGGAATCCCAAGGTATATAAGATGTGAGGTGGTGGATGGGATATTAAGGGTTGAGCAAATAACAGATTATATGGAGTTTTATGAGATAATATGAGAGAGAGCTTTTAGCAAAGTTAACATGAAGCCCAGAAGAATTGGCAAATGTTAGTAGAATCTAATTCAACTTGTTACAATTCATAACATTTGCTTTTCCAAAGACAAGAAGTTTGTCAACATATAATAAATGAGAAACCTTAAACCCATCAAAATCAAAAGAATCAAAGCCATTAGCATTGATATTTGAATCAATAAGACAAGAGAAGGCATCAATAACAATACATACTAGATAAGGGTTTAACGGGCAACCTTGTCTTAAACCAGCAGAGGATGAAAACTAGCCTTCAAGAGAACCTTCAATGTAGACAGAGAATTTGACATCCACAACTCAAGCTCTAATCCATTGAAAAAAAGGCAAAACGAAATCTTTTCTATGTCATCCTAACAATCATAAAAATTCCTAAACATAGTCAAAAGCCTTCCTAATGTCAATTTTATTGCACATGAGGCTATCTCTTCCAATATTTTTGAAATGACTTGGAAGCTCTTTAGCAAGGAAAACATTGTCAGTAGAAATCCTTTAAGTGATAATGTGAAACCCATTAAGTAAAAGAAGCTAAACTCTTAAACATTGAGGTGTCATTTGGTATAATGGCTAGAATTTCATTAAGAAGCTCTGTAGTTAAGCATGTTCATCGCAGATAAATCCTATGATGGGTAACCTTCTGGGAAGTTACACCAATAGGATAAAACTTTGAGCTCCTTAGGCCAAAGTGGATAATATCTTGATAGTTAAGAGTTTGGGTTGTTACAAATGGTATCAGAGCAATAAACCAGCCAAAAGATAGGAACTAAATACCATACAAGACAAAGTGTTATGCCATGGGAGCCACCTCTTGAACCCTGTATGAGATAAAGTGCTACATAACGGGAGTCACCACTTGAACTTGTAGGGGCCACCTTTAGAATTCTATATGCCTGGTGGATGATTATGGGATAAAGATACTAACAAGGATTTTAGTTACTTAAGTGGGAGAGATTATGAAATCTCTTAAGTAAAAGAAGCCAAACTCTTAAACATTAAGGCACCTTTTGGTGTAATAGTCAAAATTTCATAAAGAAATTTGGCAGTCAAGCATGCTCATCTTGGAGAAATCCTAGAATGGGTGACCTCCTGGGAAGTTACACCAACAGAAAAAAATTAGGAGGCCCTTAGGCCACAGAAGATAATATATCAATAGTTAAGAGTTTGGGCTGTTCTAAATAAAGCTAGCTTGATTCTTATTAATAATAAAAGGCATAAGAAGCTTAAGCCTAGAAGACAAAATATTAGATATGATTTTATATAATGTGTTACAGAGTGATATAGGCCTGAAATCATTAATAGAGGAAGCATGATTAGTTTTGGACTTTAAATCTAAGGCGGTATCTTTCACACATATAGGTAAGTTTCCTTGAAGAAAAATAATTTAATAGCTTTACAAATAGAGGGCCAATAATTTACCAAAAATATTTGTAAAAATCATAATTGAACCAATTAGGACCAGGGGTTGAGGTGGAGCAACCAGAAAGAATAGCTTTTTAATTTCTTCATCAGAGATAGGGAGACTAAGCGATGAAATAAGGTGAGTAGGAAGAACATTATTAGTGGGGAAAGATTGATGTCAGAAATAGGAGGGGGAGGAGGGTTGTAAAGTGATTAGAGATGCTGGGTAATGAAGCTAACAACATGGGTGAAAATAGAGGAGGGGTCAGTTATAGTAATGTTTGTAGAAGATCTATTATAATTCTTTCTCATACAGATTTAGAGAAAAGAAATTTGAGGTCATCTTCCCCATTGGATAGCCACTTTTCTTTAGATCTTTGAATAACTCATGAAGACCATAAAGAAGAGTTTTAAAAAATGTTGTCATTCAACTTTTTATGCTTAG
This sequence comes from Dendrobium chrysotoxum, assembly GCA_019925795.1. Lineage (NCBI taxonomy): Eukaryota > Viridiplantae > Streptophyta > Magnoliopsida > Asparagales > Orchidaceae > Dendrobium > Dendrobium chrysotoxum. Next base: position 28,148,386 of record CM034312.1, on the reverse strand, counting down.
CATTTAATGAAACATCCATAGGAGAAGAACTCAGCAAACCCAAGCATTCAAAAGGAGAAACCTATTTTATTTGGTCCCAAAGATGCAAATGATCATCATAACTACTGAAAGCATAGATGACAGAGTTGAAAAGGTGGATTGGGAGAAAAATTCAAAATACCAAAAATTATTTTGAGATGATAAAAAATTAGGGGAAAAATTCACCCTATCAGCGCGCCACTTTAACCAGATTTGGCCAAAAGTAGAGAAATCAAAATTGTTACAACTATTTTCCAAACCAAAAATAGAGCGAGAGGAGAAAAACTAGGGGCTCATGAGAGAGGATACATGAATCCAATTTTCTAATAAGCAAACTTTATCCAAACCAAAAGTTTCAGCCAAATTCTTCCAATAAAATACTTTGTCTGGGCTGTTAAAGCCCTTAAAGTTCTAGACAGTAATAAATGGAAGGGACATTATGATTTTGGGGGAGGGGGTTAAGGGGCTTCATGAGGTATTTTTCCCTTGTTTTTTTGGATAGTTGGACTGAAGAAGAAACTAACGTATTAGTTTCAAAGACCTTGGTTAGTGTGGCAATAGAAGAGGACACCAAATGCTCCTTAGCATATTATTGAGGAGCATCAAATCTATTTGGAGAAATAATGCCATATGGGGTTGGTTTGATAGCATTGGGGGGAGTAGAAGAGGAGGGAGGGACCATAATAGCTAGAGATTTCTCTGTAGGTAAGTTCAAGTAAGAGATTTCATGTTTATCCAGAGGAGGGTGGGGGAAGGGGGAACAACAATGCTGGGAGTGTTTGAGGTTGGATTTTTAATACAAGGAGTAGTAGGTGGGGGTGGGTAACTGGAGACGGCGGGTGATGGGGGAACAATAATGCTGGGTAGCGAGGGGACAGAGGGTAGGTTGAACATTGGCCAAGGGGTTAGTTTGGGCTTGATGAAGAGGGGCATGGTTGTGGGGAGAAGCACTGTGCTGACGTCTACGATTAACCCTACTAGAGCTTCAACCACTAGAGGGGCAATAGACTAAGAGGAAGAAGAGGCAGTAGATGGGCAAGATGCTGTGGAGTGTGCCAGAGAATGATAAGAGACACACGGATTTGCGTTCCATTCTTGAGAAGCAACAAAACAACTGGAATAGAGAAATCAATAACATAAGGATTGGTGAGGATAAAGGAAAGGGGATGATCATTCGAGGATTCATCTCTATAGGTGAGAATGTTTTTCTAATTTAACATGGAGGAAGAAGCAGGAGACACTCCAACAGTGGGGCTAGAGAGAAAGGTGTGGAGTGGTGCTTATGGAGAGAGGGATCCATTAGGGAAGGAGGAGTTCCTCCAAAAAAATTCTAGGAGAAGAGAGACGTAGGAGCAGGTGGCTAGGGCACAAAATGAAACTTTGTAGAGCAAAATGCCCAAAACTATAGAGAAGTGGTGGGCCATAAACTCGGGCAAACTAAAATAAAACTCTAAGAAGCCAGATTTTAGAAGGATAACAGTTCTAATTTTTCAATGACTTTCAGTACTTTTGCCCTAAACTATTTTAGATGCAAGATAATGTTATTAAAAGCTATCTTTTTGTTCCATACCTTTCTCCCATTGAAAATTATGGACTGAGACTTTAAAAATTGAGACATAAATGATAATTTGCATGGAGTTTACCTTAATATCAGATATTGTAGTTCATCCAGATACTTTTTTCCATATTAATAACTCTAGTAAGCTGCTTATCTTTCATAAATATTTATTTATGTTAGAAGAAATGATCAAACTGCATCTTTATTTGATTTTAATACTAATCTAAGCAAATATGTGCTTATATATAGGCAAGAAGATAGAACAAAGAGAGAGTGTTGATGGAGGGTATTGATACCGTGTTTTACAAAGAGTAGCGAGAGAGCATTAACAAAGACTAGTAATTGAGTGTTGATGAAGTGCATTGATATAATGGATAGAGAATAATGATTAAGAGCGTCGATGGGAAGTATCAACAGAGACTCAATTTATAGCATTTATAGCGAGTATTGATAATGGGCATTGATGGAGAGCTATGGCAAAGTGTGTCGACGAAGAGTAGTAATAGAAAATGCTGATAGAGTACATTAATAACGAGACTCAACAAAGATTAATAATAAAGACACTTAATTGAGAGAGGAAAAAATTAGCAAAGCAGTTACTATTGGAGAATAGAGATATATAAGATGTATAAATCTATGAAGATTGGAGAAGACCATATGCCTAAGTTGATTTGTGAGCCATTATATTAAGGACACATAGAGAAGTAAGGTTCTACCTAAAAGTAAAGTTCCTCTTTGCACGATCATTTATTCATATAACAACACATAGAGAAGTAAGGTTCTACCTAAAATACAAAATTTCAAAATGATTAATCTCATTTAACGAGTATTGACAACAAACATAAACACAAAAAGTGAAATTATAATGTCACAAAGTACTCAAATCTCATACTTAAGATCAATTAATAAAACTAAACTTGACAACTTCACGAAACAAAGCCTCTGAACAATGTAGTTCATTATATGGGAAGCATGAGTTTTGGGAACCGAATAAAATTACAAGGTCTACTAAACCATTAAAACTCACATGACAATCATTAATATACCTAAGGTGTCAAGATATGAGACACATTTTATGCACTTTATGCCAGAAATAAGAATAATCTCTTCCACTATTTCTTACACAAACAAGGCATACAATACAGAGAAAATATAAAGATACATCCTATAAAGCAAAATATTGAAGTAAAGTGAGCTACCAAGAAAACTCAACTTGAACAAATATTTATCATAATTATCATAGACTAGTAGTTAGCCTAAGCCAACTATTCACACAAACTCAAAGAGATAAAATATAATTAAGCACCTACTTATCTTATTTTAAATCAAATTGTACCACACACTATTATAGATATACACAGTTGAGAAAATTATATTGCCCTAATAGCTACACATCCAAATTGCCTAGTGATATTATAGGGAAAAGAGGAATGATTGTATGTAGACCAAACGCATCTATGACAATCTTGGATAAAAAACCTCATACATAAAAAATTCTCACAAGCATTACATTAGGTGAAGTGAACATATGAAAATCTTATAAATATCATTTGATCATCACACAATGATATAGCAAGCATAGAACTAACTCAAACGTGTCCCTAAGTCAATTAAGGAAATAAAATATCCTACTTCCCTAACTAAATAAGGCCATCAGAAAAAAAAAGCATTATATCAATACAAACAAAGAAACAATCAAATGTTAATACTCATAATTCAAATTATAATCAAACATTTTTAAAAAATATGTAGTACATTACCACATGCATACAAGAGAGCAATCAACCATTAGAATCATTATACTTAAGCTGACTATATGATTACATCTAATCGTCTAATAAGACAATATTTATATATTAACTATCATAATAAACGATAATACTACAACAATATCTTACTTAGCAAGCTTTCAACTTATAAAATTGATACATATCCATCAACCATTCAATCTATTCTAGCTTACACCGATAACCTCTTCATTAAAAAAAGTGTACAAATCTAATGCAAACCTATAGGAGCACACACATGCTACTTCTATGAATTTTAACAAATAAATATATGTTTACAAAATGATACTACATGAGCATTAATGCATGGCCAAAATTCCTTTTAACTCATGTTGCAATCAAATAATCATGTTGGTAATATAAATAATAACACTTGTTTTAAATGAACTAATTCATTAAAATGCAAGATACCTAGATTCTTCTAAATAATACATTTCTATAATTAAGAGTTACTCATAAATGTCTTGTAAGGACATACAAACAACATGAATGCAACCTTCTTAGGATGAGCATATCCTTATCAATGGCTCATATAAAAATCAAGTTATAAACATTTTCTTAATCAATGCAAATGAAATGATAAAGGTAGTTTTTAAAGCCTCAATATTAATCAGACTATTCAATTTAATTTATCAATTTATTTCTACAAGCATAATAATCATCAAGTACTCCAAAGAATACTTAATATATCTAAAAATCTAATATCCAAAAATGACCAAAAGATATTAGCCTTTCATGAGAAGTGAAATATACATCCTTCAAAAGTTACTATATCACAAAATTGAATTAGTATGGAAGTCTTCAACATATGATTAATTAATCAAAACTAACATTCAACCAAAATTAAAATTCCATCAATTCACTCAAAACATATATATAAAAAATCTTCTTTTTTTATCTAATTATGTTGGCATCTCGATATTAAATTAATATTAACAAGATGCCAAAAATCCACAAACAAAAAATTTCTTTCTAAGACTAAGTCTAGAAGATAAAAAGTAAGCTCTGTCACAATTAATCATACAGAAAATCGCATAAGATTAGGTGAGATTAAGATCGTGAAATAATTCTAGTAAACAAAAACTTGATTTCAATAATATTTCTTAATCATTAAGATTATTAGAGTATTTAAATTCAATAATACTTACTTGTATCCTTCAAAATATATTAAGAATTTAAATTTTATAATAACTCAAAAAATAAATTCACAATTAAATCCACTAAATAACTTCTAAACATAATTACCTTTCAATGAATAACCTGAAACATGTGTCTAAAAACTCTACTATAGATGTTGCATAACTAATAACTTAAAAATATAAGATAATATATGCAAGTTTGTAAGAAATAAGGGGAGTATATGAAACCTACTAATTGAAATATAAATAAAAGGTAATAAGGCATACAATATGAATAATAAAAGAGGCTTTATATATAATATAATAATTATGTAATAAATTTTATCAAATCATCATGTTAGCTTAATGATACAAAGAATAATATTATAAGTCTTAAAATAATATAAAATGTGGTGTTTTTATGACCATTTGTGTGTGTGTGTGTGTGTATTGATAATTTGAATAAAGGAAAACCTATATTTGTAATTGGGTAAACAATCTATGGGATGAATGTTGAAACATCTCACTTTATTACTTGCACAACCATTTATTCTTGTACATTCACTAGTTTGTAACAAGTTTATAGAGCCTTTGCCGAGGACTATATTAGGAAATTTCGATGCCAAGTAGATTTTTCCCTACTTTATATATATTTTTATTTTGCTTGCTTACTATTTTTTTTATCTTTTTTCAAGCATTTTCAAAAATATATGCAACATACTAGTGATGAGCCACCACTATCAATTAATATAAGGACCTTTTCGTGAAAACTTAAGGAGAGGAGGTGAGCCATGAGTTTCTAGTCATGCACTAAGGCTAACTAGGAAGAGAATACTACAAGCCTAAACATGTGGGCTTGGGCCTTGAGAGATTAGCCTTTACTGAATATTCATGGCATCCCAAGGTAACTATTAAGCTTGGGATCCAGCTAATGATTTTGAATTTAAACCAACCACATTGCAAATGATCCAAAGTTCTTAATTTGGAGGTTTGGTTATGGAGAAACCAAATTATGATGTCATAAACTTCCAAAACATTTCTAAAACATTCAAGTATAATAAAATCTTAGAATGTGCAATTAGATTAAAGGTATTTCCATTTTTCAATGAGAGATTGAGCCAAGAACTCTCTCAATTTGCTTCTTAGTGACTTTATCACTATTTTGGATGATCTGGTGTAGGATGTTCCTTCAAAATATTTCCTTCTACCTAAGATGACCTGAATAAGGATTGAAATATCAAATTATGTGCAGTTGGAAGGGGAGATGTTTTATGATGCCTTGGAGTAATTGGAAGGAGAGATGTTTTATCATGCCTAGGAGTATTACAAAGACCTTTTGAGGAACTACCTACATCATAGGCTATTGAAGTTGATGCAAGTCCAAACATTCTATAATGGTATGGATGGGTGTATAAGGTCATTGATTTACACCTCATATGGCAACACTTTATGAGCAAGACAAGGGAGGTGGAATATTATTTATTAGAGAAGATGGCCATGAATAATTATAAATGTCTAAACCAGAGACACATGCCAAAGAAGCCTATTGCAACTATCCAGTACACATATCCTATTATAACACACACTATTCAGGCATCTTCAATAGAGAAGCATCATAGTACATTTGCATTCAAATTCTTCATTATATATTTATGGAGATGGTAACACAAGCAGTGATTGTTAGATGAATGATTCGTTTGCCCAACTTTAATAGGAGCAAGCATGCTTCATGAGAAATCAACAACCCAATAATCCCTACACTAGCATTTATAATCCAAAGTGGAGGAGCCAACTAAAGTATTACTAGTTGAATCAACAAGTTGGGCAGCAACATAATGGATTCCAGTAGCCACCAAAATTATAGTAATTTGCTTGGTGGTAGCAACCATAAAAGGATGGAGAGTTCTCACTCTTAGATGATCTCACATATCTAACTCGTACAACTACCCAATTTATGTTTTGCTAGATGTCATATTGTAAAGGTATGAAGCTTCAATCTAATAGTAAGTGACCATGTTATAGAATATTGGGGTAAATATTGAATAATTATCATAATTGTTTTTAGCATAACAATATGGGCTCTCTCGAGAAAAATAGTGATAAATCCAAGGCTATCAATCTAAGGAGTGGAAAGTGTTTGCTAAACTTGTGGGAAGTTAAAAGCTTATAATTGAGCATTCTAGAGGTAAGGTGCATCCCAAATCAAAGATATTTCAAATAAAATATCATATTATATTCCACCATTTTCATATTCATAAATATTTTATAACCAGAAGCTAGACAAAAGTTCCTCATTTAGATGTTTTTAAGAAGCTAAACATCAACATAACATTTACAAATGTATTATAAAAAATGCTAAGTTATATGAAATTCATGAAAAAGATTCTATCTAATAAGAGAAATTTGAAGGATTATGAGACAAATGCACCTAATGAGCATCGTAGTGCCATTTCATAATGATAGTTACCATGAAAGCTCTAGGATTCTATTTTTTTTGCCATTCCATGTTCTTCCAAAGAATTGCATTATGGTAGAGCATTTGTGATATTGGATCAAGCATAAATCTTATTCTCCTATCAGTCTAAAAGAAGTTAGGTATTTGAGATTTGATTCCAACTATAGTGCCATTACAATCAACTAATAGTTCCATCAAATATCCAAAAAGGACTAATGGAGGATGCATTGGTGAAAGTAGATACGTTAGTTTTTCTTTCTAATTTTGTAGTCTTGAATATGGGTGAAGGAGATCCAAAGTAACCCATGTTTCTTGATCAACCTTTTATTAGTGTTTGGATAAACAAATATTGATATCCAAAGGGGGAGTAACACCTCAGTCTTAGAAGATAAAGTGATTTTTAAAGTACATGAAGAGATAGATAATCAATAGTCAAGGGAAAGATGATGGTGCATTACTAAAGTAAATTGTTAGATGTAAAAGTCGCCAGATAAAATTTGTTATGAAATTTAGATTAGTGGTAGAGTGGGTGATTATAAATTCAAAGTATTCATCTTTTATGATGATAAGGAGATCCTAAACTAAAGGAAACTTATTTATCTTTTGAAGCACACTACATGTTAGCAATTATTCAAAGCATATGAAAGAATGTGGTTATTGATGCATAGTAAACAACACCCATCAACTGAAGGTTCATAATTATATGAAGTACCCAGGCTGCCTCTTTGCTTCCTAACTGTTAGGGACAGATGTCCAACATCCACTAAAGTTCCCTGATCAATCTTAACCGTCCACGCAACCCTAGTAGTTGAATTGGGCCGAAATATGTAAAATGAATATACTGAATCAATTCTCACCCTAGTCTCCTCCAATGCCTCTAGCATTTCGTTTTGCTCTCCCAGAGGTTCATACACACTCTCTAGTCATTTCCTTGTTGTTTGGTGGCTGTCGGCAACGAAAATGATAGTGGACCGAGAGTAACTCCATCCAAGCTTCATCAAATAATCATTTAGTCATTTCCACGGCTTGGTGTCTTCATCAAACTTGTTGTGGAACTCACAAGAAAATAAACTAGCCAGGAAAATTTCCTGAAGATAACTTATATACATGCATTTTCTACACCCTAGAGTACTACCTAGGTTCTTCCTAGGATGAGCATATTAATTCCTTATCAATGGTTAAAGACTTATATATGTGATCTTACCCCGTATTAAAATCAAGTTATAAACATTTTTTAGGCTTCGTTTCGGATGGCTTTCTTACTGCTTCTTAAAGTAGCTTTTTAGTATAAAAGATTTAATTTTTGTTCTAAAAAGTTACTTTAAGAAGCAGTAAGAAAGTTGTCCCAAACAAAGCCTTAATCAATACAAATGAAATGATAAGGTAGTTTTTAAGGCCTCAATATTAATCAAAATATTCAATTTAATTTATCAATTTATTTTTTCAAGCATAATAATCATCAAGTACTCCAAAGAATACTTAATATATTTAAAAATTTGATATCCTAAAATGACCAAAATATATTACCCTTTCATGAGAAGTCAAATATACATCTTTCAAAAGTTACTATATCACAATATTGAGTTAGTATGGAAGTCCTCAACATATGATTAATTAATCAAAACCAAGATTCAAACAAAATTAAAATTCCATCAATTCACACAATAATTATATATATAAAATCTTCATTTTTTATCTAATTATGTTGGCATCTCGATATTAAATTAATATTAACAAGATGCCAAAAATCCACCAACAAAAAATTTCTTTCTAAGACTTAGTCTAGAAGATCAAAATTAAGGTCTTTTACAATTAAGCATACATGAAATCCCATAAGATGAGGTGAGATTAAAATCATAAAATAATTATAGTAAATAAAAACTTGATTTCAATAATATTTCTTAATCATTAAGATTATTAGAGTATTTAAATTCAATAATACTTACTTGTATCCTTCAAAATATAATTAGAATTTAAATTCTATAATAACTCAAGAAATAAATTCACAATTAAATCCACTAAATAACTTATAAATTATCTTTTCATCATTTAAATGAAAAGATATATTTATTTTATATTCAATTTTTACTTATTCTTGTGTAATTTATTCTGTTATTTATATTTAGCAAAATTCCTTTATAATTAATTATTGAGTATTTTTCTCTGCATAGCACTTGCACTTTAATTACTTATTTAGTCAAAATAAAAATGATAATTAAAAATTATATAAAATTAAGATAATAATAAAACTTTAGATGATAGTTTAAATGACTACTGTATAATAATTCATAATTTCAAAAGCATAATATTTAACTACTATAGATCACTTAAGCTATTAATATGTTTTGAATTTAGAAACTATACACTAATACTCTGACTACTAAATTGAGGAATGAATAATTGAGTTTAGGGAAAAGAAGTGGGTAGCTTAAATTAGAAAGATTATATTAAATTTATATATATATAATTAGTGATCTTAATAAATCAATTAGGATTGCATGAGGATGAAAGAGAATCTGATATTCAAAATAATTAAATATGTACTCCACAAGGATGAAAAAGTGAAAAAAATAAAAATTCATAAAATAAAGAATGAAAAAGAAAAAAGATGAGTGCATTAAGAAATTGATATCTATTGAGGCTCAAATCCCAATCTAATACTTAAATCAAATAGGATATGGTAAGTGAACTAATACATAAGATTGTGCATAAATAAACTTCTAATTTAATTATAAACACAACCAATTCCTAAATAACATATTATTCATTTATGAAATTTGAAGTCAATCTTACACATACTCTCATAGTGGATAAATTTAATACAAGCAATAGCAAGGTTGGCTGATTGAAGTACTTATTATGACCTTCCAAATTCGAAATTATAACTTTGATCGTTCTAAATTATCTCTATACTGTGATGTATTATCTTATATTCTAGTAATTTTAAATTCTTAATTTTTACTTTGGCTATTAAGTTAATCAATAGATGATTTTATCATTGTTTGACGACAAGCAAGAGTTTAAGCTATGTGTAATTTATGAACTTTAAATTGTGTATTATTTATTATGTTAAAATTTAGTAAAAATATATTATTTTAGAAGTATTGAGCGCCATAGTGCCCATAGATCCAATGCCATAATATTGTCAACTACAACACCCCAATGCCTATTTTTGACATTATAACACCAACCTCTTGGGATAATTAAGGAAAAATTAGCACCATGGTAGAGACAAGGTCAGCGTCACATTGCCTCACAGCACCGCTACATCAAAAATTAGCATCGTAGCACTGGAATCTCGGGAAAATGAGCACTGAAGAGTCAAGCATATCAACACCACAGCATCATATTTGACTTTTTAAGTGTCACAGGGCTCAACATTTGTAGTTCTGTAGTGGAAAAGTTGCCAAAATGAGGAGTGACACTAACTCAGCCAAATGATGTACCAATTTAACCATTAATCATGCCAAGTCAGCCCAGCATCACAGCAGAATAAGCATAATAGTGTTGAGGTGCTAATTCATTTTATATTATTACGGCTCAATCATGTCGAGCATCGCGGTGCCTGAGTCTATTTCTGTATTTGTATAAATAGTTTTTCAGTTCTTTTATTAAATGAGCTTTATCATTTTTAGTGGAGTCTTATACTTTTGAGTATCTTCCTTTAGTTCTCTCTTAAAATAAAGTTTAAGAGGATAGGAAAATGTAAGATACTTTCATTTAGAGATATTATCATGTATTATGCAAGTGATTCTATTATATAAGGAAGGAATATGGAGAATATCAATTGATCCTTCCAGGTGATATTTATCTTGTTAACTCTATATATCTTTTTCTTATATAAAGAAATAAATATAAATTTTCTTTTCGTGTTATCCAAGCTTGGTTAAATCTCTGAGTTTTGGACTAATGAGGTAAATATATAATAAGTACTAATGTAGACTCTTAGTGCTTTGAATTACTTTATAGATGTTTTAATTATCTTCTGCTCTTAATTTAATGTATACAGTGGCCATGTATCTAGTTAATATCTAACAAATATGAGTATTGAAATGGAATATTGACATACCTAGATATAGGATGTTAAATCTTATAGGTTCTCACTACCATCTTATAAGATTTTCCCTAAAGTTTGACGGCTACTATTCTATCACTCAATAGGCCCGCTGCATTCTATCAAAAGAATTGGGTTGCCTCCCAAGCAGCGCTAAGTTTATAATCTTCAGTCAGGTTTTTCCAAGATTTTTTAATTTGGCTGTACAGCATCACTATTATTCCTCAAATGCTCCAAACTTTGATTTTTCCCTTTTACTTTAAGATTGATTTCAGTGGTACTAGGTAAGGTTCCATGGGGCCTAGTGCTAAAAGAAATTACTAATTGCCCTAATTGATTCTCCAATTTTTTAATAATAACAACTTGACTTTATAATTAGTTTTTCATCTGAAGCACTAAATCCTTGAAAGATGCCTTCCTTTTTTTGAATTGATTATTCTAATTAAGGCCTAGGGGATAAGTGTTATAACTCAAAATTATAAAAACTGCATTTTTACCTATAAGAGTCAAGAATTTATTCAAGAGCATTATAAACCCAAATCATAAACCTTCTTCTCCATAATATCTCTATTATTGTGTTTTAGTTTCTCTAAATTTTTCATAATTTTTTGGCACTAGTGAAATTCCTTAAGAAATTAGCACCTAACGGTACAAGTGGGCGTTTCATGACCATCAGGTGCCCATTTTACAAATCAATTTCATCAAAATTTTTTATATAAAATAAGTTATTTTATGAATATTTTTTATAATTTTTGGAATTCCTAAAATAATTTTTATGAATTTTATATTGAAAATTTTTTATAATAATATTATTATATTATTATTTTATATAAAATCTAAAACCATTATAGATTTTATTTAAATAACTTTTAAATCCCTTTTTTCTTATTAGTTTCCATTATCAGAGAACGTTTGGGGGGAAAATGAGAAAGTAGAGAGGAGGAAAGAGGCTAGGTTTTGGCAGCCATAGACTAGTTTTTGTCCGTCGGCCTAATTGGGAAATTTGCTCGTCTCGAGGTAGGTAATATTTGGCCTATTTCATATTTTAATAATTTTGTATTTTTGATATTTTTTTTCAATTAAATTTATATTTTTGTTACCAAAAAATAAAGAAACTTATTTTGGTAAAACTTTCATCACGTAACTTTTTATATGTTATATATTCTAAAAAATTTTTACTGGGTGATTTTGAAAAAAACTATAAGTTTTTCCTACTCAAAATTTTATTTTAAAATCTAAAAATAGTGTTTCAGTTCAATTAAAGATTTAGAATGATGTTTTACACAATCTCTGGTAATTTGGTTATGTTTGGACATTATAATTTTTACTCGATAGTATTTTTATTATCTATCATTACAACTTTTTGGTAATTTCTTAATTGAGTCCATTTATGCTTTAATTAGTGAAATATATTAAAAAGTATGTTGTGAAGTGTTATGATGTGATGTCGGCGCCAGTAGGTGACATAGGAGAGATTCTATTATGCCGGTGGTAGTGGGCGATCGAGGTGAGATTCTGTTATGCCAGCGCTAGTGGGCAACTGAGGTGGGATTCTATTACCTAAGTGTTGTGATGCCGATGCTTGTGAGTGATCGAGGTGAGATTCTGGTTATAAATATATATATATATAATTTTTGGCTCAAGAGGTACTATCATAATTATTATGAAGGGTTTGCTTATAATTCAGTTCATTTCAATATTTATTTAATTGTATTTAATTTTAGTATATGCATCACAGTGTTCTTAGTTCTTTTGGTTTTAGTTATTGATTTCTGTTTTAGACTACGATAGCCTACTGAGCTGTATTAGCTCATCCCTACGTTTGCTTTTATTTTCAAGCCCGAGGAAGGGTAAGGAGCGAGCTTGGTAGTTTGAATAGCATGCTCTTATTTGTGTTATAAGTATGTTTTGGTTAATTTTGATTTTTGCAGGCTTGGATTTTATTTTTGTTGTGTTCTCTGTTGTCAAGCACTGTTGTAGATAGATTTCAGATTATATATATTTTGGATGATATATAAAAAATCACGTTGAGATTCAGTGGTCTTTTGCTTTAAATTGCAATTCAATAGTGGCTCTGTGCAGTGTATAAATTAGAAGTTTTATTTCAGTACTTCTCGAACTAGATCTTGGGGTCAGTCTTACCATAATCTGATATGATATGACATATACTTTTTCGGGTCATACCGGGTCGGGTTGTGATAATAAGAAGGTCTTGGATTCACTAAAGGCTGTTAAGGGTTATTCCAAGATACTATAGGGTTAGGCAGATTAGATTTCCAATGATTTTCATTATTATTATTATTCCAGCTAAAATTAGGGTGGTTCCTCTAACCTAGATTATAAGTATTTGAATATGGATTGTTAGGTGCTTCATTTATATTCACATTCTTAATCTCTTGAACACTAGACTCACTTATAAAATTCATATCATTCTCTTCTAACTGCAAAGGTGATTCTGAAATAGAATTAACTTTAAAATTATCTACCTTCTCAGATATGGAAGCTACCTAAGTAGTCAAAATTGATAAAGCATCTGACTCATACACTCTGGCTACTCTCTTAAAATTCACCCTATCAGAAGGCCAATTCTAACTCATAGACATTAGGTGCTCTCTTAAAATTTACCCTATCAGAAGGCTAATTAAAATTATTTGTTATCAACTCCTCTATCAAAGCATAAGCCTTATCAAAAGGTTTTGACCTCAAAGACCCTCCAATTGTCGCATCAATTATTGACCTAAGGGATCCTACAAGCTCATTTTAAAAAGTCTAAATCACTAACTAATTAGACAAAGCATATTGTTGGCACTTTCTAAGCATCTCCTTGAATTTTTCTTAGCTCTCATAAATTGACTTTTCATTAAATTGAGAAAATGAAATTATATCATTCTAAAGCTTAACAGTTTTAGTTGGTGGGAAAAATTTAGCTTGGAACTTATGTAATAACTCATTCCAAGTGATTATGGAGTAGGGGCAAGAAATTTAATCACATTTTAACTTTGTCCCTTAGAGAAAATAGAAATAGACGAAGTATAAAAACCATCACTGATAAGTGATAAATATGTACTATTTTATATATTTTATTTTTAGTGAAAATATGTTATTTTAATTTTTTGTGTGTAAGAAAAACTCAAAAATAAAAAAAAAATTCTGAGGAGCCTATAGTACCATGACATCAAACAAAACCACGATGCAGCGCTGTCTTCAACACCGTCGAGGTGCCCCAATTCTGACATTGTGGTGTAGAGCTCTCTATTTATAAGCAATGTAGTGGCAACATAGCAAAAACTGTAGTATTAGAAGTATTATGGTATCAAAAAGTCATCATGACAGTGACATATTGTCTATTTTCAAATGCCATGGAACCATAATTTTTCATGCCTTAGCATCATTTTTTCCACTCGGGCGCCATAGTACTTGAATGCCAATAGCATCATGACATTACAGTTGTAACTTCTATGGGATATGTTATCTTAGTGAATAGATGTGACTATTCACAAAGTAATCAATCCACATCAGCGAGCATCGTGGTAGTGCAGAAGTTCCAGCACTGAGGTGCTAGTTCACTTTAAGGGTTCCACTGTGCCACTCTTCCAAGTGCTGGAGTGCCAAATACCTTTTTATGTTTCCTAAAAATAGTCTTGATGTTATATTTATAAGAGAGTTCAGTCACTTGATTAAAATTTAGTACATTTTAGAGTACTTCTCTAGTTCCCTCTTAGAGTAAAAATCTAAGAGAGGCTAGGGAAGTACAAGATACAATCATTTAGAGTGTTAGCTTGTATTTCTTGAAGCAACTTTGTAAGTTAAGGTAGAAGGAGTGTAGAAGAGATACTTTGATCCTTTTTAGTGATATCACTCTCTTATATTTTTATTCTTCTATGAGTCTAATAAAAATGAGTTTGCTTGTCACTTATTCTATATTTAGCTAATAATCTAATTTTGGATTGATGATATAAAGTGCATACTAAGTACTAATGAAAACTTTTATTCTACAAATGTTTAATGAAGTTTTTAATATTATCCTATTCTTTATTTAATGTATATAATAGCCATATATGAAGTTAAAATATAGTATGATGTATAGCCTCGTTGAAGGAATGCAAGAATAACCAGGAATATTAAAATAGAATGCTTGCATTTCTAAATATAGGATGTAAAATATTATAGGTTCTTAAGGAGATACTATAATAATAAGAGGTCAGTAGATATCCTTTTCACCCCTATAAGATTGACAGAGATCTATGGATGCATATACATTGAGTTACATCCCAATTACGAGTCTCATTAAAAAAGAAATGAAATTTATATTCACTAATCCAAAACACTTGAATTAATTATTGTATTCTATATTTTATTAATTTTATTTAGTGATAGAATCCCCAAAAAATATCATTTTTATTTCAATAAGATAATTATTGTAATTAGAGTAAATTGTAGTAGTTTGTTGCAAGTAAGCATAGTTTCTCATGGGTTTAACACTCCACACTATCACTTTATTACTTGGTTTAACATTTATACTTGTGTATATTAAGTGAGGTTTATTTTTTATATTAAAAAAACCTAAGCATTGTTTAGGGGGATATTGGTTGGTTATTTAAATATTTTACAATAGATTAGTAGGATCTCTTGAAGCAATCTTAGATGTTCAACTAGGGGATTATTAATATCTAAGTCATTTGAGAAAGCATATGAATTACTAGAGAAAATAACTGCTAATGATATTCAGTGGCCTGCTGATAGAGTAAATCCTAAGAGAGTAGTAGAAATTTATGACTCTGAGGCTTTATCAATATTAACTACACAAGTTGTAATAATTTCTAAGAAGTTGAGCATAATAGGAGGGAATTCTGGATTAGGAACTGAATCATTTATGCAATTAGAGGATCAAAATTTAATTGAAGAAAGTAATGTGCAAGAGATTAAAAATATTAATTTGATTTGGAGATAATATAATCCCTATTCCAATATATATAATCCAGGTTAGAGGAACCATCCTAGTTTTAACTGATCAAATAATATTACTAGTAACAATTAATAGAATCATAATCAAAATAATCAAGGAGTAAATTGGAACAATCTTCAACAACCTGCTGTTAATCCTAGACTTGCATATAATCTAGGATTTAATCAAAGCAATCAGTTTGGAAGTCAAAAATTACCATTGGAAGATGAAGTGATGTAGTTAGGAACTCAATTGTAAAATTAAGCTGCTTCTATTAAAATTTTGCTAACCCAATTAAGTCAACTTACTATTTTAGTTAGTAGTAGACCTCTTGAATCATTGCCTAGCAGTACTGAAGTTAATACAAACTAAAAAGAAAAATATCCAAGTGATAATCATTTGAAGAATGATAGCTATGTACCCTAGCCAAATTGATAAATTTTGGCAACTCTGGCTGAAGACTATAAACTAGCATTGTATGGGAGGTAACCTAGCTTTTGATTTTTGTATACTTATTAGATTAGATTTAACAATAGTAATCATTAGTAAGTTTATCAAAATAACTATAAGAGATGAGGAAGAAGGAGACCTTAGTAACCTTAGTAAGCTTAGAGTTTTAAATTTCAAAAGATAGATTTAGCTAGCACTTTATAACAATATATGTGATTTGGAGTATGCAAATTTTCTACTTATCAAATACCAATCAAAGAGCTCTTCTTTTTAGGTGAGCCAATCTATAAACCTATTAGGGTTATACATACCATCTTAGGTTGGAGCTTCTACCTTGACCTTCTTTGTGGTTTCATCCACATGGAAATGAAGCCTACGATGCTCATTCTTATTATGGTTCCCAAAGGATCTCTCCTCGTTGGATGGCAATTTCTAGTGTTTTCTACAAATGCTTTTCCTATAAGATCTGTTACTGTTAGGTTCTAGGCTGGTGGTTGAACATTTAACTAGTGTTCAGAGTTAAGTGTCATTAGTTGAGCTCATAATTTTCTCTTGTAATTTTTGGAATTTTTCTAGATTTTTTAAGGCAACCTCCAATACCCTTCTAGATAAAATCTATACTTAATCATTGTTAGTAGATTTTGTTGGCATGTTGTATGCAATGTAAATATATTATTGATGCAATAAGATTTTTTTTTTGGTTAAAATATACAATGAGTGCTTGGTGCAAAAATTGAAAATATGCTTGCAATGATGTTTAAAAATTACAAATCCTTCATTCTAATATAGTAAGTAAATTTGATAAGTACAAAGTTGCATGCAAAAAATTTCATTAAAATCTAATATTATTATACATAGATCTGTTATTTATTAGAACATTAATAAATGCAAATTTTGCAAGTGGATCTCTCCCTTTCTAATATTATTTCACTCTAACAACCTAAATTTAAGATAATTTTATATGATAATTAGTTTGGCACATAAAATTAGAGGTAATCATTTTTTTGGGACATTTAGACTAATTAAGGAAAACTCACACATATAACATATGCAAGACTCAAACCCAAGACCTCTTGGTTGATAGTCAAAGGTCCCAACCAACAAACCAAAGCTCCAAATTTTGAGTAATTTTATATGAAAATTTAATTTTACACACAGACACACATACACAAACAAACACACACACACACACATATATACATATATATACATATATATCTACATAAGCAAGAACGAAGGCCTCAACACATAGTTCATTTTGGTCTATTGATTGGGAGCTTTGGTTATCAACTAAGAGATCTTGGATTCGAGTTTTACATATGTGATGTATGTGTGAGTTAGACTTAATTGGCCTAAATATTAAAATAATAATAATAAAAAGAAGGCGTCAGCTCACCAGCACATTTTGCCAGATCTTCTAGCTGAATGAAGACCGTTGATGTTAAATAAAAAAAAGAAAGAAGAAGACCGTTGATGTCGCTAACGTATCTCTGAACGGTATTTAATATGGAAGATTTATACTTCCATGCAACTTTGAAGGAGCCATTATTACTACAGCAACTTCCGGCTTGTCTCCTTAGAGTTCATTCATAACAGCATTTAATGAGGTGGCCGGTGCAAGTTTCATGGGACTTTTTTTTTGGGAAAATTTGGGGCATAGCCCATTTCATAAATCAAAAGAGATTACAAGTAAGAAAGACAAACAAAATTATAATCCTAAATCTCAAGCAAAAGAGATAGAGGATTCTAAAGAAAACAAAATTACAAGCCCAAAAACAAGTTGGCTGAAGAGCCAAGAAGGACTCAGTTTGCTCTAGTTTTTCATGAATGCGGTCAAATTCATGAGTGTGTCAAACAAGTGCAAAGCCTCTGGTTGCCAATTTGACCATCCAAGGGGTAGCTGAGGATCAGCATTCATCATCATCCTTCCAAAAATAACACCCAGGCAACTTGTATAGGCATAAAAAATTACTGGCACCTCAAAAACCAAAAGAACTAAAACAGCAGCTGTAGAATCATTATCCAGCATCAGAATAGCACCCCAACCAAACAATTCAAGTGTGCTTCCAGCCATGAGTTTTGTGAATAATAGCTTTTCTTATTTTGGCAATGACTGTGGCTTGGCAATCAATAATACCACCAAAAATCCTATCTTTCCTAGCTCTCCAAAGGTAATAGATGATGGCAGAAGCAGTAAGCAGGTAATAATTTTTAGTGTGGGTGTTGAAGCCTTGCTCAAATATACTATCATAAACCTGATGCAAGTTCGGCTTCATCAATAGAGCATTCAGCCAGGAAAGCAAAGTTTTGGCAATGGAAAACATAAAACTGCATTCATAGAATAGGTGGGAATGGGTTTCCATTTCATAGTGACAAAAGCAGCAAAGATTTTGAGTGATAATCCCACGGGTGGAAAGAACTTCTGATGTTTTCAATCCACCTTTAAAAGCAAGCCAAGCATACACTGAGAAACGAAGGGCATCTTTCTTGTGCCAAATAAATTTGCACCAATTTACCTTATCCAAGCTCATAAAGAATTGGGTACGAAAATCGCCAAACTTAGGATTTTGATTGGCAAGCCAATAATGGTTCTCCACTTGATTATCAATATTTACCGCATGGATAAGGGAAATAATATGAAAATCAAAGGCTGGAGGGAGAACCCAACTATTCCCCTAGATAATATTCTCCACTTTCCAGTCAAAATATTATGAGTATCTAGTAATAGAATTGGATTGTTTCATATATTTAGCGATGGACACCCCACCACACCAAGGGTCCCAGAAAATAGAGAGGCTGATGTTTGGGTTAATCGAGAAAGAGATACAATTTTGTATACTAACAGCATTTTTGCACATGTAATCCCAGTATTGAGAGCGGTTCACAGACATAAAATTCCACAGATAATGGTATTTTGCTCTCCACCAATTAAAAAGTAAATTGTTGGTGTTTAAAAATCTCCAAATGATGGAACAAGCAAAGCTGTGATAGAGGGAGTCTATAGAAGAGATGCCCAATCCACCATCTTGTTTGGGATAGCAGATGTCTTTCCAAGACATAGTATAAAGTTTCAGCAGAGTGGTGTTACCAAAAAATGTAAATCTAGAGCACATACGACTAATCTGTTTACAATAACTTTTAGGTATGATAGATCCACGAATCCAATAAGCGAGAGTATTGCTTATGGTAAATTTAATGTATTGGATCCTACCCACAAAAAACAAAGTTTTTGCTTTCCAACCATCTAAAAGAGAAGAGATTTTTTGCAGTAAAGGTTGGAAGTCTTTCACTTTCAATTTCTTGTAGAAGATAGGCAATCCCAAGTAAGTAATGGGAATGAAATACTGCTAAATGTTGAGAATTCCACAAATATCAAAAGCACAAGGTGCATCCTTAGATAGAAAAATTGGGCTTTTTTGGGGATTGACATGAAGACCAGAAATAGCCGCAAAGTTCCAAAGAATTGAATTAAGGATGAGAGCATTGCTGGTAGAGGCAGAGCCAAAGACAAGGTATTCATCAGCAAACATGAGGTGAGTGATCTTACAGCTCCCTGCAGACATACCTATGAGGTGTTGTTGGAAGAAGCTAAATCAAAGCAAGATGATAAATTATCCATGATTATGCTAAACAGGTATGGGGATAAAGGGCAGCCTTATCTTCTACTAGAAGTGGAATTGAAATACCCCTCAAGCACTCCATTAATGCAAATGGAGAAGTGAACATCCATAGTGCAAGCCTTTATCCAAGAAACGAACATATCAGGAAAACCTTTGGCCTCAAGTCTTCTATAAAGAAATTCTCTTGAAACCATGTCGAAGGATTTAGTAATATTAAATTTGGCACAAAAGTACTTATGCTTGGCTTTATGATTAAAGTTACCCAGAAGATCATAAGCTAATAGAATATTGTCTAAAATGATTCTTTTATGAATGAAACCTCCTTGGCTTGGATGAATGATGAAAGGTAACACTTCCTTCATCCTATTGGCTATAATTTTTGTAATTATCTTATAGATAACATTGCAGAGAGCAATAGGTCTAAAATCCTTAACATTGTTGGCATGACACTACAGGAAAATAATGAAATACCGACAAAATTTTTGGCGGATATAGTTACGCCAGAATCAATGACGGCATTACCGGCGGATTGTTCCGCCGGTAACCTTACAGCAGACTTTCCAACGGAAATAGCGTCGGTAACGTTCCGGTGGTTGAACCACCGGAATTGCGCTGGTGTTTTCAATATACCGACGTATATTCTGCCAGTAATATCTGGTGGATATTCCGATGAATTTACCACTGGGTTAATTAAAACCCGATGAAGTATTACCAGCGGATAATTTGCCAGTAATAGGACCGGTGTATTTTCCACTGAAAAATACGTCGGTAATTTCATTTATATCGGCCCCGTGCCCTCGACTTCAGGTCATTCTTCTTTAGGTTTGCTGCTTCGACAGCGTCCCTGCTCAGTCGACGATGCGCCTTCCCTCGAGCTCCGTCGACGACGTCGCTGCCCTCGCTCGATCGAGCTCCCTCGACGACGTCCCTGCCCTCGAGCTCCTTCTACGACATCCCTCTTCGACCTCGCCCCTGTCGGTCACTCTATGTAGGTAACTTTCTCCCTTTTGCATTCTTCGCTCCGGTTAGTTCACCCTAATTTGACGAACTTCTCTCCTTCGACGCAGTTCGACTTCTCTCCTTAACGCGCGCTGGTCGACTTCGCTCCGTTGACGTTTGGCCGGGAGATTGCTTGTTGTTTAGGTAACTTTCTCCCTTTCGCATTCCTGATTTTTGGCTTTAGTCATGGATGTTCTCACTAGACATTTGCAAGAGGATGTACATTGGTGTATGCTTTTTGCTGATGTAGATTATCCTTATTCTCTCTATATTTCTCCATCAAACCTAGATAGGACTACCTTGCTAGTGTACGGGGGGACATGTCGGAGCTATATGTTTACATCTAACAGTGTCTGACATAAGTGATTTGGAAGTATTTGTCCTTCATATCTTTTAATCAATGGTAGTATGTAACTATTTTGGCAAGTAATAGTAACTTATATCCTTATTGTCAATATTATATATAGGCTATATATTATGGATATCAGAACTCAAAGAAGTTGGATGTATAATCGATTGGCAAAAGGATGAAAGACATTAACTGATGAGTTCATTAGAGGGGTGAATATTTTTATTCTGACAGCTTCTCAACTACCCAGCTTCATCTCAGATGGAAAGTTTCGTTGCCCATGTTCTAAACATAAAAATCAAGTGCACCTTAGCCCAGATGACATAACTGTTGATCTATATCGTCGAGGTTTCATGCTAGAATATTGGTATTGGACTTCTCATGGTGAGTATGAACCATATTTGGATTCTCGATGCTGCCCATCGACAAGCGATAGGAGGACCAGCAATGGGTTGACGAGCATGCTAGGAGAGCCTATATAAGTATATAAGTTTAATTTTGGTGATATTATGTGTAAATTACATAAATTTTTATTAACTTTCATAGGAGGAGTATGCATGGCTTCGAGAGAGTCAGGATGCAGCAGGTGAAGGTTCTTTTGTTGGATCAACAGACTATTCTGACTACTGCACTTGGTCGCAAGCGGTAGGAGGAATACAGCATGGCAGATTATACGAGTTAGGCTCGCAAGCCTATGCATATGAAGGGCAGTCATCTAGTGGCAGCAGTTTTTCATCTAGTACCCAGAAGTCTTTATATACCCAACAGATAGCTACCCTTATAGCCGAGCTAGAACATGTACGGAAAGCCTAAGCTGATTGGCAGATGCAAATGCAGCAGCAGCAGCAAGCTCAAATGTTAGAAGAAATAAAAAAGATGAGGGAGCAGAAAAGTAGTGGTAGGAGTACAGCATCACCTGAGGATGAAACTGAATCAGAGTAGACATTATTTATCTATTTTACTGATGTGGACATCTATTTTTATGTGTTTTTTGGACATATTTATCTATTTGTTGTTTGAACATGTTTAGTTATTTGTTGATGACACTCTTCTTATATATGTTTATTGTATACATATTTAATTATTCCTTATCTGGATGATACTCTTCTGGTTTGTGTAACGGTTGATATTATAGAATATATATGGTATTGTAATTTTTTATATCAGGTATAAATGTGGAAATCACTTTTCAAAGTGAGGAAGGTTTTTTTTTCTGCTATAGGTTTCCAGCGGATTATCCGTCAGTAACTGTGTTGGAAATATGATATGATGACATTTCCAGTGGAATATGCGACGGAACTTCCTACGGATAGTTCAATGGTGATATCCGATGGTAAGCATCGACATCGCTTTTTATTGCAGTGGAATATCCGCCGGTAATTCCGGCGAACATTCTCCGCCGGTAATTCTGGCGGCTTTTTCACCAGAATACGGCGACAGAAAAGGCGTTGGGTTGTCAAATATATCCTCCGGTTGTCTTCTAAAATATTCGTCGGAAATACTTCCAGCAAAAAAAATGCGACAGAAATATTTTTCCGACGCACGTTTTACCGCCGGAGAGTTTTCTGTCTGAAATCCGTCAGAAACCTATTATTTCCATCGCATTTTTTACTTTACCGGTGAATTTTATCCGTCGGTAATAGCTATTTTTCCTGTAGTGTGAGAATATTTAGGAATTAGTGCAAGGCAGTAGCTTTGACTTGGTTAGGCATATAACCTGTGGTGAAGAAGGAGACAACAGCTTTACACAAGTGTGTTTTAATGGTATTCCAGATGGCTTTATAGAATTCAAATGTGAAACTGTCGAGGCCAGGAGCAGAGTCAGGTTTGCCAGAGAAAATAATGTTCTTAATTTCTTCCATGGTAACCGGGGCAATAAGGTTGGAAATAAGGTGGCCTGGAATCTGGTTGCCTGCAGGAATGTTTTTGTAGTGTTGGTTCAAAGTGGGAGGAGCAGGGGTGTTAAAAAGCTTGCTGAAGTGATTAATGAAGACATTAGCAATGTCAGTGAGAGAGGTAAAGGTTCCATGCTCATTGGTGATCTCCTTGATACAATTGTGGTTTTTGGAAATATTGATTTTGGAGTAGAGAAACTTAAGATCATCCTCCCCATGGGTAAGCCAATTCACCTTGGCTCTTTGAGTTATCCAACTAGTGAGAGTGGATTGGTAGTATACCAGCTTAGTGTTAATGACCTTTATACAGCCGTTGAGTTGAGAATCCAAAGGGTTTATTTGGAGTAAGGAGGTCACAGTGTACTGTTGAGCTTTTAGAGAATCAATTTCAGCTTGTATGGAGTTGGCATTAGCCCATGATTTATTTATCATGATATTCTTAAGAGTCTTAAGCTTGAAGTTGAAAGAGCTTAAGGGGCTACTCTTATTAGGAAGGGAAAAAACATCCATAAGGCAACTCCAGAAATCCAGATATTTGATGCAATAGTTTTTGAACATGAATCTATGCCCTCTTATGATATCAGTGGGATTTAGCAAGATTAATGGAGAGTGATCAGAACAATCAGAATCAACAACTCTGTAGAAAGAGTTGGGAAAGGTGACTAGCCAATCATGATTAACCAGGACACGATCTAATTTAATGTGTATTGGATTGTGTTGTTGTTGGTTATGCTAAGTAAAGAAATGTCCAACAGATGAAAGATCTTGCATTCTTCTATTAAACACCATGCCATTAAAATCTCCAAGTTTAAGATTAGAGAGAGTTGTGCCACCAACTTTTTCATCCAAATTACGGCAGCAATTAAAATCACCAATGATTGCCCAAGGAGTATTAATAGAACCAGTAATGTCTTGAATGTTCTTCCACAAAATATGTCTCTCAGTATGAGAATTACTATCATAGACAGTAGTAACAGCACATATGGTAGTAGAGTCAACAGTAATAATACCATGGATGAATTAGCAAGACATGTGTTGGGGGTTAAAAATAGCAGACTCCTCATTCCACTTAACACAAATACGACCAGGATTAGAATACCTGAAGTTGTCACAAGAGGCTTCTTTAGGGAAACTTTTGTGGTTAGCTTGGAACCAATGGCTAGTGTAGTTGGTGTGAGTGATTTTAGCTTCAAGGATGAAGAAAAGGTCAATGTTATTGGCATGGGCTAATTGTTTGCAGCTCAATACTTTGTCAGGGTTGTTAAACCCATGAATGTTCTAAGCTGCTATGTTGGGGAGGATCATTGGGATTTTGAGTTGGGGGTAGAGGCTTTTTTGGCTTGCTTGCCTCTAGTTTGTTTTTGGTTTTGGCTAATTGGTTGCTGAAATTTGGTGGAGTTAGAGCTAGAGGTGGAAGTCTCATTGGATGAATTGGGGATGTTGGGTTGGTTATTACGGGGGGCTGTTTGAGGTGGGCTGCTATGGTATGGATTGGAGACTTTTGTTATGACAAGGGAAACGTTGGTGGAAGGGTGAATGTGGGGTAAGGAAGAAGGTTGCATCTCCTCAATTTTGTCCTGATCATTCAAAACATCAAATTTTTTTTTTAAGCTTATAAGGGTGGGCTCTTTTGACTGAAAAATGATTTTTGTGATGTCTTGGATATCTCCAAATGGTGAGTTTAGGTACGATAAGAGTGTTCCGGTTCCTGGGTTTAGGGGCTGAGGCAAATCGGATAATAGTGGTGAGATTGCATTGGTTTGATTCATCTTGGTTGGAGGGGTAGGCTTAGGGATTAAAAGTCTGGGAGGAGAAGTGAGGCGTGTTTTACGGCTGGTACTCCTTCCTCTTGGCTTGGCGGCAGTTTGGGGCTTTAAAATTGGGTCTTTACGGCAGAGAGTTGGGGGATGCATGATTAAGCCGCATTGAGAACAACGTTCAGGTTTCCAGTCATATTGAACTCTTAGGGGAGATGATTTTCCGTCCACACTATAGTAAATTTCATCAGGTAATGGGGAGTTGCTGGTGATTTGAACACATACTCTCACAAAGTCAGGCGAGTTTTGGCCGTAGTTAGGGCATCAACTGCAATAGGAATACCAACACAGCTAGCGACTTTAGAAATACCTTCCGGCGTCCACAGAGAGAGTGGCAGGCTCAGGATTTTAATCCAAAGAGGGATGGAAGGGAATTCTTCACGCTTTGGGACAAATTCAAGAGTCCATTTTTTGCAAAATGAACTATTTTCCAAAAAAGAACCATGGACCTCCTGTCCAAGCAAGCTCAAAATCTTCAAGAGCAAAGAATTTTAGCAAGAAGAACTCCATCCATGGTGAGGAGTGAAAGAGATCCTTTGAGCTTCCTTGTCTTTTTTATCACTGAAAGAAGTGCTTCGTAGTAAGGACGCTTCCCAATCAAATAACCCACCAGCGAGAGAGACCATTTGGGAGCTCCAGTGTTAAATTGATCGCTGGTAAACTGAGCAGTGAGATTTTGTGTGGGGGCAAAGGAGAGGGAGTGGGAAAACTCAGTAGAGACTGGTGGTGTGGTGGCTAATAGATTCTTCCAGAGGGGGAGAACAGTGGAGAAAGGAAGGGTTGTATTGGTGGATGGAGAAGGGAGCGGAGGAAAAACTGACTCAGCCTTGGGGAGTGGTCCCCCGGCCGGAAGGCGGCGGAAGGAAACTTAGGGCGAAAAATAGCAAACCCTAGAAGAGCTCTTCAAAATCACTGCTACACTTGAATGCTTGATCAATATTCATGGGACATTTAGCTCTATTCTTCCGGTGGATTTTTTTTTTTTTTGGGAAATTATGGTCAAAGCCCGTATCATTAACATAATGAGGTTACAAGTAAGAAAAAGTTACATATAAGAAAAAAAAATAAAAAAGAGCTAATGAAGCTCCAGCAAATAAAGGAGCCAGTTCTAGAAAGAGCCAAAAAGAACTTCTCCGAGACAGTAAGAAAACAAAAAGGCCAAAGCCATAAAAACTTTTAAGGAGTAAGCAAACTAAGAGTGAAATGGCTACAGGACGGTAATGCCTGGACTCAAAAATGCATAATCAAAATTTAACTCGGTGTATAAAATACCCACTATGTCCCCTGGTTATCCGCAGACTTTCCAAGAGGATGAGTCTAGTGAATAGGGGTTCATCATCATCCAAGGCTTAGCAAAAAACCCACCAGACCAAAAATTTTCAACATGAAAGCAACCAGAAATCATCGTGAAGAAGGGACAACATACAAAAGCCACCAGAGTCACGTAAACCATCATAAAACCCAGTAAAATATTACCAAAACTACAGAAATTTCTAAAGATCTTTCCCATTTTCCTAGGTTAAAATTAAAAAAAAAAAGCTTTCTTAATCCTATGGCAAACATAGGTGAAGCTAGCAGTAGAATTCCAAATCTCCTATCATTTCTTTCCCTCCAAAGCAAATAGACATCACATCATGTAATAAGAAAGTAAAGGTTCTTAACACCAGCCGCAGGTATACCTTATCATCAATCCATTCAAAAAAACTGAGGTAAAGAGGGCCTGAGGAGCAAATTATTAGCCTTCGAGAACAACATAGATAACATAGAGAATGAGAAATTGCATTCAAAGAAGAGGTGCATAGAGTTTTCAAAATAAGAGTGGCATAAGATGCAGCATGGGCCACCCTAAATATTTCTTTTAATAAGAGCATCAGCTGTCTTAAGACCACTAACCATAGAAATCCAATAAAACAAGAAAAATGCATAGCATAACATTTCTGCCAGACAAACCTATGCCGAGATAAAGGATCACCATACCTGTAATATTCATTTATATAACATTTGAAGTTCCCAACACCTTTGTGATCACAAAGTAAACATCAAGAGGAAGTATCCATAATTGAGATGCCACTGATAATATTTGCAAGATAAAAATGAATATTTGTCGGCATGTTTCAACTAAAGCTATTAATTAACACATCAAGATGAGCATTATCAGGAAAAGCATCCAGAAGTGTATTAGAATAGGGAAAGTCCATAATAATATCATTGCTCCAATAATCCCAATTAAGAGAGATGGGAGAAAAGGGAGAAATATGAAATTGGAATTTCTCTCTAACACACATAGCAGTATCACAAATACCATTCCAAAAGGAGAAGAAGTAAAGGGAGGAGGTCTTCGAGGAGAAGATTGCCAATGGGAAACCCATAATGTAAGAAAATTAGGATTGTTTTAAATCTACTAATGAGAGAGCAATTAAATTCAAATATGAGAGCTTGAGAAGAAGGGATACCAAGACCCCCATGAGCTTTAGGTTTACAGACATTAGCCCAAGAGATGAGGTGGAGTTTCCTGGAGGCAGTATGGTCCCCAAAGAAAAGGAACTTAGAGCATAAATTCCCTAAATGCTTGAGAATTATCTTAAGTAATATATAGCCATGAATCTAATATACAATAGAGTTCCATATAGTAAACTTTAAAAACTGTAACCTATCTACAAAAGAAGAACTTTATCTTTCCAACCAGATAGCTTATTAGTGATAATTTCAAATGGGGGAGAGAAATCAGCAATGCTGGTTCTTTTAGGAGAGATAGGAATCCCAAGGTATATAAGATGTGAGGTGGTGGATGGGATATTAAGGGCTGAGCAAATAACAGATTATATGGAGTTTTATGAGATAATATGAGAGAGAGCTTTTAGCAAAGTTAACATGAAGCCCAGAAGAATTGGCAAATGTTAGTAGAATCTAATACAACTTGTTACAATTCGTAACATTTGCTTTTCCAAAGACAAGAAGTTTGTCAACATATAATAAATGAGAAACCTTAAACCCATCAAAATCAAAAGAATCAAAGCCATTAGCATTGATATTTGAATCAATAAGACAAAAGAAGGCATCAATAACAATACATACTAGATAAGGGTTTAATGGGCAACCTTGTCTTAAACCAGCATAGGATGAAAAATAGCCTTCAAGAGAACCTTCAATGTAGACAGAGAATTTGACATCCACAACTCAAGCTCTAATCCATTGAAAAAAAGGCAAAACGAAATCTTGTCTATGCCATCCTAACAATCATAAAAATTCCTAAACATAGTCAAAAGCCTTCCTAATGTCAATTTTATTGCACATGAGGCTATCTCTTCCAATATTTTTGAAATGACTTGGAAGCTCTTTAGCAAGGAAAACATTGTCAGTAGAAATCCTTTAAGTGATAATGTGAACCCCATTAAGTAAAAGAAGCTAAACTCTTAAACATTGAGGTGTCATTTGGTATAATGGCTAGAATTTCATTAAGAAGCTCTGTAGTTAAGCATGTTCATCGCAGATAAATCCTAGGATGGGTAACCTCCTGGGAAGTTACACCAAAAGGATAAAACTTTGAGGTCCTTAGGCCAAAGTGGATAATATCTTGATAGTTAAGAGTTTGGGTTGTTACAAATGGTATCAGAGCAATAAACCAGCCAAAAGATAGAAACTAAATACCATACAAGACAAAGTGTTATGCCATGGGAGCCACCTCTTGAACCCTGTATAAGATAAAGTGCTACATAACGGGAGTCACCACTTGAACTTGTAGGGGCCACCTTTAGAATTCTATATGCATGGTGGATGATTCTGGGATAAAGATACTAACAAGGATTTTAGTTACTTAAGTGGGAGAGATTATGAAATCTCTTAAGTAAAAGAAGCCAAACTCTTAAACATTAAGGCACCTTTTGGTGTAATAGTCAAAATTTCATAAAGAAATTCTACAGTCAAGGCATAAGAAGCTTAAGCCTAGAAGCCAAAATATTAGATATGATTTTATATAATGTGTTACAGAGTGATATAGGCCTGAAATCATTAATAGAGGAAGCATGATTAGTTTTGGACTTTAAATCTAAGGCGGTATCTTTCACACATATAGGTAAGTTTCCTTGAAGAAAAATAATTTAATAGCTTTACAAATAGAGGGCCAATAATTTACCAAAAATATTTGTAAAAATCATAATTAAACCAATTAGGACCAGGGGTTGAGGTGGAGCAACCAGAAAGAATAGCTTTTTAATTTCTTCATCAGAGATAGGGAGACTAAGCGATGAAATAAGGTTAGTAGGAAGAACATTATTAGTGGGGAAAGATTGATGTCAGAAATAGGAGGGGGAGGAGGGTTGTAAAGTGATTAGAGATGCTGGGTAATGAAGCTAACAACATGGGTGAAAATATAGGAGGGGTCAGTTATAGTAATGTTTGTAGAAGATCTATTATAATTCTTTCTCATACAGATTTAGAGAAAAGAAATTTGAGGTCATCTTCCCCATTGGATAGCCACTTTTCTTTAGATCTTTGAATAACTCATGAAGATCATAAAGAAGAGTTTTAAAAAATGTTGTCATTCAACTTTTTAAGCCTAGCATTTAATGAAACATCCATAGGAGAAGAACTTAGCAAACCCAAGCATTCAATAGGAGAAACCTATTTTATTTGGTCCCAAAGATGCAAATGATCATCATAACTACTGAAAGCATAGATGACAGAGTTGAAAGGTGGATTGGGAGAAAAATTCAAAATACCAAAAATTATTTGAGATGATAAAAAATTAGGGGAAAAATTCACCCTATCAGCGCGCCACTTTAACCAGATTTGGCCAAAAGTAGAGAAATCAAAATTGTTACAACTATTTTCCAAACCAAAAATAGAGCAAGAGGAGAAAAACTAGGGGCTCATGAGAGAGGATACATGAATCCAATTTTCTAATAAGCAAACTTTATCCAAACCAAAACTTTGAGCCAAATTCTTCCAATAAAATACTTTGTCTGGGCTGTTAAAGCCCTTAAAGTTCTAGACAGTAATAAATGGAAGGGACATTATGATTTTGGGGGAGGGGGTTAAGGGGCTTCCTGAGGTATTTTTCCCTTGTTTTTTTGGATAGTTGGACTGAAGAAGAAACTAATGTATTAGTGTCAAAGACCTTGGTTAGTGTGGCAATAGAAGAGGACACCAAATGCTCCTTAGCATATTATTGAGGAGCATCAAATCTATTTGGAGAAATAATGCCATATGGGGTTGGTTTGATAGCATTGGGGGGAGTAGAAGGGGAGGGAGGGACCATAATAGCTAGAGATTTCTCTGTAGGTAAGTTCAAGTAAGAGATTTCATGTTTATCCAGAGGAGGGTGGGGGAAGGGGGAACAACAATGCTGGGAGTGTTTGAGGTTGGATTTTTAATACAAGGAGTAGTAGGTGGGGGTGGGTATCTGGAGACAGCGGGTGATGGGAGAACAACAATGCTGGGTAGCGAGGGGACAGAGGGCAGGTTGAATATTGGCCAAGGGGTTAGTTTGGGCTTGATGAAGAGGGGCATGGTTGTGGGGAGAAGCACTGTGCTGACGTCTGCGATTAACCCTACTAGAGCTTCAACCACTAGAGGGGCAATAGACTAAGAGGAAGAAGAGGCAGTAGATGGGAAAGATGCTGTGGAGTGTTCCAGAGAATGATAAGAGACACACGGATTTGCGTTCCATTCTTGAGAAGCAACAAAACATCTGGAATAGAGAAATCAATAACATCAGGATGGGTGAGGATAAAGGAAAGGGGATGATCATTCGAGGATTCATCTCTATAGGTGAGAATGTTTTTCTAATTTAACATGGAGGAAGAAGCAGGAGACACTCCAACAGTGGGGCTAGAGAGAAAGGTGTGGAGTGGTGCTTATGGAGAGAGGGATCCATTAGGGAAGGAGGAGTTCCTCCAAAAAACTTCTAGGAGAAGAGAGGCGTAGGAGCAGGCGGCAAGGGCACAAAATGAAACTTTGTAGAGCAAAATGCCCTAAACTATAGAGAAGTGGTGGGCCATAAACTCGGGCAAACTAAAATAAAACTCTAAGAAGCCAGATTTTAGAAGGATAACAGTTCTAATTTTTCAACGACTTTCAGTACTTTTGCCCTAAACTATTTTAGATGCAAGATAATGTTATTAAAAGCTATCTTTTTGTTCCATACCTTTCTCCCATTGAAAATTATGGACTGAGACTTTAAAAATTGAGACATAAATGATAATTTGCATGGAGTTTACCTTAATATCAGATATTGTAGTTCATCCAGATACTTTTTTCTATATTAATAACTCTAGTAAGCTGCTCATCTTTCATAATTATTTATTTATGTTAGAAGAAATGATCAAACTGCATCTTTATTTTATTTTAATACTAATCTAAGCAAATATGTGCTTATATATAGGCAAGAAGAGAGAACAAAGAGAGAGTATTGATGGAGGGTATTGATACTGTGTTTTACAAAGAGTAGCGAGAGAGCATTAACAAAGACTAGTAATTGAGTGTTGATGAAGTGCATTGATATAATGGATAGAGAATAATGATTAAGAGCGTCGATGGGAAGTATCAACAGAGACTCAATTTATAGCGAGTATTGATAATGGGCATTGATGGAGAGCTATGGCAAAGTGTGTCGACGAAGAGTAGTAATAGAAAATGTTGATAGAGTACATTAATAAAGAGACTCAACAAAGATTAATAATAAAGACACTTAATTGAGAGAGGAAAAAATTAGCAAAGCAGTTACTATTGGAGAATAGAGATATATAAGATGTATAAATCTATGAAGATTGGAGAAGACCATATGCCTAAGTTGATTTGTGAGCCATTATATTAAGGACACATAGAGAAGTAAGGTTCTACCTAAAAGTAAAGTTCCTCTTTGCACGATCATTTATTCATATAGCAACACATAGAGAAGTAAGGTTCTTCCTAAAATACAAAATTTCAACATGATTAATCTCATTTAACGAGTATTGACAACAAACATAAACACAAAAAGTGAAATTATAATGTCACAAAGTAGTTAAATCTCATACTTAAGATCAATTAATAAAACTAAACATGACAACTTTAGGAAACAAAGCCTCTGAACAATGTAGTTCATTATATGGGAAGCATGAGTTTTGGGAACCGAATAAAATTACAAGGTCTACTAAACCATTAAAACTCACATGACAATCATTAGTATACCTAAGGTGTCAAGCTATGATACACATTTTATGCACTTTATGCCAGAAATAAGAATAATCTCTTCCACTATTTCTTACACAAACAAGGCATACAATACAGAGAAAATATAAAGATACATCCTATAAAGCAAAATATTGAAGTAAAGTGAGCTACCAAGAAAACTCAACTTGAACAAATATTTATCATAATTGCCATAGACTAGTAGTTAGCCTAAGCCAACTATTCACACAAACTCAAAGAGATAAAATATAATTAAGCACCTACTTATCTTATTTTAAATCAAATTGTACCACACACTATTATAGATATACACAGTTGAGAAAATTATATTGCCCTAATAGCTACACATCCAAATTGCCTAGTGATATTATAGGGAAAAGAGGAATGATTGTATGTAGACCAAACTCATCTATGACAATCTTGGATAAAAAACCTCATACATAAAAAATTCTCACAAGAATTACATTAGGTGAAGTGAACATATGAAAATCTTATAAATATCATTTAATCATCACACAATGAATTAGCAAGCATAGAACTAACTCAAACGTGTCCCGAAGTCAATTAAGGAAATAAAATATCCTACTTCCCTAACTAAATAAGGCCATCAGAAAAAAAAAGCATTATATCAATACAAACAAAGAAACAATCAAATGTTAATACTCATAATTCAAATTATAATCAAACATTTTTAAAAAATATATAGTACATTACCACATGCATACAAGAGAGCAATCAACCATTAGAATCATTATACTTAAGCTGACTATATGATTACATCTAATCGTCTAATAAGACAATATTTATATATTAACTATCATAATAGACGATAATACTACAACAATATCTTACTTAGCAAGCTTTCAACTTATAAAATTGACACATATCCATCAACCATTCAATCTATTCTAGCTTACACTGATAACCTCTTCATTAAAAAAGTGTACAAATCTAATGCAAACTTATAGGAGCACACACATGCTACTTCTAAGAATTTTAACAAATAAATATATGTTTACAAAATGATACTACATGAGCATTAATGCATGGCCAAAATTCCTTTTAACTCATGTTTCAATCAAATAATCATGTTGGTAATATAATTAATAACACTTGTTTTAAATGAACTAATTCATTAAAATGCAAGATACCTAGATCCTTCTAAACAATACATTTCTATAATTAAGAGTTACTCATAAATGTCTTGTAAAGACATACAAACAACATGAATGCAACCTTCTTAGGATGAGCATATCCTTATCAATGGCTCATATAAAAATCAAGTTATAAACATTTTCTTAATCAATGCAAATGAAATGATAAATGTAGTTTTTAAAGCCTCAATATTAATCAGACTATTCAATTTAATTTATCAATTTATTTCTACAAGCATAATAATCATCAAGTACTCCAAAGAATACTTAATATATCTAAAAATCTAATATCCAAAAATGACCAAAAGATATTAGCCTCTCATGAGAAGTCAAATATACATCCTTCAAAAGTTACTATATCACAAAATTGAATTAGTATGGAAGTCTTCAACATATGATTAATTAATCAAAACTAACATTCAACCAAAATTAAAATTCCATCAATTCACTCAAAACATATATATATATAAAACCTTCTTTTTTTATCTAATTATGTTGGCATCTTGATATTAAATTAATATTAACAAGATGCCAAAAATCCACCAACAAAAAATTTCTTTCTAAGATAGAAGATAAAAATTAAGCTCTCTCAATTAATCATACAGGAAATCCCATAAGATTAGGTGAGATTAAGATCGTGAAATAATTTTAGTAAATAAAAACTTGATTTCAATAATATTTCTTAATCGTTAAGATTATTAGAGTATTTAAATTCAATAATACTTACTTGTATCCTTCAAAATATAATAAGAATTTAAATTTTATAATAACTCAAGAAATAAATTCACAATTAAATCCACTAAATAACATCTAAACATAATTACCTTTCAATGAATAACCTGAAACATGCTAAAAACTCTACTATAGATGTTGCATAACTAATAACTTAAAAATATAAGATAATATATGCAAGTTTGTAAGAAATAAGGGGAGTATATGAAACCTACTAATTGAAATATAAATAAAAAGTAATAAGGCATACAATGTGAATAATAAAAGAGGCATTATATATAATATAATAATTATGTAATAAATGTTATCAAATCATCATGTTAGCTTAATGATACATGGCTTAAAAGAATAATATTATAAGTCTTAAAATAATATAAAATGTGGTGTTTTTATGACCATTTATGTGTGTGTGCACGCGCGCACGTATGTGTGTGTGTGTGTGTGTGTGTGTGTGTGTTGATAATTTGAATAAAGGAAATTCAACCTATATATGTAATTGGGTAAACAATATATGGGATGAATGTTGAAACATATCACTTTATTACTTGCACAACCATTTATTCTTGTGCATTCACTAGTTTGTAACAAGTTTATAGAGCCTTTGCCGTGGACTATGTTAGGAAATTTTGATACCAAGTTGATTTTTCCCTACTTTATATATATCTGTATTTTACTTGCTGATTATCTTTTATCTTTTTTCAAGCATTTTCAAAAATATATGCAACATGCTAGTGATGAGCCAACACTATCAATTAATATAAGGACCTTTTTGTAAAAACTTAAGGAGAGGAGGTGAACCATGATTTTCTAGTAATGCACTCAGGCTAACTAGGAAGAGAATACTACAAGCCTAAACATGTTGGCTTGAGCCTTGAGAGATTAGCCTTTACTGCATATTCATGGCATCCTAAGGTAAATATTAAGCTTGGGATCCAGCTAATGATTTTGAATTTAAACCAACCACATTGAAAATGATCCAAAGTTCTTAATTTGGAGGTTTGGTTATAGAGAAACCAAATTATGATGTCATAAACTTCTAAAACATTTCTAAAACATTCAAGTATAATAAAATCTTAGAATGTGCAATTAGATTAAAGGTATTTCCATTTCTCAATGAGAGATTGAGCCAAGAACTCTCTCAATTTTCTTCTTAGTGACTCTATCACTATTTTGGATGATCTGGTGTAGAATGTTCCTTCAAAATATTTCCTTCTACCTAAGATGACCTGAATAAGGATTGAAATATCAAATTATGTGCAATTGGAAGGGGATGAAAGTTCGATATGGATGTTAAGCCCTAGTGAACTAGTCCTGAGGCTAACCAAGAGGGGGGGTGAATTGGTTATTTAAAAATTTCACAACAACAATGAAAAATCTTTTTGATATTTAGCAGCGAAAACAAATAAACATAAACGAAAAGATCAATTTTAGATATTCACCCGCAGTTAATATCAAAAAGTAAAGTGCAGAACTGAATCAGAAAAGCAAACCAGATTTTATAGTGGTTCGGTCAACTTGACCTACATCCACTCCCCGGAGCCTCCCCTCCGGGTATTGCACTAAACAAAAAGTGTCTCTCCTTTTGCTCCCACAGCAAGGTGGAGAAGCCTATACAAGACCTCCTTTTCACCACACGGTGGGGCAGAGAACCCGACCTCCTTTTGCTTCCTCCTGAAGCAGGCAGGGAACCTTTGAACTCCTTTTGCTTCCAACTGAAGTGGGCAGAGAACCCCGAATCTTCTTACGAACGATCCTCCCACGACGAACACCGACTAGACGAAAGACGACGAGCGGAGAGGACGACTCTGATCCGTGCTTGGAGCAACCTTAGTGAATCCCTCACTAACTCCCCCTCACAAGATCCTCTCTCTCTCTCCCAACTCTCTATCTCTAGGGTTTCTCAGGGAAGGAAGGTGGCAAAAGATTTTTCTTGTTTCAAGAAAAAGTTCTTTTATAGGAGGGCTTAAAATTTGCCCTAAATCTCAACTGGTCGGCCAAGATCATCCAGGACGATCGATATATCATCGATATATCATCCTGTACGATCATTTCAAATTCAGCTGTTTCTGCTTGGATGATCTGGCTCTTCTGGATGATTAGTAGAAAAAATTATTTATATCGTCCCGTACGATCCTGCGATCGTCTGGGACGATTAGTGCAAATCGAGGAATATCATCCAGAAGTCAGTTCGGGTCGTCCAGAGAAACTTGTCCTGGACGACCAAAAAATGACTTGATCGTCCAAGACGATACGGGTATCGTCCTGTACGATTAGTTCAAAAAGTGCCCAAATCATCCTGAACACAGTTCGGGATGTACAGCTGAAATGCACTAGACGATCATGATCGTCCGGGATGATCCGGCGATCGTCCAGGACGATATGATCGTATCAATTAAATATTAATTGCTTTCCTTAATTACCAGACTAATTTAGGCATGATTGTACTGAATCGTCCAGGATGATACACGTATCGTCCGGGATGATCAGACCAAATAACTAAAAATAAAAACTTGCCTAAGTTGTTCTGGTGGCTAAAAATTTTTGATTTGAGCATATCGTCCCGTACGATCCAAAGATCGTCCAGGATGATCTGCTTAATCAGACTCACTTAACTTGGTCGCCCTAATTAGGGTTTCTATTTTGGTTGGATCGTCCAGGACGATGTGAATATCATCCAGGATGATCTGAACAAAAAATGAACAGAAACTCTAATTCACTCAATCTCTCCCCCTGAGTGTGTGTGTGTAAGGTTACTTAGCTCGGGGATCAGTTACATTACAATTAACTCAATAAAAAGAAAAACATACCTTTGACACACTTGGACCCGATCTTGAGTTAGCTTGATTTGCTCGTGATCTTTTGTGCCTGAAACGGGTTAGCCAAGCAAAACACACTGGAAACATGTTTGTCATCATCAAAACCAGATTTACAATAATCTCCCCCTTTTTGATGATGGCAAACATTTGTACAGTAGTTTGAAAATAAACATAAACAGGAGATCGAAAAATAGATATATTTTTTTCAAATTTTCATTTAACAATCAAACTAATATAGAAAACATAACACATACCAAAGACTGAAACGACTACAACTGACTCCCCCTTTTGACATCATAAAAAGGAGGAGGGTAAACCAGAACACGGAAATACAAGTACAAAATAACTACAAAATAGAAACTAAAACTGAGGCGAATCCTGATCGGAAGAGGGAGGTGGCGCTGGTAGGTTGAAGTAATGGTGAATGGCCTGAAAGTGGGCTCTAATCCAGGCAATGTCCTGGTCATGCTGCTGTTGCTGCTGCACAACATAGTCAGTGAAGCACTGGATGTCCTCGGCGTGCCGTTGCTCCTGGGCAACCACCTAGGAGTCAAATCTGGCCTCCCACTGATCGAAACGCTGCACCAGGTGGTCAAAGGGAGAGGCAATGCGAAGGGGAGAAGGTGCCTCTGGTGCAGTAGGAACTGGAATGGCCTCTTCCTCCTCTTCCTCAACATCCGGGGTGGGCTCCGGATATAGTCGGGTGCTGTGTAGGACATGGAAGGCATTGTTGTTGAGGAAGGAAGGAGGAACATCTGGAGCTGCAGGATATTGCAGGTCATATTTGGTTTCGAGGGCATAGGAAATGATGTGTCCTAAGGCTAAATTTGGACGACAGCAATGACCTGGATCCCGAATGGTGGTGAGGTGCTCAAGGTACCGGATAATAAGGTCGGTGGCATTAAATTCCCTATTGGCCAGGATGTAGTAGGTGGTCAAGGATAGGAGTGGGGTGATGTGAATTCGAACCCCCGCCTTTGGAATGACGGAGGAACGAAGAACATGCTGAATAGTCCGGGCATCCTTAAGAAGTGTGGAGCAGGCATTGTCATGATAAGGGGCATTGGTATTGTGAAGGAAATGATTGGTGACACTCCAATCATAGTCTGGGTCGGTGATAAGGATGTGGAGTTTGTCGCCAGTGAAGGACAGTTGGAGAATGTTGTGAAAGTCCTGATAGGTAAGTTCGACGTGGTGCTAATTTACATAAGAACGGAGAGTGGAATAATCAGCCGAAATCCGCAAGTTTGCAAAGAAAATGCGAAGAAGTTCCGAGCTAAAGGGAAATGTGAGAGTCATGATGAAGGTGAGGGAGGTGTGTGCGAAGAGGTCAAGGACAGGATAAGTGAGAGTGCGGGGATTTACGATTTTTGATGGTGTAATCCCCACTTCACAGTATTGCTCGTAGGTAGCCTGATCGGCTGCATTAGGGAAGCGAGGATCAACCGGCCCCCGAGAGGAGCTTGCACCCTTTTGCCGCGAGCATTTTCCACCAGCCATTAGGAAACAAGAGTGAAGGAAAGTAGAGGGAGAAAGAGTGAAAATCCTTAAGAAAAACTACTATTTATATAGGAAACGGCCTGATCGTCCCGTACGATCGCGACATCGTCCGGGACGATATGGGCATTTATGACGTCCTGGATGATTGGTCAAAAAGGCGATTCGATCGTCCAGGATGATTAGACATAGGTGATCATCCCGAGGAGTCAGGCTGGACGACTGTTGATGAAAAGTATCATCCAGGATGATTAGATGGATCGTCCGGGATGATATGCAATAAGTGTGTCGGACGGGCCAAATTCCAATCGTCCAGGGGCTGACACGTGGATCATCCAGGACGATAGGGTGGATCGTCCAGGACGATGGACAATAATTGGAGCAATGTCAGCCATTTGATAAGATCAGGAGGATATGGATCATATCGTCCAGGATGATGTAAGGATCATCCAGGATGATCAGCAATAATTAGAGTTCTTTCAGCAGCAGGAGCAGTGTGGGGACGATTTTGAATGAATCGTCCAGAACGATGTTTGGATCATCCAGGATGAAGAGGATCGTCCAGGACGATTGAGGTATCGTCCAGGACGATGTGAAGAAAATAGAAAAAGATGGATGATGAAGATGACCGATCAGGATCCCAAAAATACAACCATGAAATCAAAATAAAACAAAAATGAATAAAACTCACAACAAAAACACATAAAAGCAAAGTTTTTTTTTTTGATCAAGCTGCTCGAGTAAATCAAAATTTTTCCTTGATTTTAGATTCAAAAACTAATAAGAAGACGATTGATAGCCCTGAAATTCAGAAAAGGTTGAAAAAATCAACTTTCGTAACTCCGACCCCGGGCACCTTATCAATGCAAACCTCTTTCAAATCAAAA
Source organism: Dendrobium chrysotoxum (assembly GCA_019925795.1). Classification (NCBI taxonomy): domain Eukaryota; kingdom Viridiplantae; phylum Streptophyta; class Magnoliopsida; order Asparagales; family Orchidaceae; genus Dendrobium; species Dendrobium chrysotoxum. The sequence goes on along the minus strand of CM034312.1, from coordinate 28,109,065 downwards.
ATCCGATTGAGAAGAAAAGACATTAGATTTGAAAAGAGATCCTTTCAAGCCTCGTTCCAGAAAAATATTTGATATAATAGTGTTACAAAGTAAAAAATCAGAAATCAGGATTTTCAAACTCAAGCTTTTGAAAATATTAAGTGGCGCACAAATTTTTCTAAGACATTTCACAATCTGAAAGGGAAGAAAGCTTGGTTTGGGCTCATTTTGTGCCTCTTTTTCAAATTGGTTGGCACTTTGCGCATCTTTTTATTTTTGATACACTTTGTGTATCCAATTTGACAATTTCGCATCTTTTCAGTTTTGGGCTCATTTTATGCCTCTTTTTCAATTTATTTGACGCACTGCGCATCTTTTGTAAGCTTTCTCCTTTTCATAATCATTAAAGAGTCTCAGATGTGAGATTATCTTCCAGACATAGGAGATGACTCTCCATAGTAAGGAAGAATGATTCACAAAATAAAAGCCATATATCATATGATAAATGCAATCACTTGGTTTAGAAAATCAAACTAATGACTCAAGACTTTGAAAAAACACTATTGATATGAGGCAGATTACTATAGGAAGATAAAATAATCTCTATTTCAAAAATTTAACATTTTAATTTTGAAGAGGATTTTTATCCAAAAGAAACTATACACCAGTAAAGGAGTTAGAGGAAGAGAAATAATCATCAATGTTTCTTCCCTTTAACAGATTCAGTGGAATCAATCACTGCTTACCAGCTTCCAAACCAAAACAAGGTAAAAACTCCCAGTCAAAAATTCAGATTATCAGAAGTAGTGAGCGGTGATCAGATTTTGAAAAGCATAAAATAGTAAGTGTAAGATATGAACCAGTGAATAAATATAGGTAAAAAATTACAGCAAAGTAAATACTCAAATCAAACTAATAGTAAGGCTAAAACAGAAATCAGCAGAAGAAATAAAATCAATTGAAAGCAAATAATCAAACCAAAAACTAACTAACAGAAAATAGAATATCAATCAGAACCATCAAAAATTAGCAGTCATCAGAATCAAGCATTTATATCAATCACTCCTAATCTGGTTCTCAAAATGCTGAATGAGTCAAAGGCCAGTGGTTTAGTGAATATGTCAGCCAGCTGATTTTCAGTTGCCACATGATGTAGCTCAATGTCCCCTTTTGTAACATGGTCCCTAATGAAGTGATGTCTTATATCAATGTGTTTGGTCCTAGAATATTGGATTGGATTCTTAGAGATACAGATGGCACTAGTATTATCACACAGAACAGAAATTGTGCCAACAGGTACCCCTAAATCCAAGACTTGTTGCTTCAACCAAAGAACTTGGGCCACACAAGTCCCTAAGGCAATGTACTCAGCTTCAGCAGTGGAAAGTGCAACTGAGTTCTATTTTCTACTAGACCAGGAGACTAACGACTGTCCTATGAACTGACAAGCCCCAGAAGTACTCTTTCTATCCACCCTACACCCCGCAAAGTCAGAATCAGAATATCCAATGATCTCAAAAGAGGTACTGTGCCTAGGGTACCAGATTCCTAGGTTTGGGGTCCCTAAAAGATAACTAAGAATTCTCTTAACAACAGTCAGGTGGGACTCTTTAGAATCAGCCTGAAACCTAGCATAAAGACAGACACTAAACATGATATCAGGTTGGCTAGCAGTCAGGTAAAGCAGTGATCCTATTATCCCTCTATACTTCTTCTGATCAATAGATTTTCCACTTGAATCCTTATCTAACTGAACTGAGGAGGGCATGGGAGTATTGATTGGCTTTGCTTTGTCCATTTCATATTTCTTCAAAATGTCCTTAGTGTATTTTGATTGATTGAGAAAGGTTCCATCATCCGTTTGCCTTATGCTAAACCCCAAAAAGTAGGATAATTCTCCCATCATACTCATCTCAAACTCCTTACTCATTATTTTAGAAAACTCATCACATAGATATTTATCAGAAGATCCAAAAATTATATCATCAACATAGATCTAGACAATGAGTAAGTCATCCCCTAATCTCCTCAGAAAAAGGGTGGTGTCTACGCTCCCCTTAACAAACTCTCTTTCTAACAGGAATGTGCTAAGCCTCTCATACTAAGCTCTGGGTGCCTGTTTCAATCCATATAAGGCCTTTTTTAATTTATAGACATGATTTGGATATTGGAAACTCTCAAAACCTGGGGGTTGTTCTACAAAAACATCTTCTTTAATTACCCTATTTAAAAAGGCACTCTTGACATCCATTTGAAACAGCTTAAATCCCTTATAACAGGCAAAGGCTAGTAGCACTCTAATGGCTTCCAATCTAGCTACAGGGGCAAAAGTCTCCTCAAAATCAATCCCTTCTATCTGATTATACCCCTTAGCCACCAATCTTGCCTTATTTCTCACCACCACACTAGAATCATTCATCTTATTCTTAAAGACCCACTTGGTTTCCACAATACTTTGATTTTTAGGTCTTTCTACTAACTCCCAAACATCATTCCTTACAAATTGATTCAATTCTTCCTGCATAGCTAAAATCCAAAACTCATCCGATAAGGCTTGATTGATGTTGGTGGGTTCAGTCATTGAGATAAAGGCATAATGGTTTACTTCCTTCCTAAGTTCATGCCTAGTCCTAACACCTTCAGAAAGGTCTCCTAAGATCAGTTCTTTAGGATGACTCAAAGAATATCTCCAATCTCTAGGCAACGTGGTTTGAGGTTCTACCCTTTCCTCCAGATTTGTATTTCTAACTCCTTGGGTAACCTCAACAATCTCTTCATCTTCTACTTCAGATCTAGACTCCTTAGGATCAAATTCATCAAACACTACATGGGTTGTTTCTTCCACCACCAAAGTCCTCTTATTGAACACCCTAAAGGATTTCCCCACACATGAATATCCTAAGAACACTCCTTCATCAGATTTGGGGTCAAATTTTCCTAAGGATGACTTCCTGTTGTTCAGAATAAAAATCTTACAGCCAAAGACATGGAGGTGGGATAGATTTGGAGTTCTACCCTTAATGATCTCATAAGGTGTCTTGTTTAGTTTGACTCTCACATTCACCCTATTCAGCACATAACAGGCAGTGTTCACTGCTTCAGCCCAAAAGTATTTTGGAAGTGAATACTCGGCAAGCATGGCTCTAGCGGCTTCCACTAAGGTCCTGTTCTTCCTTTCAGCTACCCTGTTCTGCTGAGGGGTCCTAGGAGCTGAAAAATTATGACTAATCCCTTGATCCTCACAAAAACTTTTAAATCTTTCATTTTTAAACTCCCCTTCGTGATCACTATGGATGGTAATGATCTCACATCCTAACTTCTTCTGAATTCAAGTAGAGAAAGATCTAAAGTCATCAAATGACTCAGATTTATGTGACAAAAATTTCACCCAAGTGAACCTCGAATAATCATCTACAATCACAAGTCCATAGATTCTCCCCTCTAAGCTGGCAGTGCTAATGGGTCCAAAGAGGTCCATGTGAAGAACTTCTAAAGGTCTAGAGGTGCTAATGTCCTTAACAGAGTGAATAGAGGACTGAACTTGCTTCCCCAACTGACAGGTATCACGCAGGTAATCCTTAGTGAACTTAAGCTTGGGCACACCTCTAACTAAGTCCTTCTAGGTGACTCTCCTAAGGGTTTTCATACTGGCATGACACAATCTCCTATGCCATAACCAAGACTCATCAGCAGTAGTTTTTAAGCAAATTGAATTATTAGATTTAATGTAACTTACATCCAGCTTGTAGACGTTGTTGATCATTTACCCCTGCAAAATAACTTCATCATTTAAGCTTAAAATGTAGCCAGTGGGCAGGAATTTGATGCTGTATCCCTTGTCATAAAGTTGACTGATGCTCAGCAAGTTATGTTTCAGTCCATCTACAAGCAAAACATTATCAATCATAAAATTCTTTGAATCACTAATTATACATGTGCCTACCACCTTCCTGGTGGTGTTATCTCCAAGTGTAACCTTGCCTCCAGCTCTGGCCTCCAGCGAAATGAACTGATTTGCATCTCCAGTCATGTGTCTAGAACATCCGCTGTCTAGGTACCACATGCTCTCACGAGGTCTTGTGTGAGAGCACACCTACAAAAATATCAAACGTTAGTCTTAGGAACCCAAACAGGTTTGGGTTCCTTCTTATGGAAAGAAGAATGCAATGCATGCGTGCTGTGTTGTGAAACATGAAGTTTGGGTTTCCACACCCAATGTGTAATATGGTGAACAGTGCAGGTGTGAGAAATATGTCCTAACATGCCACATGAAAAACATCTAACACCAGAAAAAGGGTTAACTAATCTACGTGGGTGATAGTGCCTCTTTCTAGATGTATATGAAACATACTTTGATGAACTTGCAACAGATTTTTCAAAAGGTGGCGGTGCATAGAACTGTTCAAAAGTAGGCGGTATTTTGTTCTTTTCAAAAGCACTAATTTTCACTTTTAAAAACTCAATATGTTTATTTAAACTTGTAATTTCAAAAGTTCTTGCACTTTCATTACTTTCTAAATCACATGCCATATCATTCACTTTCTTAAAAGCAACTCCTAATTCAATATGTGATGTTTTTAACAAATCATGCTCAACAGTTAAATCAGAATATTTTTTGTTCAACTCATCGAATTCATCAAGCAAGGACATGTGATTGGAATCAAGTGTGGAATGATCTTTAACTACAGAATCATGCTCTTTTTGCAAAGTCAGATAATCTAATTTCAGACTAGCATAAGTTTTCTTAAGCTTCCTATACGATGTATGAATTTTTTCAAAAACTTCAAATAATTGATCGTAAGTAAGCTCGCATACCTCTTCCTGGTCCGACTGACCAAGGTGATCATCAGCCATCAGACACAAGTTTGTTTCCTCCTCTTCAGCTTCAGTCTCAAAAGAGTCGGATGCAGAGTCTGTCCAGAACGCCTTTTGAATTCGCTTCTTGTCCTTTCTGAACTTTGGTTTCTCCTCACTCTTCTCCTTGCTTGGGTGAGCCTTGAGCGTAGGACAATCCACCTTTATGTATCCAGGCTTTCTACATTCAAAATAAACAGATTCAGATGAACCTTTAAAGTTTCTACTGGTCTTACCTTTGTTCCACTTTTGAAAATTCTTATTCTTCTTCCTTAGAAAGCTCTTGAATTGCCTTGTGATTAAGGCAACATCATCGCTATCAGACCCGGAAGTGCTAGCATCTGAATCTTTGGCCTTTAGTGCCACTGTCTTCTCTTTCTTGCGTTCACCTGCATCAAGTTGCTGTTAGTTCACCCCTTGCTCGTAAGCAATGAGTGATCCAAGTAAGTTGTCAATAGAGTAAGTATTTAAATCTTTAGATTCAGTGATAACAGTAATCTTAGCATTATAAGAAGCAAGCAAACATCTAAGAATTTTGTTCACTCTTTCGTAGTTAGTAAGTTCTCTACCTAAAGCATGCAAAGAGGTAACAATCTGAGTGAACCTTCTGTACATTTCTGAAATAGTCTCACTAGGTTTCATGCAAAAAAGTTCATAATCATGTAACAAGATGTTTAACCTAGACTGTTTGACTTCAGTTGTACCTTCGTATGTTATACATAATCTATCCCAGATTTCTTTTCCCGTTGTACAAGTAGAAACACGCATATAGTCTTTAGATTTTAAAGCACAAAAGAAATAGTTCAAGCATTTTGCATTTAACTGTGCTAAATCACGATCATCAAACGTCCAATCAGCAAAAGGCAATTCAGTTTTCACATTGTTAATCAATCTAAAAGGAGGTTCGTATCCATCCTTAACTAACATCCACATGCGATAGTCAATCGATTGAAGAAAAGTAGACATGCGTGTTTTTCAAAAATCAAAAGGAATATTATCAAACAACGGTGGTCTTGTAATAGAATAACCTTCAGCAGTATTATGATTGTTACAGTTAGCCATGGATCAAATTCAAAAGTTTTTAAACCTAAATTTTGAATCCCGCTCTGATACCACTGGAAAGTTCGATAGGGAAGTTAAACCCTAGTGAACTAGTCCCGAGGCTAACCAAGAGGGGGGGTGAATTGGTTATTTAAAAATTTCACAACAATAATAAAAAATCTTTTCGATATTTAGCAGCGGAAACAAATAAACATAAACGAAAAAATCAATCTCAGATATTCACCCACGCAGTTAATATCAAAAAGTAAAGTGCAGAACTGAATCAGAAAAGCAAACCAGATTTTATAGTGGTTCGGTCAACTTGACCTACGTCCACTCCCCGGAGCCTCCCCTCCGGGTATTGCACTAAACAAAAAGTGTCTCTCCTTTTGCTCCCACAGCAAGGTGGAGAAGCCTGTACAAGACCTCCTTTTCACCACATGGTGGGGCAGAGAACCCGACCTCCTTTTGCTTCCTCCTCAAGTAGACAGAGAACCTTCAAACTCCTTTTGCTTCCACCTGAAGCAGGCAGAGAACCCTAGATCTTCTTGCGAACGATCCTCCCACGACGAACACCGACTAGACAAAAGATGACGAGCGGAGAGGATGACTCTGATCCGTGCTTGGAGCAACCTTAGTGAATCCCTCACTAACTCCCCCTCACAAGATCTTCTCTCTCTCTCCCAACTCACTCTCTCTCTCTAGGGTTTCTCAGGGAAGGAAGGTGGCAAAAGATTTTTCTTGTTTCAAGAAAAAGTTCTTTTATAGGAGGGCTTAAAATTTGCCCTAAATCTCAACTGGTCGTCCAAGATAGTCTAGGACGATCGGTATATCATCCTGTACGATCAGTTTAAATTCAGCTGTTTTAGCCTGGCCAATCTGGCTCTTCTGGACGATCAGTAGAAAAAATTATTCATATTGTCTCGTACGATCCTGCGATCGTCCGGGACAATTAGTGCAAATCGAGGAATATCATCCAGAAGACAGTTCGGGTCGTCAAGAGAAACTTGTGCTGGACGACCAAAAAATGACTTGATCGTTCAGGATGATACGGGTATCGTCCTGTACGATTAGTTCAAAAAGTGCCCAAATCGTCCTGAATACAGTTCGGGACGTACAGCTGAAATGCACTAGACGATCATGATCGTCCGGGACGATCCGACGATCGTCCAGGATGATATGATCGTATCAATTAAATATTAATTTCTTTCCTTAATTATAAGACTAATTTAGGCATGATTGTACTGAATCATCCAGGATGATACACGTATCGTCCGGGACGATCAGACCAAATAACTAAAAATAAAACCTTGCCTAAGTTGTTCTGGCGGCTGAGAATTTCTGATTTGAGCATATCGTCCCATACGATCCAAAGATCATCCAGGACGATCTGCTTAATCAGACTCACTTAACTTGGTCGCCCTAATTAGGGTTTCTATTTTGGCTGGATCGTCCAGGACGATGTGAATATCGTCCAGGACGATCTGAACAAAAAATGAACAGAAACTCTAATTCACTCAATCTCTCCCCCTGAGTGTGTGTGTGCAAGGTTACTTAGCTCGGGGATCAGTTACATTACAATTGACTCAATAAAAAGAAAAATCATACATTTGACACACTTGGACCCGATCTTGAGTTAGCTTGATTTGCTCGTGATCTTTTGTGCCTGAAATGGGTTAGCCAAGCAAAACACACTGGAAACATGTTTGTCATCATCAAAACCAGATTTACAACAGGGGAGATGTTTTATGATGCCTTGGAGTAATTGGAAGGAGAGATGTTTTATTATGCCTAGGAGTATTACAAAGACCTTTTGAGGAACTGATTACATCATAGGCTATTGAAGTTGATGCAAGTCCAAACATTCTATAATGGTATGGATGGGTGTATAAGGTCATTGATTTACACCTCATATGGCAACACTTTGTGAGCAAGATAAGGGAGGTGGAATATTATTTATTAGAGAAGATGGCCATGAATAATTATAAATGTCCAAGTCAGAGACACATGCCAAAGAAGCCTATTGCAACTATCCAGTACACATATCCTATTATAACACACACTATTCAGGCATCTTCAATAGAGAAGCATCATAGTACATTTGCATTCAAATTCTTCATTATATATTTATGGAGATGGTAACACAAGCAGTGATTGTTAGATGAATGATTCATTTGCCCAACCTTAATAGGAGCAAGCAAGCTTCATGAGAAATCAACAACCCAATAATCCCTACACTAGCATTTATAATCCAAAGTGGAGGAGCCAACTAAAGTATTACTAGTTGAATCAACAAGTTGGGGAGCAACATAATGGATTGTAGTTGCCACCAAAATTATAGTAATTTGGTTGGTAGTAGCAACCATAAAAGGATGGAGAGTTCTCACTCTTAGAAGATCTCACATATCTAACTCATACAACTACCCAATTTATGTTTTGCTAGATGTCATATTGTAAAGGTATGAAGCTTCGATCTAATAGTAAGTGACCATGTTATAGAATATTGGGGTAAATATTGAATAAATATCATAATTATTTTTAGCATAACAATATGGGCTCTCTCGAGAAAAATAGTGATAAATCCAAGGCCATAAATCTAAGGAGTGGAAAGTGTTTGCTAAACTTGTGGGAAGTTAAAAGCTTATAATTGAGCATTCTAGAGGTAATCAATAGAAGCAACAAAATAAGGTGCATCCCAAATCAAAGATATTTCAAATAAAATATCATATTATATTTCACCATTTTCATATTCATAAATATTTTAGAAGCAGAAGCTAGACAAAAGTTCCTCATTTAGATGTTTTTAAGAAGCTAAACATCAACATAACATTTACAAATGTATTATAAAAAATGCTAAGTTATATGAAATTCATGAAAAAGGTTCTATCTAATAAGAGAAATTTGAAGGATTATGAGACTAATGCACCTAATGAGCATCGTAGTGCCATTTCATAATGATAGCTACCATGAAAGCTCTAGGATTCTATTTTTTTTGCCATTCCATGTACTTCCAAAGAATTGCATTATGGCAGAGCATTTGTGATATTGGATCAAGCATAAATCTTATTCTCCTATCAGTCTAAAAGAAGTTAGGTATTTGAGATTTGATACCAACTATAGTGCCATTACAATCAACTAATAATTCCATCAAATATCCAAAAAGGACTAATGGAGGATGCATTGGTGAAAGTAGATACTTTAGTTTTTCTTTCTAATTTTGTAGTCTTGAATATGGGTGAAGGAGATCCAAAGTAACCCATGTTTCTTGATCAACCTTTTATTAGTGTTTGGATAAACAAATATTGATATCCAAAGGGGGAGTAACACCTCAGTCTTAGAAGATAAAGTGATTTTCAAAGTACATGAAGAGATAGATAATCAATAGTCAAGGGAAAGATGATGGTGCATTTCTAAAGTAAATTGTTAGATGTAAAAGTCGCCATATAAGATTTGTTATGAAATTTAGATTAGTGGTAGAGTGGGTGATTATAAATTCAAAGTATGCATCTTTTATGATGATAAGGAGATCCTAAACTAAAGGAAACTTATTTATCTTTTGAAGCACACTACATGTTAGCCATTATTCAAAGCATATGAAAGAATGTGGTTATTGATGCATTGTAAACATCACCCATCAACTAAAGGTTCATAATTATATGAAGTACCCAGGCTGCCTCTTTGCTGCCTAACTGCTAGGGATAGATGTCCAACATCCACTAAAGTTCCCTGATCAATCCTAACCGTCCACGCAACCCTAGCAGTTGAATTGGGCCGAAATATGTAAAATGAATATTCTGAATTCATTGTCACCCTAGCCTCCTCCAATGCCTTTAGCATTTCATTTTGCTCTCCCAGAGTTCATACACACTCTCTAGTCATTTCCTTGTTGTTTGGTGGCTGTCGGCAATGAAAATGACAGTGGATCGAGAGCAACTCCATCCAAGCTTCATCAAAAAATCATATAGTCCTTTCCACGGCTTGGTGTCTTCATCAAACTTGTTGTGGAGCTCACAAGAAAATAAACTAGCCATGAAAATTTCCTGATGATAACTTATAAACATGTATTTTCTACACCCTAGAGTACTACCTAGGTTCTTCCTAGGATGAGCATATTAATTCCTTATCAATGGTTAAAGACTTATATATGTGATCTTACCCCATATAAAAATCAAGTTCTACACATTTTGTTAGGCTTCGTTTGTGTTGGCTTTCTTACTGCTTCTTAAAGTAGCTTTTTAGTATAAAAATTTTAATTTTTTTTCTAAAAAGCTACATTAAGAAGCAGTATGAAAGTTGTCCCAAACAAAGCCTTAATCAATGCAAATGAAATGATAAGGTAGTTTTTAAGGCCTCTATATTAATCAAAATATTCAATTTAATTTATCAATTTATTTCTTCAAGCATAATAATCATCAAGTACTCCAAAGAATACTTAATATATTTAAAAATTTGATATCCTAAAATGACCAAAATATATTACCCTTTCATGAGAAGTCAAATATACATCCTTCAAAAGTTACTATATCACAAAATTGAATTAGTATGGAAGTCCTCAACATATGATTAATTAATCAAAACCAAGATTCAAACAAAATTAAAATTCCATCAATTCACACAATAATTATATATAAAAAATCTTCATTTTTTATCTAATTATGTTGGCATCTCAATATTAAATTAATATTAACAATATGCCAAAAATCCACCAACAAAAAAATTTCTTTCTAAGACTAAGTCTAGAAGATCAAAATTAAGCTCTGTTACAATTAAGCATACATGAAATCCCATAAGATGAGGTGAGATTAAAATCATGAAATAATTATAGTAAATAAAAACTTGATTTCAATACTATTTCTTAATCATTAAGATTATTAGAGTATTTAAATTCAACAAAACTTACTTGTATCCTTCAAAATATAATTAGAATTTAAGTTCTATAATAACTCAAGAAATAAATTCACAATTAAATCCACTAAATAACTTATAAACATAATGACATTTCAATGAATAACCTGAAACATGAGTCTAAAAACTCTGCTATAGATGTTACATAACTAATAAGTTTAAAATATAAAATAATATATACAAGTTTGTAAGAAATAAGGCGAGTAGATGAAACCTACTAACTGAAATATAAATAAAAGGTAATAAGGAATAAAATATGCATAATAAAAGAGGCATGATATATAATTATTATAATAATTATGCAAAAATGTTATCAAATCATTATGTTAGCTTAATGATACATGGCTTAAAAGAATAATATTATAAGTCTTAAAATAATCTAAAATGTGGTGTTTTTTATGACCATTTATGTGTGTGTGTGTGTGTGTGTGTGTGTGTGTGTGTGTGTGTGTGTGTGTGTAGTGTTTGGCAGTGGTGATCATGAGGATCAACATTAATTAATGATTGACTCTTAGAAGTGGTGAAGATAAGAGTTAATGACATGTTAAAGGCAAATGTCAAGCAATAATGAGTATATCTCCAAACCTCTTTAAGTTTGGAATTTCTCACTAGCATGAGTTACCCTTTGAATGTATAGAAATCTGACCTATTTAAATATTCTTAGAGGGGTCATTCTAGCTATTTCTACCATAAATTAGGACACTCTATTAGACAATCTAAATAGACCCCCCTTAATTATTTTATATTTTTAAGCATTTTATTTCTTTAATGATCAAAGCTTTAGGTGATTTGGGATCATTGTATTTATCTCATGGTGATGCTCATTTTGATAGTAAAAAATATAAAATTTAGAGAACATTTGGTCTCTCAAATGGTTTTATTAGATTTTTAATTATGCTTACAAGTATTAGATATAAATTCATTCAAATTTGGATCATGGTATTTATGGTGCATTTAGCATGGTACCAATATATATTGTTATACATCTCCAAAAAAATTCCCTTGGTCAACATGAATTTTGGCACATTACTTGTGTTAGAAACTTTCAAAAAAATTTAGGATCATTTGAGCTCTAATTTTGAGGTTATTTAGTTTGTTGAAAAATTTTCTAAGTAACATGGAATACAATGTAAAATGAATGTAACGTATTTAAAAAGTTAGAAGTTGTTTGGTTGAGTAAAAAAATGCAAGTGATTACTATTTTTTAGTTTGAAGTAAAATGAATGCAATTTAAAGCTCAATGATGATGGTGGCTAGTAGATGGCAATACCCACAATGATTACAGTGGCAGTTATAGTGACTGTGATGTAAAGAAATCGATGGAGATGGCTAGAAGTAATGGAGGGCAATAGGGAAACAGTGGTGGCAATGGGGTGAAGGTTGTTGGAGGTAATGAGTGTGCATAGCGTGGTTTGGCGACAAGTGATCAGTGATGTTTGATGGGCGATCGGTGATGTGTAGTGTGTGACCACGACCAATGATGGTGGGTGGAAATTAGCTTATGTTCAAAATTTGACCAAAATTAAGTGAGTTTTGAATACATAAAAAATAAACTATATATTAAAAGTGGAATTCACTAAAATTTCACTTTGCATTCCTTTTTCATCTAATCAAACGCCAAAATTTTTAAAACCCCTATATTTGGAATACTTTTCACTCACTTTTCATCAAACCAAATAGCACTATCAATAAACTTATAATTTAATTGAAAGTCTCAATAGGATAAACCAAACAATATTAAATATGTTCCAATCTAAGTCCAAATAAGCCCAAATCAAGAAAAGCATATATGAAAATTTTATAATATTAATTAAAGGACCAAATGATCTCCAAATCTTACATACTTATAGTCAAATCAAGCATCTCAACTAGAAGAAACTAATGCGTATAAGATCACTAGATTAAAATATTTAAGTCCCTTAAATGCTAAATAAATAATCTATATAATCTAAGGATTCAATATAGGTCATCTAAAATGTTATAAAATTTGGCAAGATTTACCAAAATGTCGTTCTTAAATACTAAAAATAGACTCTACTTCATGTAATGGATACCTTGACTTGAGCATGAAGAGAGCTTGGAGATCTGAAGTACACTAGACTTTACTTGACATTTGAGGTCGATAATCATTGCTAATAACCATTACATCCGATTACTATTATTCAACTATCATTACTTGGCCATCTACATATGACCAAATTTGCTTTATTTTCATTGTCCATTCATTATTTTCCTATTGTCTTCATCTAACTAATGTCATTCAACCACTATCACCCAATCATCATCTAACCATTATTGCACAACTATTACTATTTGGCCTTTGTGGCCCGAATAACTTTGTTCCAATACCATCATCTTGCTATTATATTTCTAGTGAGATGTGTTATAATTTGGGTATATTTGTTTGTTCAACTAAATTCTAATCCAAGTTATGTTTTTGATGATTACAAAAGTTTATTATTTATTTTATTCTTCTCCTAACAATTATTTGAGTTTTGTTGTGTGTACTAAAGTATTTTTCAGGAAATTCACACTCCACATTGCTGAAGACTTCAAGTTCACTTGTTCACTGTAAATGAAGTCTGCAAATTTTTTTTTTCTTGAGTCTGAGAGAGTGTGATTGTAAGTTGGATAACTGTGCACACACACATAATGGGGGAGTAAAAATTTTAAATTTTTAAACTGATCGTACAGTACGATTTGATATCATACAGGACGATCTATAGAATATGTCCTCCATATCGAACCCATATGGCAAAAAAAAATTTCTAAGGCATGTTCGTACAGTACAAATACTATTCGTACATGAATTTTTATTGTACGAACTGCTCAAAATTGGGTTCGTACAGGACGAACTTATCGGACGAAGTGCTCTGTTCGGATCGTCCAAGGGTTCGTCCAGGACAAGATGTTCATACAAAGCGCTCTATTCGGTTCATCCAAGTGTTCGTACAGGACGAACTCATCGGACGAAGCGCTCTGTTCGATTCATCCAAGGGTTCATACAGGATGATATGTTCGTACGAAGCGCTCTGTTCGGTTCGTCCATATCTTCGTACGGGATGAACTATTTGTACGAAGCGCTCTGTTCGAATCGTCTCATTATTCGTATAGGACAGATTGTTCAATATTTTGAACTATTCATACAGTATGATAGTCAATCATACGGGACGATCGACACGGATTAAACTTGAAAATTCAGTTTTTGGACAGTTTTTCATGTCCTAAGTATATAAATGACTTAAAACTGACTGAAGGAAAAATTCTTCTGCAAAAATTCTTTTGAGAAGTCTAAGAAGAGTGATTGGGAGAGTGTTTGGGAGTGAGTATTGAGAGATCTTTCAAGAGAGAATTGTGAGGGGATTCACAAGGTTATCCAATTATGAGGATTTCTTTTACTTATTCTACAAGCATCTTCCTAGTTCCTTGCAGACTTTTGCAAGAGTGTTGTTCGAGAGGATTCCAGTTCTCTGCTGCACTTGGAGGGTGAAAAGGATGATGGTTCTCTGCCGCACTTGGTGGGTGAAAAGGATGACGGTTCTCTGCCATACTTGGAGGGTGAAAAGGATGACGGTTCTCTGCCGCACTGGATTTGGTGGAAGAGATTTTGTAAAGGCTTCTCCGCCTTGCTGTGGGGGCAAAAGGAGAGTCACTTGAGTTTAGTGAAATACCTAGAGAATGAGTCTCTAGGGAGTGGATGTAGGTCGTGTTTGACCGAACCATTATAAATTCTGGTGTTTTCTGTTCACTGTTTATTTTTTTGCATTTTATTTTTCTGCAGTTTATTTTCTTTGTGGTTGAATTTCTGTGTTTCAAGAAAGAGCAAAATGTAACTCTATTCGTACTGTATGAAGTAATATCATACAGTACAATTAGCTTTAAAATTTTCTAAAATCCCAAGAGTAAATTTTTTAAAGGACCAATTCACCCCCCCCCCCCCCCCCTCTTGGTTAGCCTAGGGACGTGAGCAATAGGTCTAACAACCTATTTGCACTTTCAAGATGTACTACTTTTAATCCCATCTTCTTTAATTGAGGTAAAAAGTGAAATGTAGCTTTACTTACATCATGGATTATTTCATTTATGCCAATTACATGGTTTTTTCCTTTCTTAGATTCACATAAAACTTAGGTGTCTCTTATATTCATATCATCTATCCATGTGTGAAATACTTTTTTTGTAAAGTTAGTATGTAAAATTATATATCTATCACTGTGAATTATTTAACATATAATAATTTAGCATTGTCTATGGGAAACATTCTTAATATTTTATAAATACTTTTTAATGGCTAATAATTAATCTCTTAATCAAGGACAACACAATCCAATTGATGAAGCAACAAAGCCTTGACTTTGGAGGAATGTATAAACATCAAGCTCACATCCTTCAATTTTTAGAGGAGGTCGGATAATAAAGACCACCATCACAACATGATATAGTTCTCCCACCACAAAATTAATAGTAGGTTTGGCTAATTAATCTAATGCTACACATGTAGTAACTCCTCATCATTATGTTGTAATATCTCCTCCACCACAACCTCACTAGAGTCTCTCAAACACTATTAATTCAACCTATCTATCTTGTGCTGCTCAACCAATCTACAATCATTTGGTAGACTTCAATGGGCATGAATTAATATCATATGGGCTCCAAAAATTCGGCCCGGGCCTCCTCCCGCTTTTGCTTTTCGAGGGGAGCAGTTTCAACGGAATTAAGTTCTGGGGTAAATTTTGGAAGGCAGATGGGTTTGTAGATAAGACACTACCCAGAGATTTCGCCCTCATTTTTCAAGGACTTTATGATCTGAGTTCTAGTTTCCTATAGGCGCAAGCCCCTATAGTTAATTACCCCTCCCGATCACGAGAGAGAACTTTCGATTAAGGCTAGTCGTCAATCAGATATGTTAAAATACGTATATCTGGCATATAGTAGCAGCATGAGTATAGATGTGTTTGAAGGTTGATATTTAAAATTGAATTTTCACCATCTTGTACTTAAAGCAGATGGTGGGGGAATGGATGATAGACCAGATCAAGATCCCATGGTTCCGTCGTCCCGGGTCATCGTGGTCCCTGGTCTACTTAGTCAAAGGAGGTAGTCGACCCAACCTGACAGAAGGATCCTTGTCGGCAGCCATGGGTTGCTTCATCCAATGGTACCTTGTAGACTTGGGGTGAATATTTGTCTAAGGGGACAAATTTGAATCCACCTTAGCTAACAGAGGGCTTTATGCCCTATCAATTATATCCTATTGATTCATATCTCAAGGATTTGATGCCATTGGGGAGCATACGGGCTCTGACCATAACCATAATATAATGGTGCCATTTCACGGCAACCACCTGGCTCAGAGGGCCCCGAGTCATAACTGTTTATCCTACAGTGTCATTTGGCTGCGAAACTACCGGTTAGAGGACTCGTACCATGTCCTTACTGGTAGGAGATTGTTTGAGAATGGATCCTAGTGATACTTTCAACTAGGCATTAGCTCTATGTGAATTAAAGTAAATTTTAATTTTTCCACCTCAGCAAACTGTTGCGGGGGGTGGATGTGTTTTGCTTTAAGTGTTTTGATAGTTGGATTTCAATTTCAAATATCTTAAAATCAGGGTTTTTTGGAGTTTTTGGATTTTGATAGAATTTGGGAGGCATTTGAAAATATTTGTGAATGGACCCCTCCGGTTGAGTTTTGCATTCAACACGGCCATCATCGGGGTAACTTTAGGGTCATTTGTATTTGTGGGTTGAACCTTGACTCTATCGGGCTTTCGATAGAGGATCGGGTTTCTTAGGCTTTACACCTTTGTAAGTTAATTCTATTGATTATAGGCCTTGAAGGCCTAATATAAACGTATAAAACAAATATCTCAGTCGACCCCGTAATTGTATATTTGTTTAATAGTTCGAGCCGTGTCAACTCCTATCTACCTGAATAGAAGGATTGGGCTCGAATTTGAATTCACTTATTAACCCGCGCAGCATCCCTGGGTATCACGTGTGTACCAATAACACGCTCGCCGGGGCCCATGCGGGTTTAGTGATTGTGTACCCCCCCCCCCCCTTTTATGTACCTATGTGTATACATATTACGGTGCATGTGCGGGGTATTTTTAGAATATTTGTGAATGCCTTCTATCTGCTTTTACAAAGGTTGCATATCTTGTGGCGTTGGACAGTAGCTTGTGGATTGAGTTGTTTGCTGCTTTGTACAGGCGGACTGTCGTGCACTAGTTGTATGGTTTACACAGGTAGATTGTAGTACACTAACGAATCTCTTGCTTCTATTTGTAGATATTGCATTCATCACAAACTTTTATGATGGCTCGTAGGTGGTACTTTACATTAAAGGATTCCTACGATGGCTCATAAGTATTTGAATTTGCTATAAATCATATGCTTCTGCATGTGAGTAGACTGTTGTATGAATGAGGGCTCTCCTACATTTTCTTATGGACAAACATTAGTTGTATGACATAATGAGCTTTTGTAGTAGTTTGTATAAGCTTGCATCTGCAACCTATTCTCCATCTTTACTTGTAGGAGGGGCTAGATTTCTTGTTGTATATTTATCTCCTTTGTTTGTGGAGAACATATGTACTTGCGTCTACAGAGGATTTATCGCACCTATTTCATATCCACTGTTGTTATCCACAAATAATTCCATTGGTCATCATAGCTCATAGGGAATGATCGTGTTCACTACAGTCTCTTGGGCGTACTTGTAGAAGAGCAATTGCACTTTTATCATATCCACCTTTCACCAATCTCAGGTGGTCATTGATTGTACTTGTTTATAGGGACAGATCTTCAACTATCAATTGTCAGCATTGCCTCTTCGCTCTACAGGCATTATTGTTTGTATTTTGAGTTCTTCATTGTTACATATAGAAGACATTTATTCTCTTTACAGCAGATTGGCATTATTTGGACTTGATTAAATATCATCATTCATTGCATTGAAAGCGTTGTTGCATTCGTATCTTGGCCTTCGTTAATGTAAGTGGTAGAACCTTGTGCATTCTGCAACTGCCCGTTGTTGCTTATAAGTACAGTGCACTGACTTCGTAGGGTCTGTTATAGGAGTCCACTACATATATCATGTATCAACCAGTATCATTCCTTATACATGGTATATTTAGGCATTGATGTACGACCTTCGTTTGTGATTGTTTGGATGCTATGAACTGAATATTGCTTCTTGTTTGAATGCATTTGTAGGGTACTATCAGTGTTGATTGTATTAATATCCCAATGTTTGATGCATGCTACATATACTTGCATCATAACCACCTTCACCATTCACAGGTGATTTTTGTGCACTTCTCGTAATAGTGTTAGTTACATACAGGTTGTTCATGTTGATACCTACTTGCAAGCCAACCATCATGTGTATCAGCTTCTTTTATTTGTAAGACGATAATTGTCCCTGTGAATGGTATGTGCATCAATCATTATAATCTTTACATGACTTGCATGATATTCATTTGGAGGTTTCTGGATGATCATGATTTTTTGACGACTCCACTTTGATCTTTGTTTGATTAATTATGACTATCATTTAGTGTTTGCAAGTTTTATTTTTATCTCTAGAAGTCGCTTGCAGTATGCATGATGGTCCTCCACAAGTCCCTTGTTTCCTTACAAGCAAATCACATTCAATGAAATTTTAGTATAAGTCCCTTGTTGCTCTATTATTCTTCATTCACATGACCAAGACTTTTAATTGTCATTGAATATGATTAGGCATTCATCAAATCAAAGTCCATTTTCTTGTACATCTATTTGAATTCAAGATTTGTGTGTTTGCTCAAGCCAAGTTCATATTCAAAATGAATCTTTCTCATTCGCTCAAGTACCATGTGTCCTTGCAAGCTCAAGCTCCACTTGATGTTATACAGTTTAAGTTCAATGACCACAAATCATACATCAAGTTTAAGTTCATTTTTAAGTCCAAGGTTATGTTCACTTGATGTACATATCAAATTCAACTTGAACTTAGGTTCATTTATATTCAAGTCTTATATAATTTTGCTCGAGTTTTGGTTTAATTCATTTGAGTTCATTCAAGTTCAAGTCTTGTCCCAGTCCTCTTCTTTTGAGTTTAATCAAGTCCAAGTACGGTCTCAAGTTCACCCGAAATTTCGACAGCATTCCAGCATCTCTCCCGTTTTGGGGAAACTACAGAAAACTAGGCCTTTCCCACCACGCTTAAGAAAGCGTGTATGGTAGGTGTCCTCTTTCGAGGACACCACAGCCGTGTAAAGTCTTCAATCCCCCACCACGCTTAAGAAAGCGTGTATGGGTCTTCAAATATACTTGAAAAAGAAGAGCAGTTGTTTCCCCGTAGGCACAGAGCTGCATATGAGTGCTTAAGATTATCCCCACCATGCTAAGAAAAGCGTGTATAGGGCCTACCCGCCTCGCCATAGGTGTCTCACCGGGTTCCCTTACCACCACGCTTAAGAAAGCGTGTATAGGTGGTTTGCCGGCTCGACACAAATGCCGAGAACAGGATTTTAAAATAAACAAAAGGATCCCCCTCTCCCCATTTTTTTGTAATTTTCTTTTCTCTATTTCTTCTTCCTTTTTTTCTTTTTTTTCTCTTTTTTTTTCTTCTTTTCTTTTTTCTTTTTTTTTCTTCTTTTCTTTTTTTCTTCTTTTCTTTTTTCTTTTTTTTTTTTTCTTCTTTTCTTTTTTTCTTTTTTTTTTCTTCTTTTCCCTTTTTTTTCTTCTTTTCCTTTTTTTTACGACACTATCATTAAATAATAAGATCTAATTAGTAATTATTATTATTATTATTATTATTATTATTATTATTATTATTATTATTATTATTATTATTATTATTATTATTATTATCATCATCATAATCAATGATAATAATAATATTTACTATTATTATCATACTCAATAGCAATTACATCAATAACAATCTACTAAACAATGTGGTTAGAAAAATGCCTTAACAAAACTTTACCTATAGTAGACTATTTGAGCTGCTTAATGAGTAGGAGTAATGGGTAGGAATAGTAGGTTTTATTTGTAGTGGAGAATGAGGGAGCTGGCAAGGCCAGCTAGAACAGAGAAAATAAAAGGGTCGGGTAGAGGGGAAATCGGTCATGGGTGGAGATGGCAGCTTCGGGAGATTGGGGCTCTGAGAAGGAAATCGGGCTGCTGGTGGGGAGGTCGGAGAAGAGGATGCTTGCAAGAGCCCCAAAATGAGAGTCTCACTTTATCCCTGTATTTAACGATATTTATGGGTGCTCGATCGAGGTAATATACGGGTTTACGGGAAGAGACGCAATCGCAGTGAGATAGCCAGGATTTGAGCAAGATTTCGATGACATACGAGGTTTCTGGGATTTTTTATGGGATTTGCAGGTGATTTGGCTGCACGAGGTATGTATGCGGGTCTCTGCCTTCTCCCTTTTATTATTATTTATTTATTTTTAATAAAGAGGTCAACATATCATTTTATCAATTCCCCTGGGGATGTTATAAACGATGAGCTTTGATGCCTTATTTAGAAAGAATTTCTTAAAGGGATAAGAATCAACTTACTCCTCAACAAGCTTTTGATAAAGACATCTACCAAGTCTTTCCTATTAATTTAAAGGGGTAAGCTCGCACCTAGTTTTACTCTTTTTTTCTTTCATATAACTACTCATACTCTTACCAAACTGGTTAGGCTCTTCATCAAACAATCGTTACAAATTGGAAGATCATCAAGTGCTCCCACCATCTTTAGGGATTCATTAAAATTTGAGAGAGACTGTTAAAGGGTACTCTAAATCCTTATAAGGCATGGTTATAAGATAACTTTGAGGGAAATCTAGTTGTGGACATGGTCCTTTTTAGAAATACCCTAAGAGAGCATGTGATTGATAGAGCCTACACTCAAAAAAATCTTAGAAGGCTAAAGCTTTAAAAGTTATAGGTTCTCTAAAAAAACTTAGAAGGCCTAAGCCTCAAAAAATACAAGTATATCAAAAAAAAATTAGAAGAAGTGAGCCTTAAAAAGTACTAGTTCTTTAAAAAAAATCTCATAAGGCATAATTCTCAAAAGATAGCGTTTCGTGATTCTTTAAAAATATCAAAAGGCTAAAGGTATAGGCTCTTCAAAAAATTTCAAAATATTCAAGCCTCAAAAGGAATCTCCAATAATTTTAAAGGGAATAAGTCTCAGAAGGTATACATTCTCCAAAAATATCAAAAAGTATAATCCTTAAAAGTATGAGTTCTCCAAATATCCTATAAAGCACAAGCATCAAAAGTAATATGTTTTTTTTTTTGTTCTATAAAAATCTCAAAAGGTTTAAACCTTAAAAGGTATATAGTTTGTTCAATCTCATTTTGTTTGGTGGATGATGCCAAGCCATAATTTATGTTACCTGAAGGCCCATAGCCGTGGGGGGAATGTAATGAAATCTAAGTGTAAGGAAAGAAGAGAGGAGATGGATCTGAGATAGATATAGATTTAGATAAAATCTTTACTATCCACACCAAAGATACAAGAATGGTGAAAGTAAGAGCTATGTTCTATCGAGCTTGAGCCATATAAGAAAAATAATATAACACTTGGTGAATCTCTTTCTTCTATGGTTTCCCTCAGAGGTTATAGATTCTTAACTTCCTTGTCCCTCTCTATATTTTGGCATATGCTCTTAAGAGTCTCCTCCCTCACCTCATTTTTCCCTTCTTCTCCCTCCCCCATTTTATAGGGTTTGGAAGAATGTAGGAGTTATATCCTAGTATGTAGTTGTCCCATCGATCTATAGTAATAACGTGTCAATGCCAAGCTAGTCGACAGTTGAAGAAGGCGAGTTAGATAGGATCGAATGATAATCAGTAGTTGCCCTATCGAGATGTGAGGGGGTGAATGGCATCTAACTGCTGTCGCTGAGAGATGACAGGCCAATCTGGGTCACCTTATTGAGGTTAAAAGGGCGAGCAACATTTGAGTGTAGTATCGAGGCTTATGTGAGAGGGAAATCTTTAAGAGGAGGCAATGTGCGTCATCTGCTCCTTGTCATATCGAGCATGAGAGACTTAACTCTGGCTCAGATGGATAAAGATTTGCCTAGCTGAGAGAGGAACTTCTGATGTCACTTTTCCCTGGGGACGATTGCCTGGAGGATGTGATCGATCTCAATTCTTCGTGCTCTAGTGATAAGCTCCTTCCAGCTTTGGAGTGAGTCCCTCAAATGAGATGTCTTGAGGGAGGAGTATATCCTCCTTTCACTCGATCCAATCGTAACCTGCAAGACACCTATGAATAGATACTTGCACATACAAACATGGGTGTACATAGTTTATATTTAAATTTAAAATATATACCAACCTTTATTGCAAGTTTTCTACTTATTTAAAAATTTTAAAATATATAAGCCTTAAACAACATCA
The DNA here is from genome assembly GCA_019925795.1 of Dendrobium chrysotoxum. NCBI lineage: Eukaryota > Viridiplantae > Streptophyta > Magnoliopsida > Asparagales > Orchidaceae > Dendrobium > Dendrobium chrysotoxum. The sequence continues at coordinate 28,086,877 of CM034312.1, read as the reverse complement.
AGCCTTCATCTCACTATGTGGGTTCGGCTACATGAATCCTTTTTCTCCATTGTGTCATGTTAAAAGTTAAATTCTTGTTTCTCCATTGTGTCATGTTAAAAGTTAAATTCTTGTTTAAATCTAATAAAGAAAGATCATTTCTAATATTTTTTAACCAAGTCTTTTTAGGTCTACCTCTACCTTTCTTAACATAAGCCAAATCTAAGACCTCTACTTTCCTAACCGGGTCATCGGGAGGCCGCCATTTTATGTGACCAAACCATCTAAGATGACTCTCTCTAATCTTATATTCCACTGGAGCAACTCCAACCTTTTCACGAATATGCTCATTTCGTATCTTATCTCTAAGGGTAAAGTCACTCATCCACCTGAGCATCGTCATCACTGCAACACTTAACATAGAATTATGCTTCTCTTTTAAAGGCCAACATTCGGCACCATAAAGCATTGTAGGTCTCACCACCATCTTAAAGAATTTTCCCTTAAGTTTGAGGGGTACTTTTCTATCACACAATATGTTGTTGTTGTATATAAGCCTTAGAGATATATATTTTATATTCATCTAAAAATATTAGAAGGCATAAGCCTTAGAAGGTACTCTCTCTTTATTTAAAGATACTAGGGATACAAATTGATTCAAAAGATTTAAAGCGTACATGGTGTGTGACAATGTTTTTATCAACTAAGAGATTAAGGAAACTATATATATATAATTTTATTAACTTTTGAGTTTATTATAAATCCTTAATGTGAGTATGTCATTAGATGGATGTGATTGTTTGTGAAGATGAATGTTTTGAAGCAAATGGTGATGGAAGCCTTTAGGATGGGAATCACACAAAATATTTAAATAATACTTATAGAATGGAGATTGATTATGCTAATGATATCATTATTGATATAGATGTATGAACGAACAAAGGAAATTGACTGAAACTTTATCATTAAACCAAAAAAATGCCCTCAATTTAGGTGAACAACATTATTTTCTTTAAAGGTTATCGAGTTGAAGAAAATAATGTCTATTTTAAATTGTATTAAAATATTATAAAACTAAATTATTTGTAATAGTTAAATTATATCATACTTATATATTTTTAAAAAAAATTACTAATAACATTAAAATGAATGAGTTGAATAAAAATACTTTTTCCTCATTTAAAAATTTGGGCTATTAGACTAGACTATGGATCAGGGCCGACCAAGTGCAAGCTAAAATTGAGTTTGGATAGGAACGGTGTGCTTCTCTTCCATTGCCTATCTAGTCCTGTAATTCCCCCTTTGTTTGGTCTTCATTTATGCTCTTCTTATAGGCTTAGGCCTTTCTAGGGTTTGGTTTTCGTTATTGCCATTTCTTTGTTTCTGCTTTGGCTTCACGTGCTTTGCATGAAGTAGCGTTTTGAAGGAGTCCCAAAGTTTCATCATTTAACATTTAAAAGAGCATAAAAAAAATGAACTTGGAGAGTTAATTGTCACTTACTTCGATAAGCAGGTTTACTTGGTGAACCTTCTTAGACCAACACTTCTCTTATAACTATCACCTAGGAAAATAAACACTTAATTACTAACGCATAATACAATGCATTTCTAATATTCACTCATTACCATTGCATACATATTATTAACCTAGATTCTTAATTTGTTTTAACATTATCCTATTTAAAATTGTCATTATAATAAAATTATTTACAAATTTAATTTAATCCTAAATTTTGTAAAGTCCAAATCCAAGATTTATCCTTTCTATTTACTTTATACTTAAGTAATTTAATTTAAATTGACACGAAATTTGGTTTTGTTCTAAAACCCTATATTTGGAGTTCAATATTTGGAGTTCAAATTTCTTTTATTTCCATCACATAAGCATTCTAAAACTTCATATTTACCTAATTAATAATATAAGCATAAAAATTTTTGAAATTTCTTTAATAAAAATTTAGAAAAAATGGAAAATTTCACCAAACCCTAATTTTTTTTAATATAAAATCATTCCTAGGACTATTGGAAATTATAATTATTAAGAACTTATAAAAGAAATCATCATTTGGAAAAAGCCCAAATTTTTTAAAGTTGAAATCTTTAGAAAAAATTCCATTTTCATGGTTAGAAACTTCCCCTAACCTTTTCATATCAATTTTCATTTAAAAATTTGAGTTTTAAGTAAACCCTAAAATTTTTTTACCATGAAAAATCTAAGAAAAACCAAAGAAAAAGTCATTTAGAAACTCACCTTCTTACTCCCCAAGACTCTCCCTTCGATTTCCTCCAAAAGCCGCCGCTGGAAAACCGGCCGGAAGCCGCCGTCCGAACACCGTCGTCGCCCTTCCTCCCTCTCTCTCGCGTGCAGCCGAAAAGAGCAAGAGGGACCGAATGAATTCGGTCCCTTAGGCTTAAGAAGCCTTATGGAATTAATTAGGTTGCTATTACACATGTGCTCTTAGCCCCCAAACATATGCTTTCATAACCATGAAGGGCATTTAAATAATTTTTTATTTTAATAACCCTTCGATGATTTTTAATTTCAATTTTGTGCAAAATTTACTATAAGTACTTTACACTATTTCGATCAAAATTTTTTAGAGAATTTTATAAAATTAATTGTGTCAAATTCAGTTGACTTCAAAAATTTGCCTAATTTCATCGCGGTGCATTGAAATGCGTGCAACGCCTACGATCGATATTTTTTGAGTTTTACAGAGTGTCTAAGTCCCTGTGCTGTCCCCGCACTTTTAACTACCAAAAAAGATGGATCATGATGAATGTGTGTCGATAGTCGAGCGATCAACAAAATTACGGTGAAATACCGTTTCCTTATTCCTCGTTTGGACGATATGTTAGACATGATGGCAGGAGCCACCCTCTTTCTAAGATAGATCTTAAGAGTGGGTATCATCAGATTAGAATCTGAACAGGTGATGAATGGAAGACTGCATTGTTTGATTGAAAAATATAGTTTTGAAAATTGTTTAATTTTCTTTGGGAAATATTTAATTTCTGGAATTTAAATTTTATAATCGAACACTTATTATGAATGATATATCACCTCGGAAGGTGAACATATCGTTCCCTAATAGGTTCAGATTACAAATCTTGATTTATCCTGATTATCGTAGTCAAACTCAAGGAGAAACAACATATGATTTTGAAGAATCAGAATGATGTTTAATCCATTGTTTAACTATAATAATTCAGATAAAAGATCATTAATTTCATAATTAGAATTACGATTGTAATTGATATATCCATCCGGAGAAAGAAGATATCAATCACTATCGATAGTTTAAATATGACGATAATGATCATTAGGTTTGAATTTCCCAAAGATAATTAATTAAGGGTTTTGAAAAAGCTTGATTTTGAAATCAGGTCTGGGTTTCTAAATCTCCTACGAGCGCAAGCCCTCGTAGTTAATTACATCGTAGGAAACCAGAAAATTTCCTACAAAAACTCTCGATTAAAATAGCGATACGAATTTTATTTAAGAATTCAAAGATTGATATCAAAGAAGGTTAAGGACTTGAATTTTCAAATGGGATTGGATCAAATTTGAACAGTTCTTTCTGGAGGTCAAAGGATGAGAAGTAGGAGGTATTTTGAGATTCTGAATTGCTTCAGAAACACCTCAAACTGTCCTAAGTGTTGGGCTTGAATTTGATTGAAAGAAATTTAATGTTTAAATGATCAATTTTATTAGAAAATGGGAATTAGATTCCCAAAAGATTGAGGTCTTAAGATTGAACATTGCCTCAGAACCTAAGTCTAAAATGGGTACTGAGAATCAGTGACCCAGAACCTAGCTAATGCAATGCAATCTGGACTTACCCCGGCCTGGATTGGGGAGCCAGCTAAACCACCTAAACGCTTTTAAAACCATGAGTCGAAGTCTTTAAATGTAGAGTGGTTAAGGACATTGATTAAGATTGGTTTAAAGAATTGGGGTCGACATCTAGAGCAGATCCTAATTGACCCCTTAACATATGTTGGGTTAAATGTCTAAATAAAATGCAATTAAGATTTAGACTCGATTTTTTAATTTGTATCTAATGCAATGCATGCTAGTTGACTCGATGAAATGCTTAAATTAATATGAAGCAGTTTTAAAATCAGGCTTAAAAAAATAGATTTTATCCTAGAGATTGCACAACATCCCCTTGGACAAAACTGCACCCTAATAGGTCAGGTGGTCTGCCAAAACCCGCAGGCGGGGGGGTGCCTAACAAGGTAGAGAAAAGTCAACATGTATGCATGAAAAACTCCCGGCGAGTCCGGGCTTACTTCTTAAGAACGTTAGAGTTTCTATCTGAGCTTAAAAATTTTAAGTTTTGTTCAAGTAGAAGAAGTTAATGACCGTACCCTCACGAGCCTCCGATCGGGTTCCAGGCTAAATCAAAATCGACATGCAAGAACGCCAAATAAACTACTAAAAGCATACGGGTCCTTAATCGCAATCAACACATCAATCAAATTAATTAAATAATTAAATCAATTAAATAAATGCTCAAATTGAAAGTCCATAGGCAAGTGCCCTTAATAATACAACCCAGGATCTGCAGTAAAGTAAAGTGGCCGGGTACCACTGACTACAACCCGGATTCTACTCCTAAGACTCAAGTGACTTTGAGATTTGAGATTCTTCTCGTTCTTCACTTCTTCGTCTCCTTAGAACTCCTTGGATCGTCGGGTCTGGGTATCCAAATGAAAAGAAACTCCCCCTGAATAGGGGTGTTATCTTTTCTCTTTGGATACTTGAACTTCATCCTAATTTGGATCTCCAAATGGATAGGAACTCTCCCCTAAGGGATGTTCCTTCCTCTTTGGATTCCAAATTGGATGTTTGAGTATCTCAATCTCAAATCACTTTAAACATTACAACTCAATTTAAATCAAATTACATCAAATTGAAATTAAAAATCTAGACTCAACAACCTGCAAGGTTATCCTAATAATAAGCAGTTTATATTTGACATCCCAAGCAGTTAATATATTTGAAATTTAAATGCTCAAACCAGCCACACTTGGCCATGCTCTTTTAATTTTAAAGGGGAACTTAAGCATGCTTAGCACCTGTGCAATTTTAATATTTATAATTTTTGCCCCCTTTAATTTATGCCCTGTATGAGCATGGCCACCTGCATAAGATTAAATTAGTATAAATCGTTCCTAACCTAAAGGTAGATCTAACGTACAATCAATCAACTCAGAGTGCAGTAAATAAATAAACAATCACATCAACATCAATTACTTAAATCTAGCAACCAGCATGCAGTAAAAGCTCGAAAACCCGGCACACAGCAGAAAAGTAAACACCGGCCTAGCCTAAGACTAGAGTTGGTTGTCCTAGCAAACCATCTAAAGTGTGTGAGATAGGCTGTGTGGCTTTGATATGTCCTAAGTAGGCAATTGATTGAAGTTGTTTGAGGTTCAAATTGGTTGAGGGTTTAAGGGAAGATTTAATTTGAATTTAAATATTAAATGACTTGAAATTGATTTTTAAATTTTATTTTAATTGTTTGTTGGATGTCACCTTTGTTTCACACCGAGGCCGTGAAGTTTATTTCACCTTCCTTGGGGCTAATTTAATAGCCTCGTAGGCCTGGGTTACCTAGTGGTACCCGATATAATTAAATGATTTGAGTTTGATTAAGATTTAAAGGTTTATTAATTTTAATTAGAATTAGTTGGTTGCTGGTTTTAAGTTCAAATTAATGTTTTCTGGAATTTTGAATGATTTATTGAATTTTGATATTTTCTGGATTATTTTAATGATTTAATTAAAGGGTTAAAATTTGACTTTTTGATTTAAAGTGTTTTCTAGAAATTCAATATTTTATTAAAATACTAGACCTTAATACGATCAGTTAGACAGTAAGTACACTGAAATTGGATTTTTCTACATTTTATTATGAAGGTTTGAAGTTTTGACTTGAATTTGAACTAAGTTTGACCAAAAGTTGACTTTTTCAAAATTAGTTGCTTTCTGGAAACTTAACATTTTTAATAAATATTAGAGCTTAAGATGAGTTTTATGCCTTTGAGTTTGCTCAATTTGGAGTTCATTTGAATTAGTTATGAATTTTTGAAGTTTTGAGTATTTAATGAATTATTTAAATTGTTTAATTAGAGATTATTTTTATGATTTGAATCCAAATGACCTCCAAACTTCTTGAAATCAACTCCAAAGGTCAGGAATGACCTAAGGAGTGATTTCCAAGTGTTTGAGAAATTTTTGGAATTTTTAATTATTTTTAATTAATTAAATTAATTAAATATTGAATTTCAATTGAAATTAAATTAAACTTAGTTTTGAAGTCCAGTCAAGGGGCTTTTATTTTTCATTGATTAAGGGTTCAATTCTGGTCAGTTTGAGGTATTATGTGTAATTTTTGGATTTAAACTTAATTTATTACATTTTCTGGAAGGTTTAAGGGCTTAATTAAGGTTTAAGTTTGATTAGGTTAATTAATGGACTTAATGAATTCAAAATTCAGTGAGAATTTTTCTTGAGGCTGTATGTGTCACTAAGTTTGAATGTTCAAAGTTTCAAGTCAATTGGAAATGTATCCTAATTATTGAAAATTTTCTAAATTCTCTAAATGAGTTCTTAATTATTGTCCTTAATGATGTCATTAAGTTTAATGGGTTTGAATCAATATCACTAACCCTTGACTTACATATGAATAGCATGCACAAATAATCACAATCAATTCCTAAGTCTAGGAGAGCCCTAAAACTAGGTGGTGTGTGCACCTACACATATAAAGATTAACATTAATTACAATTAATGATTTGATTAGTGAATGATTAATGTGTAATCACCCACTAATCCTTCCCCATGATTTCTATTCACATACTTAATCTTATATTTAAAGTTTCAAAGAGATCTCTCAAACTTCTGCATTTATCATAAATATAATTTTTTAAAATAAGAGTTTAAAATAAATACATATATATGAATATAAGTATTTATATTAAAATAAACAAAGTATGATTGAAAATAATGTCAAATTATTTTGAAAGATCTCTGATTAGAAACTCAACTCAACTTTAAAAGACCTAAAATGACTTACATACTTATATAATTTTAAAATAAATTTCTTTGTTTTAAAATTATATAGGTAAAATATAGGTTATTTTAATAATAAAAGGAAACAAAATCAAAATATTGTTCAAAATAGTTTCAAAAGGTTCTTTGGATATTTAAAATGTTTAAAAAAATAATTTTCTGAAAATTTAAAAAAAAAAAAAAATTTGATTTATAATAAAAATAACCAAATAATTAATTCCTAATATTACTTAAAATATATAATATATTTTAAAGTAATTTTATTTTTAAATTAAAGGTTTCAAAAATCCAAACAATTTGATATATTACATGAAAATTTTGGATTTTATTTGAATTTTTAAACAATTTTTGAAGTTTTCTGGTTAAAAAAAAAAATTTAAAATTAAATCTTAATTAATATATATGAGGCTGGCGGAGGGATGCTTTGGAGAGGTTGGGAGTTCAAAGGTTGGAATTTGAGGTAAAGAAAGGAGTTTTGAATGGATTTGACCAAAGTTTGAAGTTTGACCAAGCCAAACCAAGGTTGATTTGACTCATGATAAGTCTAGACAGGTTCAAAATATCATTTAACATGGATTTGAAAGCTTGAAGGATTTGATTGGATCCAATGGGTTGGAATAACCCATTTGAATCCTTAAGGAACACCTAGGTCAACCTAGGTTGACTCAATCAACCAGGTTGACCCAGGAGGTGGGTACAGGTTCAACAAGTTCGATTTGATGTTTTGAATCTGTTAGAAGTATTTCTAAGATTTAAATGGACCATTTGAATCAAATGGACCTATTGGGGCTCTTAAAGGGCTTAATGGGTCATAATCAAGGGTCTGGAGGTAATTGGAGGCTTTGGAGAAAGCTCCAGGGTCAAAACCCACTGGTTGGTAGGTCCAGTGGCATAGACTGTAAATATTTGAAGGTTTTACAGCCTTTGGATTTCAATTCAGTTTCTGGGGTTAGAGATCTCAGAATGAGCTCAAATTTGGAGGGTTACCTCTAGAGACATGTCACATCAGTATGGAACTGACAGATCTTGAATCAGAGGTCATTTGATAGGGTTTTGAAATGTTCAAAGATTAACTGGAAAAGGCTTTCAGGACTTAGACCTTTAGCCTTGGATTTGAATCTGGAAATCTGGTTTTGAATTGGATTTTGATCAAGGTTTGAATTAAGGATATGGATTAAAGTCTGGATTGATTGAAGTTTTAATTGAATGAAGGTTTGGATTAATCCTAGATCTAGATTGATCTAAGATCTATGCTGATCCTAGAATCTAGGTAGATCTAAGAACCTGGGGTATAAGAGAATCCTAGGGTCTAGGAAAGTCTTAAGATGTAGATCTAGGAAAATCCCAAGATCTAGAATAATCTGGAGGATGGATTGATCTAGAACCTGAATTGATCCTAGGGTTTAGAATAGATCCTAAGGACTGAAGCCTAGGAAGATCCTGGAGTCTAAAAGTCCTAGGGTTTAGGATCTAAAAGAATCTTAGGATCTACAATAGATCCTAAAGCCTAGATTCTAGGAAGATCCTAAAGTCTAGAATGATCCTAAGATCTAGAAGGATCTAGAGGAATCTTATGATCTAGAATAGATCCTAGGGTCTAAGAAGATCATATGATCTAGAGTCAGGTAGAATCCTAGGGTCTAGAATAGATCCTAGGGTCTGAAGTCTAGGAGAATCCTAGAATCTAGATTTATCTTAAATTGTATTGATCTGGGGTCAGGATTGATTTGAATTTGGATTAATCTTAAAGTTTGGATTGATCTAAGATCAGATTGATCCTAGGGTTAAGATTGATCCTAAGGATTGGAAAGATCCTAAGGTCTGGATTGGTCCTACTGAGCTCATACAAAAATGAGGTCAACAAATGGACCCCCAATATGTGTAATAGAATGTAGTTCTATTGCACATATTGGTGTTGACCGAATAGAATGGTCAAGTCTGGGGTTTTGATCCTAAAGGCAAGAGAAATCTATCCCTAGGGAATCAGAGTTTGAATAGATACTAGGGTAGTGCTAGAAAAAGCATATTCTACCACTAGTGGGTCTGGTCCTGAGGGTAGGAGAATCCTAACCTTAAGGGTAGAGGAACCTGGGTGATCTTATAGGAAGGAAGAACTCCTAACTATAAAGGATTGAATCTAGATTTGATTCTAAGGGAAAGAAAATCCTAACCTTAGAAAATTAAATTTGAAATGATACTAGGGTAGTGCCGGGGACAGCGTACTCTACCACTAATGGATCTAATCCTAAGGAAGGGAAAGAATCCTATCCTTACAGTAAAAGAAAATCTGGATGATCATATAGAAAGGAAAAATTCCTAACTACAGAGGATCAAATTGAAATTCAATACTAGGGTAGTGCCACGAGGGGCGTACTCTACCACTAGTAGATCTAGTCCTAAGGGAAGAAACATCTAACCCTAAGGAAAGGAGGGTTTGGATGACTCTGTAGAAAGAAAGAATTCCTAACTACCGAGGATTGAGTTTGAATTTTGATACTAGGGCAGTGCCAAAAAGGGTGTACTCTACCACTAGTAGATCTAATCCTAAGGGAAGGGAGAAATACCTAGCCCTAAAGAAAAGAAAGCTTGATTGAGATTGATTCCAGGACGATGCCATAGAGGACTTACTCCATCACTAGGAAGTCAAATCCTAAGAGAAGGAGAATACTTACTCTAAGGAAATGAGAACTGGATGATCTCATGGGAAAAAAGTATTGCTCCCTATAGGAGATCAGGCTTAAAGTTTTGAATTTTGAAACTAGAATGGTGCCGCAGAGGACGTTATCCATCACTAGTAGATCTAATCCTAAGGAGAGAAAGCACGATGACTCACATCTGTCCTTAAGGAAAAGAAGACTGGGGAACCCTGAGGGAAAGAAGTATTGCTTCCCACAGAAGATCGGATCTAGATTTTGAACCTAAGATGGTGCCACAGAGGGCGTGCTCCATCACTAGAGGATCTAATCCTAAGGAAAGAAAGCACGATGACTCACATCTGTCCTTAAGGAAAAGAAAACTGGAAGAAGCTAGGATGGTGCCACGAAGGGCGTACTCCACCACTAGCGGATCTAATCCTAAAGATAGAAAGCACGATGACTCACATCTATCCTTAAGGAAAAGAAAACTGGAAGACTCTGTGAGAAGGAAGCATTGCTTCACACAGAATCGGATCTGGATTTTGAATCTAGGATGGTGCCACAGAGGGCGTGCTCCACCACTAGTAGATCTAATCCTAAGGAAAGAAAGTACGGTGACTCACATCTGTCCTTAAGGAAAAGAAAACTGGAAGAAGCTAGGATGGTGCCACGAAGGGCGTACTCCACCACTAGAAGATCTAATCCTAAGGATAGAAAGCACGATGACTCACATCTAAACTTAAGGAAAAGAGAACTGGACGATCCTGTGAGAATGAAGCATTGTTTCGCACAGAATCGGATCTGAAGTGATCGTATGTAAAGGAAACTTGCTTTACATAGAGGATCGAGTCAGGATGATCGTATATAGAGAAAACTTGCTCTATATAGAGGATCAGGTCAGGAATGATCATATGTGAAGGAAACTTGCTTCACATAGAGGATTGAGTCTAGAATGATCATATACAGAGGAAACTTGCTTCATATAGAGGATCGGGTCTGGAATGATCGTATGTGAAGGAAACTTGCTTCACATAGAGGATCGGATCTGGATGATCGTGTATAGAGGAAACTTGCTCTATACAGAGGATCAGGTCTGGAATGATCGTATGTGAAGGAAACTTGCTTCACACAGGATCGAGTCTGGATGATCGTATATAGAGGAAACTTGCTCTATACAGAGGATCAGATCTGGAATGATCGTATGTGAAGGAAACTTGCTTCACATAGAGGATCGAAACTGGAATGATCATATACAGAGGAAACTTGCTCTGTATAGAGGATCGGGTCTGGATTGATCATATATAGAGGAAACTTGCTCTATATAGAGGATCTCAACTGAAATGATCGTATGTGAAGAAAACTTGCTCCACATAGAGGATCTAGTCTGGAATGATCATATACAGAGGAAACTTGCTCTGTATAGAGGATCGGGTCTGGAATGATCGTATGTGAAGGAAACTTGCTTCACACAGAGGATCAGATTTAAATTCTGGAATTTGATAATTGAATGATTTTTGAATTTGAATTTGAAAGTGTTTGAATTTGAAATTTGATTTGAATTGATTTTGAATTTGAAGGGTTTTAAAACTGTGATGTGTTTTGAATTTGATTTGAATTAGTTTTAAGTTTGAAAATTTTGAATTTGAGATTTGATTTTAATTGATGTTGAATTTGATTTCAAATTTTGAATTTTGATTGTGTTTGGTTCGATTTTGATTTGTTTGAATTTGATTTTGAATTTAATTTTAAGTTCGACACTCATCTGGCATGGTACTTCCTGAAGAGCCTCCCCGATGTTTAAAATATTGGGTGGCATTCTTCAGGATTGATCAGTTAAAGAAAAATTTTCTCAAAGATCGTCATGAACGATGCAGTCAACATTGACTCAAGCTTTCCATTGAGTTTACAACGGATTATAAGCGGTCTACAAAAGACTACGACCAAGTCTCCTACTTGGGGAGTTCTAAAGTGACACAACTTATCAGTAACTTGAATCAAATGTGACTTATAAACCTTCAAACTTTGCTGAGCATGTATAGATTTTTATTTGAGGCCCTCGAGCTCCTTAAATTGAGTCGGGCACTTTGCTCAACTATGGTTTGATTTTGAACAGCAAGTCTCAGCTCATGAAACTACACTTCTAGATCAGAATGATTTAGGACCCAGCACAGTGTGTGATTTGATTGTGAACGACACTTTCCAGCATTATAAAATACTCCTTCAGTGGGATTGAACTTGGACCCAGCATAGAGTGTAATCTTATAAAGAAGGCCTTAAAGGAAGGATGCCTATGCGGAAGGGCTTACACACACTTCTCAAGGACCGGATTTAAATTTTTAAGAATAGAAGATTTCATTCTTTTTATTAGAAAACTTCCTCTAGGTATTTGGACCCTGTCAGAATGACGAGCGGGGACAAATTCAGAAGTACAGTGAAAAGTTTGAGTGACTTCAACTGATTTTGAAAAGTTTGAGAACTTAGGTTTTGTTGACCCAGACCGAGTTTCATAGAAACTAAACTGGGGTCTCCCTTGAGTATTTTGAATTAAAATCAATTTCAAAGAGGTTTAAGTTGAATATAGAAATTTGATCTTTTCAATTCTCTAGCACGAGAGATTTTTGTATCTTGATAGAATATCGATGCCCGGTGAAAATTCTGGATTCAAGACTTTCAAAATCAAGCAATTTAAATTTAACTGGGTCCATTTGAGATTAAAACATTTAGAAAAAGGGAGCCTCATTCTTTTTCTGGTGGCGCACATTACGCATCTTTTGATTTATAGTGCATTTTGCACTGTTTCTTAAGTTGTGGCGCCCATTGCGCATCTTTTAACTTTTGATGCACTTTGTGCATTTCTTGATTGTTGGCGCATTTTGCGCATCTTTTGAATTCAATTGAATTTAAGAAGAGGCTACACCTTCTCTATTTCAATACCGGGATTACATCTCAAGTATAAGAGAAGAAAACTCATTCTCTTATGCAAGGACGAATAATCCTCAAGGTAGGACCCAGTCTTTTAAAATGAATATTGGCTTGACTTTTGAAAATCATTGAACAGATTTTAAACACGCAAGAGATGTCTATCTAAGATAGAAAATTGTGAGATGATTAAAAAGATTTTCATTTCAAATATCAACTTAAGTTCGATATCGATTTAACTCAACAGTTGAATCAATCCCACAAAAGAGGTGGGAGGGAGGTGTATTCAAACATTTGGAGTCAACTACAACTTTCTCCTGCTTAAGACTTCAAATAGAGGTCAATTCTCATTAAAAAGATGATTCAATTATCTTGAAAGTTTGAAATCAGTACACTTGAGAAATTGAAAGCTTTTCCTTAAAAAGAAATTGCAAATCTAGGTGGCAAGACCCCAGTAGTACGGAATTAAATTCCTACAATCTCCTTGGAGGGAGAGACTACTAATGGGTCTGCACTATCCTTAGAAGTCATTGCATCACTTTAATCAAAAGATTTATCTCGATAGGACCCCGTTGAAAGTTGAATTTTAACGGTATCACTATCTGATATAATCCTAGATTATTTCCCCTCTCTTATTACTAGTGGTCTAGTAATTAGGAGAGTAGCACCCCGAGTGGTTTCTACACCTCCTCCTCTCTAGTTGATGTAGCGGGGCACGTATAGAAACGTGACCTAACATCATCTAGTAGAGTGGACGGGTCATAACCTTCAACTGGGGGCCTAGGGCCTGGTGCTGGTGTTTGTTCAGTTCTGGCTTGATTGATTCTCGCCATGTAATAGTCGAGAAGGTGTATTGAAGATTGTGCTCTCGTCTCTACAACCTCCCTCCTTTGAGCAACAGGAGATGGGTGGAAATGATTTCCACCAGGGAAGGGGTTCGTAGAAGGAGCAACGAACTTTTGATTAGCCTCAGACTTGTCATGCTTTAAGGCTTTCGCCTCAGCAGTCTTCCTGGCCTTGACAACCTTCTTTCTGACTCTACGAAGGTAGTTCTTCATTTTGTTCTTGCTGGCCTTGCTGACGGCAGGGGTACTAGAACTTGACTCAATCTCAGGCTGAGATGGTAGCTCTTCTATCGTTATTGAGTTCTGGTTCCTATCCTCCTCAGTAAAAGATACAGTGGGTAAAGGGGTGACAACAGCCTCCATCTCGGAGATAGGGGAGTCAACTCCTGACCCTAAAGTAATCTCAACCAAGGGGACATTCCTTCGTATTCCAGCAGACAGATCGATCATTTCTTCTCCATCGACTGATAACTTGAAGTCTTGGAATTGCATTTCAAACTGGATAAAATTACCAGAAGTGATTCCTTCAACTATCAAGTTTCTATCTAGAGAGAAAATGAGTTTCCCAGCCATTTGAGTGCTTAATCCTGAAATTAATGAACAATGATTTGAATTAGTTAATCTTGAATTTGAATTTGAATTTTAAATTTGATTAATGTTATTCAAAATTTGATAATTCAATTATGTTAAACTTAAATTCAAAACGGTGGTTCGCAGAATTGACAAGGACTTAAGGGTTGAACCCGACACTTTCGCTACACTAATTAACTTAGGGCAAAATGTCAAAGTTCAAACTCAAACTTGAATTCAAAATTGAATTAAAATTTGAAGTGACAATCAAATTCGAACTTAAAATTGAGATTGTATTTTGATTTAAAGTTGAATTTGAATTTGAACCTAAGGTTGAAGTCGAATGGACCTTTCTTCAAATTCTGTGACTCAACAGATCGAGTTTCGCTCAATCATATAGGTACACAAAATTTATATGAAAGATCCAGGGATCGAGCTTGACTCTTTTCATTTCACCAATTGACTTGGGTTGAAATGTCAAAGTCCCGATAGAAATTGAATCGACTTTAAGTTGAAAATAGAATTCAAATTTCAGGTTGAAATTATGTTTGTTCTCAAATTTTGAATTTGCACTTGAAACTCAAGTCAAATGGATCTTTCTTCAAATTTTATGACTCAACAGATTGAGTTTCACTCAATTATGTAGGTGCATAAAATCGATATGAAAGATCTGGGGATCGGGCTTGACTCTTTTCATTTCTCCAATTAACTTGGGTCGACATGTCAAAGTCCCGAATTTGACCTTGAAATTAAATCTGCAGTTGACTTTAAGTTTGGAATCAAATTTAAGTTCAATTTTGAAATTGAATTTGAACTTAAGATTGAATTCAGTTCTGAGGTTGAATTAAAATTTAAATCTTGGATTCAATTCAAGATTGAAATTGGATTTAAATTGAAATTGAATTTGAATTTGAATCCGGATTTAAACTCAAGGTTGAAATTGAATGGATCCTCTTCAAAATTTGGAACTCAACATATTGAATTTTATTCAAATGTGTAGGTATGCCAAATTAGCCTGAAGATCCTAAGGCTTGACTCTTTGCACCCCACCAAGCAATTTAAGGGTGAAATGTCAAAGTCCAGAATTGACTGGAGAATTTTAAATTTGAATTGCAT
This sequence comes from Dendrobium chrysotoxum, assembly GCA_019925795.1. Taxonomy (NCBI): domain Eukaryota; kingdom Viridiplantae; phylum Streptophyta; class Magnoliopsida; order Asparagales; family Orchidaceae; genus Dendrobium; species Dendrobium chrysotoxum. Next base: position 28,071,728 of record CM034312.1, on the reverse strand, counting down.
GTGTTCAACTACAACAGAATATTGTAGAAGACATATAGCAACGACGATTGAAATTGATTTGAAAGATTTTCCTTGATTTTTGAAACTCAAAAATGTTGAGTTTTATTTTCAACATAATGGTTAACAAAATTCAAGGGAAAATCTTGAAACCTTGACTTGACTCTTTCGCCACACTGACTAGCTTAGGGTGAAATGTCAGAATCTAGGTTGAATTAAAGAAATTTTGAACCTGGATCTTTGAGATTGAGGGATTTTTTGCTTAGCATGCTGTGACTTATTCGCATGCGAGTTTGCAACATATGCAAAAAAAATTTTGACAAGCTTGGCTTGACTCTTTTGCTCTACCAATGAACTTGGAGGCAAAATGTCAAAACCAGACTTGGAGGGAGGTTTCCTACACTCACCTCTCTTTTCACATGTCTTAATTGAGTTGGCCACACTCACCCAAGGAAGAAATGGATAGAGGGACCAACGGAAGAAAGGTAGTCAAAACTACCGATGCAACAAAATTCGTACCGCTATTAAAGATGGAGAGAGAGATATTCCCCAGTGGAGTCGCCATTTTTTTGTTTGATTGAAAAATATAGTTTTGAAAATTGTTTAATTTTCTTTGGGAAATATTTAATTTCTGGAATTTAAATTTTATAATCGAACACTTATTATGAATGATATATCACCTCGGAAGGTGAACATATCGTTCCCTAATAGGTTCAGATTACAAATCTTGATTTATCCTGATTATCGTAGTCAAACTCAAGGAGAAACAACATATGATTTTGAAGAATCAGAATGATGTTTAATCCATTGTTTAACTATAATAATTCAGATAAAAGATCATTAATTTCATAATTAGAATTACGATTGTAATTGATATATCCATCCGGAGAAAGAAGATATCAATCACTATCGATAGTTTAAATATGACGATAATGATCATTAGGTTTGAATTTCCCAAAGATAATTAATTAAGGGTTTTGAAAAAGCTTGATTTTGAAATCAGGTCTGGGTTTCTAAATCTCCTACGAGCGCAAGCCCTCGTAGTTAATTACATCGTAGGAAACCAGAAAATTTCCTATAAAAACTCTCGATTAAAATAGCGATACGAATTTTATTTAAGAATTCAAAGATTGATATCAAAGAAGGTTAAGGACTTGAATTTTCAAATGGGATTGGATCAAATTTGAACAGTTCTTTCTGGAGGTCAAAGGATGAGAAGTAGGAGGTATTTTGAGATTCTGAATTGCTTCAGAAACACCTCAAACTGTCCTAAGTGTTGGGCTTGAATTTGATTGAAAGAAATTTAATGTTTAAATGATCAATTTTATTAGAAAATGGGAATTAGATTCCCAAAAGATTGAGGTCTTAAGATTGAACATTGCCTCAGAACCTAAGTCTAAAATGGGTACTGAGAATCAGTGACCCAGAACCTAGCTAATGCAATGCAATCTGGACTTACCCCGGCCTGGATTGGGGAGCCAGCTAAACCACCTAAACGCTTTTAAAACCATGAGTCGAAGTCTTTAAATGTAGAGTGGTTAAGGACATTGATTAAGATTGGTTTAAAGAATTGGGGTCGACATCTAGAGCAGATCCTAATTGACCCCTTAACATATGTTGGGTTAAATGTCTAAATAAAATGCAATTAAGATTTAGACTCGATTTTTTAATTTGTATCTAATGCAATGCATGCTAGTTGACTCGATGAAATGCTTAAATTAATATGAAGCAGTTTTAAAATCAGGCTTAAAAAAATAGATTTTATCCTAGAGATTGCACAACATCCCCTTGGACAGAACTGCACCCTAATAGGTCAGGTGGTCTGCCAAAACCCGCAGGCGGGGGGGTGCCTAACAAGGTAGAGAAAAGTCAACATGTATGCATGAAAAACTCCCGGCGAGTCCGGGCTTACTTCTTAAGAACGTTAGAGTTTCTATCTGAGCTTAAAAATTTTAAGTTTTGTTCAAGTAGAAGAAGTTAATGACCGTACCCTCACGAGCCTCCGATCGGGTTCCAGGCTAAATCAAAATCGACATGCAAGAACGCCAAATAAACTACTAAAAGCATACGGGTCCTTAATCGCAATCAACACATCAATCAAATTAATTAAATAATTAAATCAATTAAATAAATGCTCAAATTGAAAGTCCATAGGCAAGTGCCCTTAATAATACAACCCAGGATCTGCAGTAAAGTAAAGTGGCCGGGTACCACTGACTACAACCCGGATTCTACTCCTAAGACTCAAGTGACTTTGAGATTTGAGATTCTTCTCGTTCTTCACTTCTTCGTCTCCTTAGAACTCCTTGGATCGTCGGGTCTGGGTATCCAAATGAAAAGAAACTCCCCCTGAATAGGGGTGTTATCTTTTCTCTTTGGATACTTGAACTTCATCCTAATTTGGATCTCCAAATGGATAGGAACTCTCCCCTAAGGGATGTTCCTTCCTCTTTGGATTCCAAATTGGATGTTTGAGTATCTCAATCTCAAATCACTTTAAACATTACAACTCAATTTAAATCAAATTACATCAAATTGAAATTAAAAATCTAGACTCAACAACCTGCAAGGTTATCCTAATAATAAGCAGTTTATATTTGACATCCCAAGCAGTTAATATATTTGAAATTTAAATGCTCAAACCAGCCACACTTGGCCATGCTCTTTTAATTTTAAAGGGGAACTTAAGCATGCTTAGCACCTGTGCAATTTTAATATTTATAATTTTTGCCCCCTTTAATTTATGCCCTGTATGAGCATGGCCACCTGCATAAGATTAAATTAGTATAAATCGTTCCTAACCTAAAGGTAGATCTAACGTACAATCAATCAACTCAGAGTGCAGTAAATAAATAAACAATCACATCAACATCAATTACTTAAATCTAGCAACCAGCATGCAGTAAAAGCTCGAAAACCCGGCACACAGCAGAAAAGTAAACACCGGCCTAGCCTAAGACTAGAGTTGGTTGTCCTAGCAAACCATCTAAAGTGTGTGAGATAGGCTGTGTGGCTTTGATATGTCCTAAGTAGGCAATTGATTGAAGTTGTTTGAGGTTCAAATTGGTTGAGGGTTTAAGGGAAGATTTAATTTGAATTTAAATATTAAATGACTTGAAATTGATTTTTAAATTTTATTTTAATTGTTTGTTGGATGTCACCTTTGTTTCACACCGAGGCCGTGAAGTTTATTTCACCTTCCTTGGGGCTAATTTAATAGCCTCGTAGGCCTGGGTTACCTAGTGGTACCCGATATAATTAAATGATTTGAGTTTGATTAAGATTTAAAGGTTTATTAATTTTAATTAGAATTAGTTGGTTGCTGGTTTTAAGTTCAAATTAATGTTTTCTGGAATTTTGAATGATTTATTGAATTTTGATATTTTCTGGATTATTTTAATGATTTAATTAAAGGGTTAAAATTTGACTTTTTGATTTAAAGTGTTTTCTAGAAATTCAATATTTTATTAAAATACTAGACCTTAATACGATCAGTTAGACAGTAAGTACACTGAAATTGGATTTTTCTACATTTTATTATGAAGGTTTGAAGTTTTGACTTGAATTTGAACTAAGTTTGACCAAAAGTTGACTTTTTCAAAATTAGTTGCTTTCTGGAAACTTAACATTTTTAATAAATATTAGAGCTTAAGATGAGTTTTATGCCTTTGAGTTTGCTCAATTTGGAGTTCATTTGAATTAGTTATGAATTTTTGAAGTTTTGAGTATTTAATGAATTATTTAAATTGTTTAATTAGAGATTATTTTTATGATTTGAATCCAAATGACCTCCAAACTTCTTGAAATCAACTCCAAAGGTCAGGAATGACCTAAGGAGTGATTTCCAAGTGTTTGAGAAATTTTTGGAATTTTTAATTATTTTTAATTAATTAAATTAATTAAATATTGAATTTCAATTGAAATTAAATTAAACTTAGTTTTGAAGTCCAGTCAAGGGGCTTTTATTTTTCATTGATTAAGGGTTCAATTCTGGTCAGTTTGAGGTATTATGTGTAATTTTTGGATTTAAACTTAATTTATTACATTTTCTGGAAGGTTTAAGGGCTTAATTAAGGTTTAAGTTTGATTAGGTTAATTAATGGACTTAATGAATTCAAAATTCAGTGAGAATTTTTCTTGAGGCTGTATGTGTCACTAAGTTTGAATGTTCAAAGTTTCAAGTCAATTGGAAATGTATCCTAATTATTGAAAATTTTCTAAATTCTCTAAATGAGTTCTTAATTATTGTCCTTAATGATGTCATTAAGTTTAATGGGTTTGAATCAATATCACTAACCCTTGACTTACATATGAATAGCATGCACAAATAATCACAATCAATTCCTAAGTCTAGGAGAGCCCTAAAACTAGGTGGTGTGTGCACCTACACATATAAAGATTAACATTAATTACAATTAATGATTTGATTAGTGAATGATTAATGTGTAATCACCCACTAATCCTTCCCCATGATTTCTATTCACATACTTAATCTTATATTTAAAGTTTCAAAGAGATCTCTCAAACTTCTGCATTTATCATAAATATAATTTTTTAAAATAAGAGTTTAAAATAAATACATATATATGAATATAAGTATTTATATTAAAATAAACAAAGTATGATTGAAAATAATGTCAAATTATTTTGAAAGATCTCTGATTAGAAACTCAACTCAACTTTAAAAGACCTAAAATGACTTACATACTTATATAATTTTAAAATAAATTTCTTTGTTTTAAAATTATATAGGTAAAATATAGGTTATTTTAATAATAAAAGGAAACAAAATCAAAATATTGTTCAAAATAGTTTCAAAAGGTTCTTTGGATATTTAAAATGTTTAAAAAAATAATTTTCTGAAAATTTAAAAAAAAAAAATTTTTGATTTATAATAAAAATAACCAAATAATTAATTCCTAATATTACTTAAAATATATAATATATTTTAAAGTAATTTTATTTTTAAATTAAAGGTTTCAAAAATCCAAACAATTTGATATATTACATGAAAATTTTGGATTTTATTTGAATTTTTAAACAATTTTTGAAGTTTTCTGGTTAAAAAAAAAAATTTAAAATTAAATCTTAATTAATATATATGAGGCTGGCGGAGGGATGCTTTGGAGAGGTTGGGAGTTCAAAGGTTGGAATTTGAGGTAAAGAAAGGAGTTTTGAATGGATTTGACCAAAGTTTGAAGTTTGACCAAGCCAAACCAAGGTTGATTTGACTCATGATAAGTCTAGACAGGTTCAAAATATCATTTAACATGGATTTGAAAGCTTGAAGGATTTGATTGGATCCAATGGGTTGGAATAACCCATTTGAATCCTTAAGGAACACCTAGGTCAACCTAGGTTGACTCAATCAACCAGGTTGACCCAGGAGGTGGGTACAGGTTCAACAAGTTCGATTTGATGTTTTGAATCTGTTAGAAGTATTTCTAAGATTTAAATGGACCATTTGAATCAAATGGACCTATTGGGGCTCTTAAAGGGCTTAATGGGTCATAATCAAGGGTCTGGAGGTAATTGGAGGCTTTGGAGAAAGCTCCAGGGTCAAAACCCACTGGTTGGTAGGTCCAGTGGCATAGACTGTAAATATTTGAAGGTTTTACAGCCTTTGGATTTCAATTCAGTTTCTGGGGTTAGAGATCTCAGAATGAGCTCAAATTTGGAGGGTTACCTCTAGAGACATGTCACATCAGTATGGAACTGACAGATCTTGAATCAGAGGTCATTTGATAGGGTTTTGAAATGTTCAAAGATTAACTGGAAAAGGCTTTCAGGACTTAGACCTTTAGCCTTGGATTTGAATCTGGAAATCTGGTTTTGAATTGGATTTTGATCAAGGTTTGAATTAAGGATATGGATTAAAGTCTGGATTGATTGAAGTTTTAATTGAATGAAGGTTTGGATTAATCCTAGATCTAGATTGATCTAAGATCTATGCTGATCCTAGAATCTAGGTAGATCTAAGAACCTGGGGTATAAGAGAATCCTAGGGTCTAGGAAAGTCTTAAGATGTAGATCTAGGAAAATCCCAAGATCTAGAATAATCTGGAGGATGGATTGATCTAGAACCTGAATTGATCCTAGGGTTTAGAATAGATCCTAAGGACTGAAGCCTAGGAAGATCCTGGAGTCTAAAAGTCCTAGGGTTTAGGATCTAAAAGAATCTTAGGATCTACAATAGATCCTAAAGCCTAGATTCTAGGAAGATCCTAAAGTCTAGAATGATCCTAAGATCTAGAAGGATCTAGAGGAATCTTATGATCTAGAATAGATCCTAGGGTCTAAGAAGATCATATGATCTAGAGTCAGGTAGAATCCTAGGGTCTAGAATAGATCCTAGGGTCTGAAGTCTAGGAGAATCCTAGAATCTAGATTTATCTTAAATTGTATTGATCTGGGGTCAGGATTGATTTGAATTTGGATTAATCTTAAAGTTTGGATTGATCTAAGATCAGATTGATCCTAGGGTTAAGATTGATCCTAAGGATTGGAAAGATCCTAAGGTCTGGATTGGTCCTACTGAGCTCATACAAAAATGAGGTCAACAAATGTTAGGCACCCCCCCGCCTGCGGGTTTTGGCAGACCACCTGACCTATTAGGGTGCAGTTCTGTCCAAGGGGATGTTGTGCAATCTCTAGGATAAAATCTATTTTTTTAAGCCTGATTTTAAAACTGCTTCATATTAATTTAAGCATTTCATCGAGTCAACTAGCATGCATTGCATTAGATACAAATTAAAAAATCGAGTCTAAATCTTAATTGCATTTTATTTAGACATTTAACCCAACATATGTTAAGGGGTCAATTAGGATCTGCTCTAGATGTCGACCCCAATTCTTTAAACCAATCTTAATCAATGTCCTTAACCACTCTACATTTAAAGACTTCGACTCATGGTTTTAAAAGCGTTTAGGTGGTTTAGCTGGCTCCCCAATCCAGGCCGGGGTAAGTCCAGATTGCATTGCATTAGCTAGGTTCTGGGTCACTGATTCTCAGTACCCATTTTAGACTTAGGTTCTGAGGCAATGTTCAATCTTAAGACCTCAATCTTTTGGGAATCTAATTCCCATTTTCTAATAAAATTGATCATTTAAACATTAAATTTCTTTCAATCAAATTCAAGCCCAACACTTAGGACAGTTTGAGGTGTTTCTGAAGCAATTCAGAATCTCAAAATACCTCCTACTTCTCATCCTTTGACCTCCAGAAAGAACTGTTCAAATTTGATCCAATCCCATTTGAAAATTCAAGTCCTTAACCTTCTTTGATATCAATCTTTGAATTCTTAAATAAAATTCGTATCGCTATTTTAATCGAGAGTTTTTGTAGGAAATTTTCTGGTTTCCTACGATGTAATTAACTACGAGGGCTTGCGCTCGTAGGAGATTTAGAAACCCAGACCTGATTTCAAAATCAAGCTTTTTCAAAACCCTTAATTAATTATCTTTGGGAAATTCAAACCTAATGATCATTATCGTCATATTTAAACTATCGATAGTGATTGATATCTTCTTTCTCCGGATGGATATATCAATTACAATCGTAATTCTAATTATGAAATTAATGATCTTTTATCTGAATTATTATAGTTAAACAATGGATTAAACATCATTCTGATTCTTCAAAATCATATGTTGTTTCTCCTTGAGTTTGACTACGATAATCAGGATAAATCAAGATTTGTAATCTGAACCTATTAGGGAACGATATGTTCACCTTCCGAGGTGATACATCATTCATAATAAGTGTTCGATTATAAAATTTAAAATTCCAGAAATTGAACATTTCCCAAAGAAAATTAAACACTTTTTCAAAAATCATATTTTTTTTTAATCAAACAAAAATTCCAGAAATTGAACATTTCCCAAAGAAAATTATATTGGAGTTTTTCATGCATACATGTTGACTTTTCTCTACCTTGTTAGGCACCCCCCCGCCTGCGGGTTTTGGCACTATCGATAGTTTCCTTATTCCTCGTTTGGACGATATGTTAGACATGATGGCAGGAGCCACCCTCTTTCTAAGATAGATCTTAAGAGTGGGTATCATCAGATTAGAATCTGAACAGGTGATGAATGGAAGACTGCATTTAAAACTAAGGATGGATTATATGAATGGATGGTCATGCCCTTTGGCCTTAGTAATGCCCCTAGTACGTTTATGAGGGTGATGACCATTCATCACCCTAAACCCTAAATCCTAAACCCTAAACTGATAGAGAGGGAGGAAGAGGATCAGGACAGAGAAGGGGACAGACAAGGAGTTCGGTGTCAGTGTGGGTTCGGTAGTCGACAGGAGGGTCAGGCGGTCTGGCAAAAAGCTTATTAATGACTTGGTCACAATCTCCCAACTAGATCTATTACTACTAAAATTATACTCCATATATTCGATTTTAGATCTACTCAAACGAAAACCTTTAGACTCTAAGGTTGACCTCCATAATTCAAGTTTACTTTCAACTCCTTCTCTAGTCTTATCAATAAGAAGAATATTATCAACAAAAAGCATACACCAGGGTACATCCTCCTACAAATGACTATTTATAGAAGACAGCACACCAATACAAACAGGTAAATTATGACTGATGTAAAAGTGGCTCTTCAATTGTACAGAGAGTCTAAGAGGAGAGAAAAATATCGATCATGCGACGCCTACGATCGATATTTTTTAGGTTTTACAGAGAGTCTAAGCCCCTATGCCGTCCCCACACTTTTAACTCCTAAAAAGGATGGATTTAGCCCATATTAGACTAGACTATGGATGTACTCGCTAGACATTTACAAGAGGTTGTACCCTAGTGTATGCTTTTTGCTAATAATATTCTTCTTATTGATAAGACTTGAGAAAGAGTTGAAGGTAAACTTAAATTATGGAGGTCAACCTTAGAGTCTAATGGTTTTCATTTGAGTGGATCTAAAATCGAATATATAGAGTGTAATTTTAGTAGTAATAGATCTAGTTGGGGGATTGTGACTAAGTCATTAATAAGAGTACACATTTTAGATATCTTAGGTTTATTGTTCAGAGTGATGGTGAAATAGATGGGGATATTATTAGTAGAATTCAAGTTTGATGGTTGAAGTGGATGAATGCATCGAGCTTGTTGTGTGATAGAAAAGCCCCCCCTCAAACTTAACGGAAAATTCTATGAGATGGTGGTGAGACCTGCGATGCTTTATGGTGCAGATTGTTGGCCATTAAAAGAGAAGCATAATATTAAGTTTAGTATTGCATAGATGAGGATGCTCAGGTGGATGAGTTGTTTTACTCTTAGTGATAGGATATGAAATGAGCATATACATGAAAATGTTGGAGTAACTCCAGTGGAAGATATATTACAGAGAGTCACCTTAGATGGTTTTGTCACATAAAACGACGACCTTCTGATGACCCGATTAGGAGAGTATATGTATTAGATTTAGCTTATGTTAAGAAAAATAGAGGTAGGCCTAAAAATACTTGGTTAGAAAAATATTAGAAGTGACCTTTCTTTATTAGATTTAATCTTATTAAGTGTATTACTATGATTCATTCTCAAATAATTTCTCGTTACTAAGGGCGTGGCACATGCTCCTTGATTGGGTAATTTTGTTGCAAAATAGCACCACTATATTACAATCATGGCTAAAGCCCACAAGTCTTTCAATGGCTAAAAGCCTACTAAGTAATGAATCATATGGTGTACTTGATAAGACACAGAGCTCTTTGTTAGTTGAGATTGACTTAAATTTATCTCTTTTGACAAATATCAACCCTAAGTCAACAAGGCACCCTCAAATGAAGTAATTCATGGCTGCCGACAAGCTTTATTCATTCAGATTGGATGGACTATCTCCTCTGTTTAAATAGACTAGAGATAATGTGCAACCATGAGATCTTAATCAAGTTCGTTATCATTCCTCTCACCATCCATTTTAAGTATAAAGATGACAATTTTCAATTCCCAAAATTAATATGCTATTATTATATGTTCGATACATAGTATTTATCTAATGATTAGTCTTAATCGAAAGTTCTCTCCCTTTTTGGGAAGGTTAATTAACCATACGTGCTTGCGCTTATGAGAAACCTGAACTCAAATTTTAAAGTCCTCGCAAAAATAAGGGTGAAATCTCTAGGTTATGTTTTGTCTCATACTTAATTGGCCTTTTAAAAATTTGACCCGAAACTTAACTGTTAAAACTCTCTCAAATGAGGAGAGGCTATGTCACGACCCGGCCCGGATACTCGAATTAACGAAGCTGGAACGAAAGATCAGACAGTAGTAACATTTCATTCCTTTCACAAGCAAATTAACATAAAACTTCTCAATACAACTAAAGAGCCACTATTACATCAGTATAAAACTTCTCAATACAACTGAAGGGCCACTATTACTTTAGTCATAATTTACTTGTTTCATTGGCTCACCCTTTTAACCTCAATAAGGTGACCCAGATTGGCCTGTCATCTCTCAGCGACAACAGTTAGATGCCACTCACCCCCTCGCATCTCGGTAGGGCAACTACTGATTATTAGTTGATCCTATCAAACTCGCCTTCTTCAACTATCGACTAGCTCGACATCGATAAGTTATTACTACAGATTGATGGGACAACTACATACTAGGGCATAGCTCTGCACTACAGAGCTTGATTGGAAAAGGAAAGATGAAATAATATTTTGTGGATCTGATCATGTATTATCAGGTGTGATCTCTCTCATTCTTCTCCCTATTTTCCTCTGTTCTTATGTATGTGTCAAAGGAGAAAGCTCTCTTTTCTTCATCCCTCCTCCTTTTATAGGGTTTAGAAGGATGAATAGATTATATCCTGGATATGATAGCTATCTCGTCAGTTTTTTATTATAGGTTGGCCATTAGTGTCAAATAGAATGGTAGTTAAGAAGGTGAGCTAAGTAAGGTTAGATGATGATCTGGGGCTGCCTCGCTAACATGAGGAGGGGCAAGTAGCATCTGGACATTATCTTCGGGTTGATGTAAGAGAGATCTTTGAAGAGGCAATGTGTGTCGTTGGATGTTTGATCTATCTCGCATGGGGACTTGATTTTGGCTTAGATTAATAAATATCTGTCTAGATGAGAGAGGAACTTCTAAGGCCACCCTTACTCGATGGAGGGATGAATGTCTAGAGGATGTGGCCAGTGTGAGTCCACCGTGCTCCAGTTTTAAGCTCCCTCCAGCTCCTGAGCGAGTCTCTCGAACGAACTGTTCCGAGATAGGAGTGGGTCCTCCTTCCACTCGACCTGAATATAACTTGTAAGACACCTATGAACATATTAGTACAGATAGTCATGGGTGCATAATAATGATATTACATGTCTAGTTATAATATACTAGGCTGAACCATTCTTCGTTAGGATAATGGCCTTGTAGTACCTCTATCCCTCTTTAGCCCTCTTAGTGTTTTATCTCATGCCAACCTACTCCATAGGTATTAAGAAAATACTTTAATCAAGTCAGGCATCTCAATAAAAATGACATTGTATGCATTATGGTTGATTAAGACACCATCTACAAGGAAATATATCCCAGGCTTTCACATTAGTTCACATAGTGCACTCCATGAAAGCTTTCTCTATATCAATATTTTTGAAGTTTTTTACCCTTATTTAGGTACTTCTTATGTAGTGTACTGCTTTTGCTCATATTCAGAACTCATATCATAAGTCTCCAAAATACAACACATCGATCAAGACAAATTCAACAATATTAAATGGAGCATCCCTCATTGTCATCATCAACATCAACCATTCTCAATAGCAGTTTATAACCTAGGGCCCCAAAGTATTGTGTTTCGAGAGTGTTTAAGAACTAAAGTAAAGGAGGAACTCTTAATCTTGGCAATGAGATCATTAACCTCAAGTAGTCTGAATAGTTTCTCAATAATTCTCTCAACTCTTTAAATGGCCCAAGCATTATAATGCCTATTTTATGGTAAGATTAGAGAAGACATTTGCATGCAAAAGAAAATAACTCAAAAGAGTAAAAATATGATTGAACGATCATCAAAGCATCCTCAAATCATGATCGAACAATCTTTGAATCACAACCAGACCATGGTCAAACCATTTTTGAATAATATTTTTATATCATATTCAAGCTATGATAGAATTATGGTTGAACCATGATTGAATATTTTTTAACATTATTGATCATAATTGAACCATGATATTCTAATCACGATCAAAGATGATTTGATCATTGTGAGATCGTCATTCAGAGATTGCTTGAATATAGTTTAAATATTATATGATCATGATTTGAAAATTATTATGGTTTGATCATGATTATTCAATCATGATTTAATCATGGTTCAATGATGAATACAATTCAAAGATAGTTTAACAAGTTTCTATTAAATATTCTTATGTATAAAATTATTATGTGTTTAGGATCTAGAGTACAACTACCATATAACTATAGAAATGAAAAAGGTGCGGGGAAGAAGAAGGTTGGATAAGCTCCTATGATCGAATAATCGCCCAAACATTTAACTAAGATTTTAACTATATTTATAAAAAAAATAAGAGTATTTTAGCTATAAGTAAACTTATATGCATATTTCTCAAGACAAAATAGCGGGCTTATTTCTTTAATTTTTACTATTATTGGGCTTATAAGTTAAATTTTCTAATAAAAATAGAAATTTAATTTATAGTTATGTAAATTAATGTTTATTGTGAAATCAAAATATAAATATATTGTAATTAAATAAATTATTTTTTATTTAATTGAACATTTTCATATGAAAATGTTTTCCAATAAAAATGGACTGTTATTAATTATATACAACTGCGCATTGCGTAAGGCTGATGTGGACTGGCGCGCCGTGGGATTTTTTGTGGGCAATTTTTAAAACTAAGTATCATCTTAATTATAATTAAGTGATTAACCAACATTTTAAAAAAAATTTAAACTAGGCAAAGTCGCCCATTTAACTGGCGACTTATATTGTCAAGTAAGTTGCTCATTAAACGGGCGACTTATACTAGTTACACCACACTAACTCAGATGTGGCCGTTATAACAAGAAAATTTGCTATTAGTAAGTCGCATGTTAAATGGGCGACTTACTCTTATTAGTACTTTAAAAAAAAAAAACTTTTGTTGGAGTATTAGTTAATAGATTTTTTTTTCTGAGTTGTATTATCAAATTAAATCCTACAAAGTTGTATTGTCAACACTTTAAAGGCATAGAAGAGATACAAAGTATATTTGTTGGGTTGGTGCTTGAATTATTCACAATATTTTGGCCATGTATAGAGAAGTTTAAAAGCGTCCCCAATAAAGAAAGGTTCAATAATTCAAGCCGAAGAATACATGCTTGTATAACACGAGCTGGTAACAGTCCATTGGAGCATAAAGCGAATGAGAATGAGATATTTAGGTGTTGCATCCATGAGTGGTCCGAAGATGAAGATGATTTGCCTTTAGAATATGTATGGTGAGTTAATAAGGGTAAAATTATACCCGCCGGATGGAAATCTCTTGGAATTAGGTTTTCGGATGAGAATGGTCACCTCGTCAGCCCTCATTTCTTGCAGATGCGGTCCCATGAGATTAAACACCATAGAGATGCCGATCATTCCCTGCTAGATATGGACTGCAGCCACCTTGACATTGAACATGTCATTCTATATCGTTCTTGGTGTTCAAGATTTGACCAGTTAATTATAGATTTCTATAAAAATCGGATGACTGAGTTATTACCTAATGGTAACCGTAGACAGTTCATGAATGTTCAAGACTGGCAAGACTTGCAATATGAGTTCAAGTTCCATCTGAAATATTATCCAACTCAAACACAGCTCCAATCACGTTTGCATATACTGCTCAGAAATTAAAAAATCTATGTCTTCTTCTATGTTACGTATGAACCTTGTCTATGTATGTCACGTTGTCATGGTTATCTATGTTAGATTTTGTTAATGTTTATTTTAATGCTATAATCCTTGCTGTTGTAAACGTTTATTAAAATATATTTGATAAAATTAATTTGCTTCTTTGATATTTACATAATTTTCTTGTGTGTGTGTGTATGTGTGTGTGTGTGTGTGTGTGTATGTGTGTGTGTGTGTGTATATGATTATTATATAATTACCTTAATCCCAAACATCTCATTCATATCTTTAAACTTAAAGTAATTAAACGTAAGAGCAAAATTATAAAGATCAACTAGCTCTCCTTAATCATAGTAGCATAATGAGATACATAAACATAACAGTCATATCTAACTAAATCAACTAAATCACTAATTCCTCCTCTTATGCCGATGTGGAATTGCATCAGTGCCTGGAGTGAAATGTTGTGGTACTCGTAGTGGCCTGGTACATAGATGGCGCTGCTCCTGATCACTAACATTTGCTTGAGTAATTAGCGACTCTCCCAAGGGAGAAGGCACAAACTGAGGTGTGCAGGCCATGTCAAACTCTGCTGTGAAGTGGCGCTGAGAGGATCCAACATCAGGATAGGAGGAGGGCCCAGCATTGTCTAGATCTGCAGTTGGAACGGGTGGACTAAACACTATATGTTGAGTATTTGTATCATCGAAATAATGAGCATCATTAATGTATATTTTCTATCGTAATCTTTGGCACATATCTCCAACAATGTTCACATCTATCTGCATAGGTGTCACCTCAGTCCCCCCAAAGTAAGGTTGCAATCTCCTCTCCATGCTCACAAAGAAATCTCGTTGCAAATATAAGTAATTCAGCTAAGTTTACCATATAATTAAATTTAATGCTAGTTGTATAACTTAAACTTACCATGTGATGTTCAGTAGGTGATCTTGGATAGTATGTACTCAGAGGATCCACTGGGGCCTTTAGCATGTGTAGTGTCACCCAAGAATGAAACCATGCCATGTACTGCTTCACTCTATAATCATAGTCCAACCCAGGAATCTCTCCTATAATAATATATGCTCTCCTGCTCTCCCACAGTGTAATACTTGCTTGGTGATACAAAGCCCAATCTGTATCTGCCTTGCCACATCCATTAACTCTAACAAAACTAGGATCCATAGGCATGATATCGGTGAACGGGTAATATCCAAATTGTCGTAGTACTCGATCAGGAAAATGCCACTCTACCCTCTTCTAACTGATCAAAGGAACTCTGGAGAGCCAAGTATCATGACCTGAAGTGCATATCTGTGGAACCTGTACAAGAATCTCTTCGGTGTATGGTTCCTATACTACCTACATTATTATATATAGTAGAATTTCATCTTTGTAATATCCAACTATTACGAATTAAATGTACTAATATAAAAATACTTAACATACCTGACTATCCAGCAATCCATCAAGCTCATCCCTATATATCATAATATTCCCCACAGGTACCTCCCGAAGTCGCTCCTCATTCCACCTATTTGACATGGATTAATATTTAAGTAATAACAAAAATAATTTGTAACATAAATATAACAAATTACCTTATTCCAACACTCAAACCTTCTAGCTGAACAGGAAATGAGACAAGAAGCTGACGTCTCCCAACATGTAAATGCTCCCAAGCCCATATCTATAATAAGTGGATGCACCCTGCTATGTTCACCCATTTTGGTCTAGTTACTTTGGATAGCTCCTTATATAAATATGCTAGAACTGCACCCCCAAGTGAATATGTTTTGAATATCGATATGTCTTCAATCAGTGGCAGGTACTGTAAATGAATTTTAGAACCTAAAGTATCTAGGAGCAGGTGACATCCAAACAGAAATAATATGTAAGCTCGCACATGCCTCCTGAAATCCATCTCAAAAAGATCAATGTACGAGTCCCTCCAGAAAGTCCACCTCAACCATCTCAATGGAACACATGCCCGGGCATGCGCCTAGCCCATCCTGAACTTCATTGTTATCTATGGGTTGAATGGGTCACGGCACAAAACATCAGGGTCTACATGCTGCCCAAGTAAATTATCACATCATTCTGGCCAACTCAGACATCTTATGCCTGGACCAACAAGTGGGTGCCCAACAAAAGCATGTCCATCGATTTGTATCTCCAATATCATCGAGAAGTCATGCAATGTGATACTCATTTCACCCACAGAGAGGTGAGATATATTCATCTGTGGAAACCACCTCTCAACCAGAGTTATAAGTAAGTGGTTCATCCTCCTATACCTCATATGGCTAACACTACCCAAACCCACAAAAATAAGTGCCTCCATGAACCTAGGATAGTTGATGGGCCGTGTTATGATTTGTGTAAATCTGTTCGTTCAAGTGAATACTAATACAAGTTATTTTTGATGATTATAAAAGCCTATTGTTTGTTGTATTCTTCTCCTAATAAATATTGGAGTTTCTTTTTATGTACACTAACATGTTTTTTAGGAATTTCAAACTCCAGACTGCTGAAGACTTCAAGTTCATTTGTTTGTGAGTAATTTGTATTTTTTTATTTTTTATTTTTCTTGAGTCTGAGAGAGTGAGATTTTAAGTTAGATAATTATGCACACACAAAATGGGGAGTGGAAAACTTAATTTTTAAAATTGATCGTACAGTATAAAATCTGATCCTACGGGATGATCTGTATTTGTCTGCCCTCCACAACGAACCTGCCTGCATAGAAATTTTTCTAAGCCTAGTTCGTATAGTACGAAATGGACTTCATACATAAGAATTTCAGGGATGAACTGCTCTGAATGGTTTGTACGACAGTTCGTACGGGTTGAACAGCCGGTATGAACGGCTCTGAGTTAATTTTCTTAAGGTTTGTACTGGATCATACGGGATGAACAACTGAAACGAATGGCTCTGACTTGATTTTCTTAAGGTTTGTATTGGATCGTACGGGATGAATTGTTCAATTTTTGAACTATTCATACAGTACGAAATAGAGTTCGTACATGAGATTTTGAGGTACGAACGGCTCTGAATTAGGTCTGTACTGGATCGTACGGGACGAATCATTCTTTTTTTGAACTATTTGTACAGTACGAAATAGGGTTCATACAGAAGGCTATGTAGTACGAACGGCTCTGAATTAGGTTCGTACTGGATCGTACGGGACAAATCATTTATTTTTTAAACTATTTGTATAGTACGATGTGCGATCGTACAGGACAATCGACATGCGTGAAACTTGAAATATTCAGTTTTTGAACAGTTTTTCTTGTCCTAAGTACATAAGGGTCTTAAAACTGACTTGAAGATAGATCCTTCTACAAAAATTTTTCTTGAGAGTAAAAGGGAGAGTGATTGGGAGAGTGTTTGAGAGAAAGTGTTGAGAGATTTTTGAAGAGAAAATTATGAGGGGATTCACAAGGTTATCCAATAGTGAGGATCTCAGTATTCGTACTTCAAGCATCTTCTTAATCTCCTTGGAGGCTCTTGTAAGAGAATTGTTTGAGAGGTTTTTGATTCTCTGCCGTCACTTAGAGGGTGAAAAAGGATGATTGGCTCTCTGCCGACACCAGGAGGGTGTGAAAGGACGAGTTGGTTCTCTGCCTTCACCAGGAGGGTGAAAAAGGATGTCGGTTCTCTGTCGCACCGAGATTTGGTGGAAGAGAGTTTGTAAAGGCTTCTCCGCCTTGCTGTGGGGGCTAAAGGAGAGTCACTTTGATATAGTGCAATACCTAGAGAAGGAGTCTCTAGGGAGTGGATGTAGGTCGTATTTGACTGAACCACTATAAAATCTGGTGTTATTTATTCTATTTTTACTTACTGCATTTTCTTACTGCACTACATTTTATTTTTTCTGTGGTTGAAAAGTATTAAAGATTAACTCTGTTCGTATAGTATGAATTGTGATCGTATAGTATGATTTGCTTTGTATTGTGATAAAAATTTTCTAAAATTCCAAGAGATTTTTAAAAGTACCAATTCACCCCCCCCCCCCCCCCATCTTGGTTAGCCTAGGGACGTAATTAATAGGTCTAACAATCTATTCGCTCTTTCAGGCCGCTCATGCACCATCAGCAAGTGTGAAGCAAACTCCAATATAGTACTCTATAAAGAAAAGCATTGTAATAGAAATTGAGACAATTTTTTTACAATAAAATAAATAATAATTTACATAAATTTACCTGGTCATGGTGAGCTGCTCGGTGGCTACCAGCAAGTGAAGAAATGCTAGGCTGGGTGGTATGTACAGGTGGCTATGTGGATGCCTCCATACTAGAAGGGCGCATGAGGCGCCCTCATCCTCTATCTTCTGCGGCCGCCATGAAACCTGATAGGAAGATAAATGTTAGACATTTATAGGATGAATGAAAAGTTAATAACATGCACAGAATAATATCATATATTATGCAAGTATATAACAAAGCTATGCAATCAGAAGCAATTAATATAGGTAATTATAAGAAAATTTTCATTCAATATACAAATTAAGCATATATGCGAAAGCATATCTTCAATGTTCACTCTGTATGATATTTAATAAACAAATCATTCATATATTAAAATTTGAAATTTTGACCAAATAAACTTTAAGCTCACCTAGTATGACAAGTTACTTTATTATGCCCTACTAAGCCACATGCACCACATTGTCTGTTACTGCTACCTCTTCTCTCATCCATTGTGTTCCTAAAATGGTTTGTTCTAGGTCTCCTATTACGTCTTCTAAAATTTGGGGGGAGGAGTGGGTGTACGCCACATGCTAGATCATGATGTGCCCAAGTAGATCGATCTGGAATAATATGAAATTGACCAGCGTAGGTCATCTTGTAATTGTCTAAACTATAGTATTCTGAGACATAACTGTAGTGACTTTGTCTTAGCATGGAAATGCAACTGACTACGTGTGCACACAGGATATGAAATGTAATTCTCTTCCCATAGCTATAAATGCATTTTTTATCATCTACTAAATTAACCCTGAATGACCGAGATGACATGTTGACCACTTGGAACTCACGTATATTGATTTGAATGGGTTGTAGTAACCTACGTGCTTCTTGCTCGATCTTCCGTAGTTTTGCTTATACTCTTGGTGTGAAGGGAGTACTGGCATCAAAATCAGAACCCTCTAACATCTCTGATCTTCGCAAGTGCAATGCAAGAACATTATAATAAATTATTGTAACCAATGCTTGAGATAAAATTGACTGTAGTAACCTTAGCACCTTAAATGAAAATAAAGATTTCTGTTTTTATCGGCGTATTAGTAAAACCGAAGTTAGAGAGGCTTTAAAGAAAATGAAGGGTGGAAAAGCTGTTGGACCTGATGATATTCCAATAGAGGTGTGGAAATGCTTAGGAGATGAAGGAATTTCTTGGCTTACTAAACTTTTTAATACTGTTTTGAAGACTAAAAAGATGCCAGATGAGTGGAGAATGAGTGTGTTAATCCCTATTTTTAAGAATAAAGGTGATGCACAAGATTGTGCGAATTATAGAGGAATTAAGTTAATGTGTCATACTTTAAAACTATGGGAACGAGTTATGGAGCATAGGTTGCGGCGTGATACTAATGTTTCTCAAAATCAATTTGGATTTATGCCGGGTAGGTCTACTATGGAAGCCATACATTTATTAAGAGGTTTGATGGAGAAATATAGAGAGAATAAGGAGGATTTACATATGATATTTATTGATTTAGAAAAAGAATATGATAAAGTTCCAAGAGAAGTGCTATGGAGAGTTCTTGAAAAGAAAGAAGTTAATAACGCTTATATTCAAATCATTAAAGATATGTATGCAGGAGCTATTACTTGTGTTCAAACACAAGGTGGTTTGACCAAGTATTTTCCTATTTCGGTTGGATTACACCAAGGATCAGCCTTAAGCCCATATCTTTTTGCTTTAGTCATTGATGTTCTCACTAGACATTTGCAAGAGGATGTACCTTGGTGTATGCTTTTTGCTGATGATATTCTTCTTGTTGATAAGACTAGAGAGGGAGTTGAAGGTAAACTAGAATTGTGGAGGTCAACCTTAGAGTCTAAAGGTTTTCGCTTGAGTAGATCTAAAAAGGAATATATGGAGTGTAATTTTAGTAATAATAGACCTAGTGAGGGCATTGTGACTTTGGCCGATCAAGTCATTAATAAGAGTACACATTTTAGATATCTTGGATCTATTGTTCAGAGTGATGGTGATATAGATGGGGATATTATCAGCAGAATCCAAGTTGGATGGTTGAAGTGGAGGAATGCATCGGGCTTATTGTGTGATAGAAAAGTACCCCTCAAACTTAAGGGAAAATTCTATAAGATGGTGGTGAGACCTGCAATGCTTTATGGTGCTGAATGTTGGCCATTAAAAGAGAAGCATAATTCTAAGTTAAGTGTTGCAGAGATGAGGATGCTCAGGTGGATGAGTGGCTTTACCCTTAGAGATAGGATACGAAATGAGCATATTTGTGAAAAGGTTGGAGTAGCTCCAGTGGAAGATAAGATTAGAGAGAGTTGCCTTAGATGGTTTGGTCACGTAAAATGGCGGCCTCCCGATGACCCGGTTAGGAAAGTAGAGGTCTTAGATTTGACTTATGTTAAGAAAGGTAGAGGTAGACCTAAAAAGACTTGGTTAGAAAATATTAGAAATGATCTTTCTTTATTAGATTTAAACGAGAATTTGACTTTTAATAGGACACAATGGAGAAAAAGGATTCATGTAGCCGACCCCACGTAGTGGGATAAAGGCTTGATGTTGTTGTTGTTGTTGTATTGTAACCAATGCTTGAATGGGCAATCTCTTAGCTCTTTTAAGAACTCCATTAAATGACTCTGATGCATTACTTGTCATAACTCCATAATGAAATCCACTATCATATGTTAGAGCCCACATCGTAACATCACGCTCCAGCAACCACTAGTGAATTTCAGCCTTCACGTTTATCATATCAATCATGCACCTATCAAATATCATTGGGTCATCAATGTTCCCTGCTATGTACATCTTTTGGCATAGAAACTCTATGTCACAAACACTCATTCGGTGCACTGCTTTCTTAAAGTTCTCATGTCGGGGGCATAGACAGTGGCGATGTACAATATTTGGAAAATTTTCATGACAACCACAAACCAAACCAGCATGCCTATCAGATATAATGCATAAATTAGTTCGGGTGCGAACAATTGGAAGCATTATGTGCAGTTGGCTCAGGAACCACACCCATGAATCAACACATTTTGATTCTACGATTACAAAGGCGAGGGGATACAAGCCATTATTATCAATAATTCCCACAACGGTAAGTAAAATGCCTCGATATTTACCTAACAAGAATGTGCCGTCAAGGCAAAGAATAGGATGACAATAGGTCCAATCATTTATCGAAGGGCCAAATGAGAAAAATAATCTCTTAAATCTGTGATTCTCAGATGTTTGTATTTTGTAGATGGTTTCAGGCATCGATAACACAACATCGTCTATAAATAAATTTATGGTTCGGTAAGACTCCTCCCAACTACCAAACACTAGTTTCACAGCTTTCCGTCTGGCATCCCAAGCTTTCATATATGAAACTTTTATGTTAAACTTTGCTTCAATTTGGCCTATAATCTCTCGCGGCTTGAGATCCATATGCCTTCTAATACTGGGTAATATGAAATAGCTTATAAATTGAGAATTACATTGTCTATGTCCTATTGTTAGAATTGGAGTTGCGCAAGTATGTTGGTTCTTCATGCAAGATATTTTCCATATGCCTCCTAGCCATTTGCTCACCCCTGCATGTAAACACCATATATATGGCATGCCTGATCTGCCACTCTGAGTACAAACCACTATGAATTTATGTCTGTTAGAAGCTATAACGACATACTCCACATTATTTATAATTGACCAACCCTGTAATGCGAACTGAAGATCCTCTTTCTTGTTAAAATACATACCCTCCATCAACTCTATTGGAATTGAAAATTCTTCCTCAACTTGGCTACCAACATATTCTCTGTCATTTGCTGCATCCTCATCCCACTCACGAGTTGTTGAATATGCCTTCACAAAATCATTGTTTACAGTTACGCCTTCTGCAATGCCGACATTCATGTAACAATAACATTAGATCATGTTATAGATCTCTTGATTCATATCAATGTTCACTTCATCTAAATGATATTGTGCATCATCATCACCATCACCTGGATCGCTCGATCCACTACTCATTATTTTATAACCATCATCAATATTGACCGATGGTCTCTCAAAAGTTCCTGAAATGTCATGGCAAAAACTTCTTTGCCATTCACTCCATCACATAAACGATATTTTGTTAACAAGAGGAAATTTCTCAGACAATAATACTTTATGTAATACACATTAAAATTTCATAAATGAGAAACTTACTCAGAACATTGCAGCAGAAGACATGGATTGGCTGAATCACCTTCTGTCACCCTATCAAATTATATATCTCATGCACTTGAGATGTTATTTGCTCAGCAACTAAATTTTGTGCAGTAATATCTTCAACCTCTACATAAAGTAGAAGTATCTGCCCAATTATATGCGATAATACCATTTAACATACCTCATAATCCTCCACGGCTGAAGCTATGAACTCATTCCCTAAGGCAGACGACAAACCAAGTTTATTGTGTACTTCGATGTATCATATTTAAGGGCTTTCAGAATCCTAATCTTCAGTTGCTCCAAATTCATCTTAACAAACACTTGCAAGGGCTAGTTCCTCCTCCCAATATATGTTGGTGAATATCTATCATCTAAAGACAACTGTCCACCATACATAAGGGCAAATGATGCTCCCCGTCCAGACATTGTAGACTACTACGTATCACTAATGATATCCTACACAAAATTTTATTTTCAAAAACCTTGGAACATTCCTTTACAAAATATAATAGCATTTACATAGCCAAAAAAAACTAACATGGTTTTGCTACCATATTCTTCCATCTATGATCGTTTGTATTATAAAAGCTTCACATTTTCTTGACAATATTATTTTAAAAAATAATTTTCTTTTAGAAAAATATTTAAAATTTTGATTGAAAAAATATATTTTTAATATTAAGTATAAATGTATGTTACCTACATAAAGTTAAAATATTACACTTTCTAATAATCTACCTTAGAAAATTTAGCTTGGATCTATTATTTATCATAATTTTTTCGATTAAATATTTTTTTAAAATTTCTTCAAATTGAACATTCCTTATAATCCCTCAAACTTACTAAGACTCTATTCATCCTTCCATATTGATGTTAAAAGCATATATATGTTCAATACATTATATCTCTCAAAATAATATCATTCTATATTTACCCAAATAAATCGTAGCAACAACAAAGTATTTTTTACAAATCAAAGTATTCTTCAATCTTTCACAATAAAAAAACACATCTCACACACAAATCTTAAGTCTTAGCACTAAAGGACACCTAAACTTTCAACATATTACACTCTAACGAAGAATGCTACTAAAGAAAAGCAATTTAAACAAAAAAATTTAAAAAAATTACAAAGAAGCTTACCCGAGGATCACGTGACTTCCCTTTCCTGTCGGCTCTGCATCTCCGTTCGCGAAATTAGGGCACTAACTGGGTATGCAGGCAAATAGGGTAAGTCGCCAGTTTAACGGGCGACTTAAGTTTTATCGAGTTTTAAATTTTTTTAAAACTCTAGTTAACTGTTTAATTATAATTATAACGATACTTAGTTTTAAAAATTACCAATTTTTATTGCCTCTTCAGGTTTTTGTCTTATTATCTCTCTCCTCTCTCTCTCTCTCTCTCTCTCTCTCTCTCTCTCTCTCTCTTCCTTCCAAACACATAAGGTACCCTCTCCGCCTCCCAACCCCTCTAAAGACCAAAAAATTATTAGGTCCGGTGACCAGACCTATCTCTGCGTTCGGACGCCAATAAAAAGTGGACATGTTGATGAATAAAAGTGTAATTTTTTAATATAAATTTTTTGCTTTATATCTTCTCAGCCCTATCGACCCGACCTGGTCCACTATTTTTTTCATTTTAAGCGTAGGGTTGGCGCTATTTTAGAAACCCATGAAAGATTTAAATGTTTATTGCTTTTAAAGAAAAAATGAGCTAAAAAATTATAGAAAAGAGATGGAATGCTCTCCGAAGAGAGAGGGGGAAGGGGTGCATGAATTGGAAAGGATGCATGAATCAAAAGTTAACTTAGCTGAAACTTCCTCAGCTTTCAACATATCAGTAACTTTCAATCTCATCGCAAGTTGTATTAAGAAAAAATGAGCTATAAAGTTATAAACCAAGCTGTGTAGAAAAATGGTATAGGTTTCTGCTCATTAGAGGCTCGGGCTCTTAGAAGTGCGTTTAGGGTTTAGGTGAAAAAGTAAATAAGCTTTTAGATCTTGTTGTTTAGCTTTAATTACTATTTTTAGGAAGAAGAACATCATTATTTTTAGGTTTGGTAAAGATAAAGATGATGCGCTTTACATGCGCTTTAGGTGCACTTTATGTGCGCTTTAGGCGTGCTTTAGGTGCGTTTTTAGGTGTGTTTTATGTGTGCTTTATGTGTGCTTTAGTTGCGCTTTCTAATCTTTTCTTATCATTTCAGGCTGTTTATAAAGACGAGAGAGAAGCATATTAATGTTATTATACTTATGCCCAAGATAATGGCCTTAACATGCGGAAGAATCATCACAGTTTCTGGCCAAATTCTAGGAAAATAAAATTCAAGGACTTTGTCTGTTCAAAAGTCAGTTTCAAGAGAAGTATTGATCTGAATTCAAGAAAGAAATTTATTAAACCAGATGTTAGAATCGGTTGTCCATCTATGGTGAGTTTTATAGTTGATGAAGATGGTTATTAGCATGTCAAAAGATTTATTGAATCCCACAAGCATAAATTGGCTAGCCCAACCGACCGACACCTTTTGAGATTATGTAGGAATGTTATTGAGAAAAAATCTTCCATCCTAAAATCAATGATAGATGTAGGGATTAGAACTGTTGATGCATATGCCTACCTTGTAGAGGAAGTTGGAGGAAATGAGAATGTTGGATTGTCTAAGAGGGCTACTTATAATATTATTCAGAAGGAGAAAAGAGCAAGGATTGAATTTGGTGACACTAATTCTTTGATTCAATTATTTAAAGATCGACAAGTTGAGGACCACATGTTCGCATGGGATGTTTAAATTGATGAGTATGATAAATTGTTAAATTTTTTTTAGGTTAATAGGAGAGGCAGGATAAATTATGAATGTTTTGGAGATGTGTTGATTTTTGATACTAGCTACAGGCTCAACAAGTATAATTTTGTATGTGCACCATTTATTGGGATTAATAATTATTGGCAGAACATTTTGTTAGGGGTTACTTTTTTGTCAAAAGAAATAATTGAAAGTTTTGCATGGTTGTTTAAAATATTTATACGAATAATAGATAATAAACATCCAACAATAATATTCACTGATCAGGACCAAGCTATAACTAGGGCCATAGAAGATGCATTACCTCACACTCATCATAGATTATGCCAATGGCACATCTTTAAAAAGGTTCCATTAAAACTACATATCTTCAATAGCAATAATAAAGCCAAAGGACTCTTCTATAATTGTTTGAGGAAGTATGATTCTGATAAAGTGTTTGAGAATGCATGGGCTGAAATGATCAAGGAAGGGAACCTTCATAATCATGAATGGTTGTAGAATCTTTATAAGATAAGGAAAAAGTGGTCAACATCTTTCAATAAGGATTATTTTAGTATGAGCATTTTAGCCATGCAGCGTAGCGAGTGTACTAACAATATGTGTCATGATATTTTGAAGCCAACAAGTTCAGTAATTGATTATTTTCCTGGGTTAGAAAAGGTACTGATGAATTGGCGACAAAATGAGTATGATGAGGAGTATAAATACAGTCAGTCTGAAAATGGTCCTATGATAAAGACCAGCTCAATATTAAAGCAAGCTACTTGACTTTACTCAAGAAAACTATATTCATTTTTTAGGAAAAATTTATACAGGGTGTGGGAGGAATGAGTATAGACTTAATCTCGACTGATTCTTCAAAGTTTTAGTCAACTATAGAGAATAAGGACCAATATCATCCTTGGGTGGTTGACTTTGATGCAGCAAAAGGTAACATTCAATGCATTTGTAGGAAGTATGATACCATAGGATTATTGTGTTCTCACAGTATGAGAGTTTTGAGATAGTTGGATATTGCTAAAATCCCTCAGAAGTACCTACTACTGCGATGGTCAGCAAGGGCTCAAAAAGATATTTATTCAGGTAACTTGGGTAATGCTAAAAGAAATAATAACTTTGAAGGTGGTAGGGGATTTATATTCAGAAATCAAGTGAGCAGATTTACATATCAAATGAGCATAGAAGCTCAAGGGAATGAGGAGGTAAAGGAGTATATTCTTGCCTCAATAAAAGACATGAGTGAAAACTTATACTTAATTCTTGGTGGCAAGAAAAAAAATTAGAAGTATGTTGCAAGATCCCAAGGTGGCAGTGCAAATTTGAAAGATCCTCTAAAGCATAGGCCTAAATGCATATCTAATGCAAGACTGGACAGCCATTGGAAAAAGAAAAGTGGCCTAAGAGTAAGTTTTAATAACCTGTTAATTATATTATCCCTTACCTAAGACTAAAGCTGTAGTTTTTACAAAGAAGAACCCTTTGGTAAGGGAAAAAATAATGGATGATTCTTCTTCAACACAGATGAACTTCTCAAGTATGCCTGAATGTTTCAGTGAGAAATATATAATCGGCCAACCAACAAGCCAACTGGGTGTTGAGTGCACTAAATTGATGATGGATTTCATTACTTCGGAGTTGGAATTTAATAAATTTTTATTGTAATAATATTAATTGTGAACTTATGAATATTTATTGTAATAAGTATTAAATTTTAATTAAAAATTTTTATTATAATAATTATTTATGGGGACTTACAACTATTTACTGTAAGAATATTTCAGTGATTACTTATAGCGCTTTTATTGTGCTTTGGGTGTATTTTGGATGCGCTTTTGTTGCGCTTTTGTTTCTCTTTGGGTGCACTTTGAATGCGCTTTTGGATACGCTTTTGTTGTGCTTTGGATGCACTTTGGTTTAGCTTTGGTCGTGTTTTTGTTGCGCTTTGGGTGCGCCTTGGTTGTGCTTTTGTTATAAAACTTTAAATGTATAAAAGTTATAAAACAAAAACTATATATTAACATTTAAATACTAAAATATTCAGATTTACAACTCATGTATAAAATTTATAAAAATACAACTTTACATCTTTGTTGTAAGAAAAAGAGTATATCCAAGTTCAGCCCTAAATTTTAGCATATATTTTTACCAGTCTTTAAAAGATACCTAATCCATTTTCTTTCGAAAGATGGCTTTCTTCATATATTTGCATACAAACATTCCACAGTCAACATCATTTGACTGAGATAGAATTCCATGGATATTTTATAAATTCTAATTTTTTATATCATTTGGAAAGGCTCCTTCTTTGTCTTCATGCAAATATTTAATCTAAAAAAAATTAAAAAAACTGTTATACTCTTGTGGTGATATTGAGAAAATTAGTTTAATACAATCAGGCTTTGAACATATAACTTCATAACATATTTTCTTGTATTCTAGATTAGGTAAAGAATCATATAATTTCCAAACTTTCTCTTTCAACCATCCTATAATTAGGGTCCAATGCCTATCAAAGATGATGGGTTGAATAATAAGATTGCTTTTCATAACAGAATCAAGATTTATGTGCTGTATGAATATTTCAAAAGGTTGTTTATAACCTTTGTATACCTGTAATAATTAAACATGAGTTGAATCTTAGATAAAAATAATGTGATTAATAAATTATATAAGATGAGTGTAAATTCTACTAATCCTGTATAATGGAGAAATATATAGGTAGGGTTGAAATTTATCTGTCATAATCATATTCTTTTCAAATAATAAAAAAGCAAATACATCTATATGGTGATCACCTAAATATTCATTTCTCTGCAAATCATCAATATCAGCTCTTGTAATTATTATGTTACCATATTTAAAAATAAAGTTATCCTTGAAAATAAAAAAAAAATTAAAGCGCAAGAAAAGCGCATGAAAATTGTATGAAAAGAGCATATAAAGCGCATGTAAAGCTCATCTTAAGCGTATACTTAGCGCATGTTAAGCTCATGCTTAACGTATGTAAAGCGCATATAATACGCATTTAAAGCGCATGCTTAGCGCATGTAAAACACATGAAAAGTGCAAGTAAATCGAATTCAAAGAGCAGAAAAAGAATAATATAACTTACTTTTTATTAAACTTTTTGAAACAATCATCCATGAATGTTTGTTGTTCTTTTGTAAGGAATTCCTTCCCGGGATATTCCATTTTAATGTCTGCAAAGCGATGTAATACCTCTATTTTATCCATCGAAATCACGTCTTAGTTCGGCTTTGGTTTCTCCAGTCTTTCAAGGTGTTTTTCTTCATCTCTTTTCTTTTTAGTTTAAGCGGTTCATACTTAATGATCTTCGGATTGCTGGCTGGAGGTTTAGTGGGTGGTGGTGGTGGAGCAACTTCTGAAGTGGGTGGTGGTGGAGCAACTTCTATAGTGGGTGGTGGTGGAGCAACTTCTGTAGTGGGTGGTGGTGGTGGTGGAGCAACTTCTGTGGTGGGTAGTGGTGGTGGTGGAGAAATTTTGTTTTTCTTTACAGATTAGTTATTTGAGGAAGATGAAGATATATAGGATTTATTAGGATCATATTCACATTAGGTAAGATGGTGGATAAATTTGTATTGCAGAGAATCTACAATTGCTTCCAATTTTTCCAAATTATCTTCAAGTCGATCCACTCTTCTGCCTAAATTCTCTTCAATTCTATTGCACATATTTTGCAATGCTTCCAGTAGTTCATTCTGAACAGTAGATCAATCTTTAACTTTTGTAAGAGGTGGTTCACTAGAGGGTCGAGTAGCAGGTTGAGTAGAAGGTTGACTAAGCGGCTAAGGAGAACTTTGAGGTAGTTCTTGATGAGGAGAATGGGGAGAGGGAGGTGAGGGGTGTATTTTTTTTTTGTTGTGGTGAATGAATTTTGCGGGGATACTGATAAGGACAGATTTTCAGGTTTTGAATAGCATTTAAGTCAGCCCTAAATGTTTCTACTTCTTCATTTGTAACATTCTATATAACAAGATAAATCTACAAAAAATTTAAAACTAATATTAGTAAATATCTGGTTGCACTTTAAGTGCGTTTTATTTATGCTTTAGGTACTCTTTAGTTGCGCTTTAGATGCGCTTTAGTTATATTTTATATGAGCTTTAATTGTACTTTAAATGCACTTTAGGTTCGTTTGGAATTAAAAAATAAACAATTTAAATTTAATCTTAAAATGTACCTCATTTTTTCTTAAAAATTTAAATAAGATGGTAGCACTATCTTGGGTATAGAATATTTCATTATTCTCCTCCCATCTCAAAAAATATAGTCTTAATTTTGTATTGGATGGTTTATTAAAGGAAAAGTATTCTAAAACCAAATCTGTATAATACCACACATAAAATATTATAAATTAATATTAAAAATCTTAATGAGAGGAAATAAAAGTAGTAGATGAAACTTATCAGTAGGAGAAGAAAAAAATCGTTGATGTAACCCAATGATTTTTCCATTGCAAACTGTCAATAATTTTTTCGAATTCCTCGACCATAAAATTCCTTATACATGAAGCCTAATTAATAGAAGAGAACTCATTTACATTATTTGCTACAGATATGAGCCTTCTAGGAGTTTTATGATTATTTAGTGAAAAAAAAGATTAGATAACAAAACATTATAAAGGTCTTTAACTTAGTAGCATTATCAGTTAATCTATCTAATTTTGTCATTTCAATTTTTATTTCAGTTGATATAGGTCCAGTGAGGGAATCAATCTTCCATTTGATATCATCACATCTGTTAGGCAAACCTATGAGAAAATTTTTATTTAATTAGTTAAATATAATACATTTAAAGTAAAAAAATATATCAATAATTCCTTATTCAAAATCTGACATATCAGCAAAGCAATCTCATCAGAAGTGAATTTAAGTAAACGACCATTCACAATGAAGCATTCATCAGCAGAATTTCAAAATTTTAGAATCTCATATAAAAGTGGTATACACTGCAAGAATGTTAGAAACTTTAAAAATTGATAAATATTCAAATTCCTAAAAGTCTGCTTAATTTTTTCGTCAATTATCTCGACAAAAGTATCATAAATTTTTTTGAAAGTTGTAACATAGCATCGAGAAGTAACTGGCCTTTGATACGACATCCGAAAAAAACAATTATAAAAGAGAATTACGAAGAGCGTAATTAAAGCACAAATAAAGTGCAACTAAAGCTTTCTCATCATAAGATTTATTTCATTTATGAAGAAGGTTTTGAAATACAGAACATAAATATTTTAAAATCACATTGAACAAACTAGTATGTATAAAATTAACACTAAACCCTAAAAATTAAAATATAATATAAAGCGCAGTAAATACTCAACATAGGCGTAACGAAGGTGCAGCATTACCTTTTCTTAAATACAAAAGTACTCCAACGTCGTCGTTTACCGCTGGGAAGAAGGTATTGCAGAACAGAAATGTCAAAGGATTGAAGAACCGCACGAGTCCGAGGGCAGAGAACGAGAGAGAAGTGAAAATATTGGGTGCAAAGTAAAAATACTTTTTCCCATTATTATATTCCTGACTTCGAATCATCTCCGGGTAGTGGGTCGGGTCGATCGGGCTGACAAGACATAAAGCAAAAAAAATTATATTAAAAAAATTGCACATTTATTCATCCATATATCCACTTTTTATTAACGTTCTAACATAGAGATAAAGATAGGTCTAGTCACCGGACCTAATAATTTTTGATAAAGACCAGCTAAACTGAGGGGAAAGGGAAAAAAAGGGGGAAATTTTCAAAAGGAACATATTTGACGTGGGATTTAAGAGAAGGATCAGAATAATAAGAAAATTTAAAAAGGATCATACCAGTGAACAAGAATTGCATTTGAGAAGAAAACGCAAAGTATAGGTTTGTTTTCTGTACAAAGCGTACACCTCGATTGTGTTTTCTATAGAAAACACACACCCAGCTTGCGTTTTCTAAGAACATGCCAACCAGCTTTGCATTTTCTTCTTCTTCCCGGACCCCCTCTTCTTCCTGGACTCCCTCCACCGGAGCAATTTTTGCCAAAAGCTAGTCACGGGCAAGCGTGCCCGTGAATGAATAGCCGGTCCTGTGAATGAATAGGCAAAGGAAAAAAAAATTTGAACAGCAGCTGCTCCCGTGAATGATTTGGCAAAGAAAAAAAAATTATTTATCCATTTCTCCGCCTATCAATAGCAGGGAAGGCAGTGGAGAGAATCATTTGACAGTTTCAGTTGAGGCGAAGTGCTGAAGCAATTAAGAGGAGGGCTTATATAAATTTAAGGTTAGTTTTTAGATAAGTTTTGTAGTTGTATTTATGTATGTAGGATTTATTAATAATTGCAAATATGGTTGTAATATTGATGTTGAGAAGAAATAATTTAGTTAGTATTGTATATTTTTTTGTTTATTATTATTGCATTTTGTTGTAGATGTAAGAAGTAATATCAAGCATTATTCCAAAGCATGCAAGAAAAAAGTATG
This sequence comes from Dendrobium chrysotoxum, assembly GCA_019925795.1. Taxonomy (NCBI): domain Eukaryota; kingdom Viridiplantae; phylum Streptophyta; class Magnoliopsida; order Asparagales; family Orchidaceae; genus Dendrobium; species Dendrobium chrysotoxum. Next base: position 28,040,167 of record CM034312.1, on the reverse strand, counting down.
CAATATGTGAGTATTATTTTGAGAAAGAAATGGAAGGTTAATGTAGTGCTTTTATATCCTTTGATATATATATATATATATTTTTTTTTTTTTGCACATTTATCCCCCCTCATGTAAATATGTTTAAATAGTGTAATTAACCTATTCAATGGAATAAGAAAAATAAGCATGTTACATACACACGTCTATGTCCTCAATGACATAAAAATTTCATGTTGTTCCATTAGACTATAAAAGAACCATTGCAAAATTATGCCGAAACTTTATAACCTATTAATGAAATAAGTATATTAAAAGCATATATATTTATGCAGAGAGAGGGAGTTAGAGAGAGGTAGAGAGAGAGTAAGAGAGGGACAGAGAGTATGAGAGAATAGATCCGTAGGATTTGCACTTTTTTATAACTGCATAAGATGTAATATTAATTATAAATATATTAGACAACAAAAGATTAATGATTAATTAAAACAATTTAGAATAATTAAGTATATAAAATTTATATAGATTAATAAGCTAATTAATGAAATATATCAGTTACTAATCTAAATATAAGAATCTTTAAAAGAGAAATATTATAATTTCGTGATAAGAAAAGCATATGAATTAAATAAGTATATTAAAGAAAAACATGTATATGATTTTAATTAATGAAGTAATTAGTAATTAAGAAGTTAAGATAATTAGTTATTATTTGAGAAGTTAATTGAAATATATATTAATATTTATATTGTTTTGTTATTGATAATAAAGGCTTTTTTAAAAATAAATTACTTAGATATTTGGGCATAATTAAGATTTAATACAATAATTAATTCCTAGTAGTATTTAGTCATCTGAATTCAACATGATATAATTATATTATGGATTAGTTGAGCATATTAAATTAGGATGAAGTAATTGTTAATTTTAATTAATAACTATTTATACTTTAATTAAGTAAGTGGAAATTTTGAGGTTTAATATATATATATATATATATTGAGAATAGCAAAATCAGTAATATATATGTATTTTGATGTGTAAGCTAATGGAGATTTATTTTTTGAAAACTTATATTAATAAGTAAATAAAAAAAATATAAGTTATATTTATAGACACGAAAAATCTCTTTTGAAATCAATAGGAATTATAAATTATTTTCTATAGAGAAATTGTTTAGACATATTTAATATTTAAAAATCGATTATGAAATAAATATTATTAAATCATATAAGATCTAATATTAAAATAATAATGATTAGTTATTATCAAAATAAGTAATAATTAATACCATATTGCATAATTAAGTATATCGAATTTATTTAGATATATAAGTTAATGAAAAATATATAATATAAAAATTAATTTAATAAGTAAAATAAATAAATATATATTTTATTTAAAGTAATATTAATGTAGTAATAATAAAAGCATATTAAATTAGAAAGTAAATTATTTATAGAAGGTAAGGAGAATGATATCATTTAATATTATTAATAATAAGTAAGAAAATTAAATATAAGTCATATTTATAGAAAATTTTATTAGATTAAAGTTAAGAATCAAATATAACTTAATTTGTAAAGAAAAATAAAATAGAGGGATTAAATATATGAGATCAGAAATTGAAGTTAATATTTTTAAATAGTATAAGATATATGATTAAAGTAAAAAATATTAGTTAATTTCAAATTTGATAATAATTAAAATCATATTAATTGATCAAGTATCTCATATATAAATATTTTTATGATTAAGTTATGAAAAATATTTAAATTTAAATTTATATTAAAAAGTAAATTAAATAAGAGATATTAAATTTTATAGACAAATATATCTCATTAGAAATCAAAAGCAATTATAATCTAATTAAATATAATGTATAATTAAAGAGAAATATATTAATTTAGCATTAATAAAAGAAAAGGAATTAAATGTATATTTCTTTATATGTAGAAGATGAGGAGAATTATATCATTAAATATTTATAATAATATATGAAATAAATAAATCTAAGTTATATTTATAGACAAATATAGTAAATTGAAGTTAAGAAAAAAATATAAATTAATTTCCAAGGAATAATAAATTAGAGACCTTAAATATATGAGGTAAGAATTTGCAGTAAATATTTTTAAATAGTATAAGATATATAATGAAATTAAATATTATTAGATATTTCCAAAATTGATAATAATTATAACCATATCAAATCATAAAGTATATGAAATATTTATATATATTTTTATGTATAAGTTATTGGGAATTGTATAAATCTATTTTATAATAATAAGTAAATTAATTAAATATAATGTATATTTAGAGAGAAATATATTAATTTAGTAATAATAAAAGCTAATTAATAAAATAATAGTAAAGTATGTATATATATATATGTTTGTGTGTGTGTGTGTGTATGTATGTATATTTTTTTTTATGTAGAAGATAAGAAAATTTATATTATTTAATATTTATAATAATATGTGAAAAAAAAGTTATATTTATAGGCAAAAATATTAAATTGAAGTTAAGAGTCAAATATAACTTAATTTCTAAAACAAATACAATAGAGACCTTTAAAATATGAGAAAAGAATTTGAAGTAAAAATTATTAAATAGCATAAGATATATAATTAAATTAAATATTATTAGTTAATTCCAAATTTGATAATAATTAAAATCATATTAAATGATGAAGTATCTCATATATAAATGTTTTTATGTTTAAATTAATGAGAATTATTTAATTTAAAATTTATATTAAAAAGTAAATCAAATAAGAGTTATTAAATTTTATAGACATATATATCTCATTTGAAATCAAAAGCAATTATAACCTAATTAAATATCATATATTTTAAAGAGAAATATATCTATTTAGTAATAATAAAAGTAAATTAATTAAAAGTATATTTTTTTTTATGTAGAAGATAAGAAAAATTATATCATTTAATATTTATAATAATATGTGAAATAAAAATTTTATTTGTTATTTTTATAGACAAATATATTAAATTGAAGTTAAGAATCAAATAAAAATTAATTTCCAAAGAAAAATAAATTAGAGACCTTAAATATATGAGATAAAAATTTGAAGTTAATATTATTAAATATGATAAGATATAATATGAAATTTAATATTATTAGATATTTCCAAATTTGATAATAATTATAACCATATTAATTGATGAAGTATATGATATATTTTTATATCTTATTATGTTTAAGTTATTGGAAATGGTATAATTCTAATTTATATTAATAAATAAATTAATTAAGCATAATGTATATTATGAGAGAAATATATTAATTTAGTAATAATAAAAGCAAATTATAATAGTATATATATATATATATATATATATATATATATATATTTCTTTTTATGTAGAAGATAAGAAAAATAATATCATTTAATATATATAATAATATGTGAACTAAATAAAAAAAGTTATATTTATAAAGAAATATATTAAAATGAAGTTAAGAGTCAAGTATAACTTAATTTCTAGAAGAAATACATTAGAGACCTTAAAAATATGAGATCAAAAGTTGAAGTAAATATTATTAAATAGTATAAGATATAAAATTCAATTTAATATTATTAGCTAATTCCAAATTTGATAATAATTAAAATCATATTAATTGATCAAGTATCTCATATATAAATCATTTTAGGTATAAGTCAATAAAAAATTATTAATTTAAAATTTATATTTAAAAGTAAATTAAGTAAGGGTTATTAAGTTTTATAGAAAAATATATCTCATTTGAAATTAAAAGCAATTATAACCTAATTAAATATAATGTATATTTAAAGAGAAATATATTTATTCAGTAATAATAAGAGCAAATCTATTTATGTTTCAGATAATGAAAATTATTATATCATATGAAAAATATAAAATATATTAGTTATATATATATATCTAATCATCATTACATAATGCCAAATATGAAATATATATTATATCGTATTATATTTATATTAATAACTAAAATAATTAAATATAACTTATATTTTTAGACAATTAAATAATTATTAAATAATTAATAATTATTAAATAATACCAAATATGAAATTTTATTAAGTTCTATAAAAGTTAATACTAAATTAAAAATTATTAGATAAAATAAAAAAAATAAACATTAAAAGCTTATTAAAAAATTAAGTATAATAAATATATATATGAATTATTTGTTAGTTAATGAATATGATATCATTCAAAAATTGCTTGCTTATTAATTAGTAAATTTATTAAATATGAGTTATATTTATGGAGCAATATATTTATTTGAAGGTCAAAAATAATTGTAGGATAATTTTCAGATAAGATATTTTATTAATTAATATAGTATATTAAATATATATATATATATATATATATCAATTTATTAAATTGTGTAAGATTTAATATGAAAATAAAAATTATTAGATAAGAACAAATTTGATCAAAATTAGAACCATATTAATTAATTATGTAATTGTATTTGTATATATATATATATATATATATTATATTTAAGTTAATGAGAAATACAGAATTTAAAATATATATTAATGTGTAAATTAATTGACTATCAGTTAAGGAATATATTAATGTAGTAATATTTAAAATCAAATGATTTATATAAGTTTATTATATATATAAATATATATATATATGTTAATTTTGTAGAAGTTAAGTGAAATAATACCATTTAATATCTTTATTAATAAGTGAAATAAATTATGATTACTTAAGGAATTTATTAATTTAATAAAAATTGAAAGCAAACTATTGAAAAAATAAAATTAAATATATATATATAATATATATGAAGAAGTTAAGAGATAATATACCATATAATATTTATATTAATAAGTAAATTATTTAAATATAAGTTAAATTTATAAAGAAATATGATAATTTGAAGTAACAAATGAGATATAAGTAAAATTTGCATAGGCAAGAAGAATAGGGATGTAAAAAATTTTGAGAATAAAAATTGAAATAATAACTAAATTATTTAAATGTAAGTTAAATTTATAGAGAAATATGTTTAGTTGAAGCAATAAATGAGATATAAGCAAATTTTGCATAGGCCAAAAAATTAGGGATGTAAAAAAATTTGAGAAAAAAACTTGAAATAAAAATCATTATTTAATGTTAAATTAAAAATTAATAAATAATAACAAATTTTATAATGTTAAAGTTCAAGAGAAATTTAGAAATTATAATTGATAGTAATAAGTAAATTAAATAAGTATAACATATATTTAAAGAGGAATAAATTAATTTAGTAACAATTTAGTAAATGAGACTGCCATTATCAGATTGTTATCGCACCATGTTATATATCAAATTAGATTCAGTAGTCAAACAACGGTTCCTTGAACATTGGTCAATGTATATTGAATGTAATTATACATTGATATGCCTTACTTTAGTATAAATTAATTAGAATAAAAACATAGGATTTAAGTTATAACTGAAACCACTTATCAGTTATGATAAGTTATATTTTAGAGTTATTAAAAAAATCAAATTTTGATATTATATTAAATATTATTTAATTAAATCAAATTTAAATTTTCATTGATTATCAGAAATCATGTCACGACTCATATTATTCTTTGACGGGGAATTATAGCTCGCCGGAGATTTCACACCAACATATATTGGTGGAAGGAATAGACCCCTACAGATTATCGACATGATAAAACTGGAAGAACTTAAAATTAGGATCCTTAGATCATTACATCGTAACTACACGACGCACATGGTGAATCTCGCATGTCGGTTGCACAATAATGGCAGTCACACTGTCGTTCATATTACAGATGATAAGGTTTATGAATTCGTACTAGCCGAAGGAAGGTGGAGGACCGTGATCGTGTACGTTGAGTTTGAAGAATTACCCAGGCTAGTCGTACGACCTGAGTCACCACCACCCACAATATTCGATAACCCTCGACACTCCACCTACATATTCAGGTAAAATTTGAAGTTGATGCTTTAGTAATGTCACACTAACTCGCATATTTGGAACCTAAAAATAATTATATGTTCAAAATTCCCTTGTAGGCCCACACCTATAATTAATGATCCTCTATCATCACGTCGCATGAGCGTGAGCTCACGACCCACATTCGACCTCAACATACCAATATTTGCTGCAGAATCACCTTCAATAATGCACAACATAGGGGAGTGCAATGCACCAGCTGAAGGACATTCAACCCATCCTATCAGCGAAGCAGCAATGCCCGATTATGAGACGATGAGTAGCAGTTCAAGTGATAATTCGAGCATGGAGGCTGAGGCACCGCCTATGGAGGATGTGGAGGTCACAATGCTTGCAGATCAATTAAATCAACTTCATACTGCTCAAAATGTGCAAAATCTGGATGATATGAATGTGAGTAATGAGTTCAAAAAAAAAATACATACCGTAGAGGAGTGGAATGCATCTGATGGTGTTGATGCTCCAATCAATCATCATCAAGAATACTTTGATACCGTTATTCCAGATCAATTATATGAGGGCATGACATTTGGTAGCAAGGAAACACTTCAATGTGCTCTATCTGGGTGGTCAATAAGAAAAAATGTAGAGCATAAAAATCATGCTCCAACAAGTAACAGCTAATTATTGTGTGTGTCCAACACGATCACCCAAGTCAGCCTTATCTATGGCGGCTTCACGCAGCAAAGAGCAAACGCCTCAGAGGGGTATGGAAGATTTCATCCATAACCAGTAGGCATATATGCACGAACCCGATATTATCTACAAGTCACCAAAATTGTTCATCAAAATTCATCTATCAATACATAACAAGAACTTTGAGACAACAACTAGATTTAAAACTGAGAGAAATCATTACTCGAATTAGCTCAAAATTTGATGTGCAAGTGTCGTATATGAAAGCATGGGATGCACGAAGAAAAGCAATACGATCAGTATTTGGTAGTTACAAAGAATCATACACCTCATTATACTGGATGATGGAAGCTATATGCTTAGTAGTCCCTGGCTCTGTTTATAATATTCAAGTAACACAAGGTATTCGATTCAAGAGTATTTTTTGGTCTTTTGGACCAAGCATAGTGGGTTGGCAATATTGTTGTCCCATTCTCTATCTTGATGGTAAGTTCTTACTAGGAAAATATAGAGGAACATTGCTTGCTGCTGTTGGTGTCGATGGAAATGGAGGATTGTACCCACTTGCCTTTGCGGTGGTTGAATCTGAATCAGTTGAATCATGGAGTTGGTTCTTGTACATGTTGCATGATCTTATTGTAATTACATAATCTCATCAAGATTTATGCATAATATCTGACAAACATGCAGGCTTGATACGGGGCTGTAGTGAGATATTCCCCTGGACTGTGTATCGGCATTATCTTCGTCATCTACGAGAGAATTTTAAGAAAGCTCTACGATGACTTACCGTACTGAACTGCGATGCTGTCTGTGATAAAATGCATTGGGCTGGGAATACAGATGATATTAAAATTTACGAGAGGTACATGACAGACTTCTAGAATATAAAAAAGGAGGCTTATGATTGGTTGATGGAGCGGGATCCTACGAAGTGGGCCTTAACTCATGATGGTGGTTTTCGATATGGAGTAATGACAACAAATTCATCTGAATGCTTTAACGATGTCCTATGAAGAGCGCGTTGGTTACCTATACAAGGCGTGATCATGACTATATATTATAATCTTGTATCATTGTTCCTAAAGAGAATAAGTAAGGTTGATAATTGGATTGCTTCAGACAGCTCAACATTGGTCCCACGCATGAAGGCAGTATTGGAGTTGGCTGAACGACAGGCACGTAGAAGTCCACAACCAACTCAAATTAACAGTCATGAGTTTGAGATTTTTGACATGTCTTGTAGGTTATACCGCTTCATTATTATATCTCCAGAAACATGCACTTATTCGTGTGGTCACCCATAGATTTATCATACTCCATACAAACATGTCGTTATAGCCTTGGGTTCAAGACATTGGGACCACAATGCATTTGTATCGCCCTACTACACGTTGGCATACTATAGAGAAAGTTATGCAGGAGATTTTCATGTAATCCCGGAGAGGACACTATGGCCACCATATAACGATGATCAGGGGATAATACCATTGTTGGCACCTGCATTGAGACGTCGTTCTGGTAGACCTAGAATGAACCGGTATCATAACAGCATGGATGAAACACACAGTACTGGAAGCAGAACTTGCTCCTTCTATCACAATAGGGGCCACAACATTGCAACATGCCCTATAAATCGACGTAGTTGTAGGAGGAGAGCTTAGGGGTATCAAACTGGGATTGGGGCTGATGAGAATAACATGTAATATCATTCTAATTTGAGATGTAATGTTTCTTGTAATTCCATTATTATTAATGTAATGAAGTTTGATGTCCTTTCACATAATCTTCTAAATTTTTATTAATCTTAATTTTTTAGCTCATACTTCAGCTTTAAATTAGTCATAAGATAAAATAAAAAGTCTTATCGATAAAGAATGAAAGGAATCATCATGTTCGCTTAATTTATATATATATATATATATACTTCCAGGTATTGGAGGGAATGGAGGGGAGAGGTGATAGAGCTAGACCACGACGGTCACGATGAGCTAGTAGTCGTGCACATGTAGAGGTGACAGAGTCAAATGAGCAGCCGAGCATAGCTCAATTGAGGGATGCTCATAGATCTTCAAATATTAATGAGGTTTATTATTTTTATCATAATCAATTGGCATAAATGAATTCATAATTTTATAACTCGTTCGTAGTATATGATTTTACAGTCCGTGCATCTTGTGGCTTCAACCCACTTACATATGGCACGTGAGTGGCCAATTCGTTGCCCGCGATTGATCCATGCACTGCAGATTACGGGCTTGGATTCTATTAGGCACCAGCACTTTATACAGTTGGACCACTCTTTGATAGCTGCTTTGGTTGAGAGGTGGTGTCCATCTACAAACACCTTCCACCTACCGGCTGGGGAGATGAAGATCACATTGCAAGATGTACAATTGATCTTGGGCATTAGGATTGACGGTGCTCCCATGATTGGCAGTTTGATGGTTGGAGAAGGGTTACGTTGGGACACCTGGATTGATTGCTGCAATGAGCTGTTGGGATCCCACCTAGACCCAAATGCAACGTACCATGATCCAGACAGCCATAACATCGAGGTTATCTTCAGAATGGGTCATTCGTAAGCTTACTCGATACTACCGCTTCAATGGCTAAGATGGACATTTTTTCGAGAATCATATATGATTTACCCCGGCATGTCTTCTTCCGACATGTTAGGGCATACATTATGTATATGATTGGCTGTTACTTATTTCCAGCTACCTCTGGCTCGCACATATATATGCAATATCTACCATTACTTGAGCATATTGAGGATTTTGCCCAGTACTCCCTTGGTTCGTCCGTCTTGGCACATCTATATAGAAAATTAAACCTTGTGACACAGCCTTCTCGTATGTACATAGCAGGATGCCTCCCCCTCTTGTAGGTCTGGGCTTGGGAGAGGATGCATGTCGGGAGGTCAACACTTCGAGTTCCATTCCCACGAGATATCATCGAGAAGCCCCTTGCTTTAAGGTAATTTTGAATTCACATAACATATTACGATGTGCAAAAGTTAATGAACAATATTAATAATATAAAATCATTGCAGGTGGGCTGAGGAAAGAGTGAGAGAAGTTCCATCTAGAAATATAATGACATATAGAGATGAGTTGGATGGACTTCAGCTAAGCCAGGTAACTTGAATTTAAATTAAGCATACTAGATATTTAGAAGACTAAAAATAATTTCAAATCTAATAACATAATCTTTCACTCATTACAGGCCATATTTATGTCATACACTAAATCTATAATGGGCATGCTTCCTCCAATATGTCATGAAGCTAACGACATATGGACTCCTCGTGCCCCATTGATTAGCTGAAAGCTTGTCGAGTGGCATTTGTCTGACCAGGTCATGCAGCAATTTGGTGGGATACAAACAAGCATGATTGAGCCTATAGAGAGAGCATTCTATCATGTTGATGGCAGAGGACGAACTGAGGTAGATTGGGTTCAGTACCATAGAGGCTATATTGACTTATGGAATAATAGGCGGGCGCTTATTATAACCATCAAGCATCCATTAGGAGATGGTAGAGAGGAGTTAGCAGCTTACTTGCGATGGTACAAATCTTGGGCCTCCCTCTACTTACTGAAAGCACCAACAACTCCACCAGAAATTATATACCCACGATCACCAGGGGAGAGGATAGTGGTACGTGATTATGTGTACATTTAAATGTTGCTTAATAAGCACCGATATGACATTTAATATTAAGTTTGCATTCACTTACAGGTCGATTACTTCTTACGTAGCAAAGATATTGCTAAGTCATATGCTACGGGCCAGATGAAGAGTACATGGTCAATGTATTAAGGATACGCTGACATTCTCGAACTTGCAAGATAAGTACAATCCATGTATATAGATACCACTGGCCGACAAACTCGATGAGGAGGAAGAAGTGCACATATGGAGCAATCTGCTAGGAGATCAACATCTCATGCTTCTGGTTTACAATCAAATCCTGTAGACCCTCTGAGACATTCAATGTACGTTGGATCGGCTGATACTGGCAGACCTTTTGGAATGACAGGAGCAGGCCCTTCTTTAATACTGGGAGAAGGGAGTTCATCGCAAGCTAGAGAAAGTCCAGGGCATTGGACTTTTCGAGAATCACAATGGGCCGGTACGACATCTTCATAGGGGACACAAGCTCCATACGACATGAATAATCCCATGTGGACCACCCTATTTGGCTAGCCCGGAACTCCAACCCAGCATGGCATGATTAGTGAACAAGTACAAATAGACATGGACACTGCGCAGGAGGAAGAGGAGCATGAGCAAGAAGAAGAACCACAGCTCCAGAAGAGGAGTATGAGGGAACCCGTAAGATACACCCCTGGCACAGATGCTCTCAGACTAGGAAGAAGAGATAGTTGAGATTATGGATGAATGAATGTGTATTATGCGTGAACTTAATTTTGTAAATATTTCATTTTATGCAATATCTTCTTTATAATGCAAGTAGTCTGTTGATGTGTATTTACAAATATAATATCTTCTTTAAAGTGAAAATAATTACATAGTAACCATTTTGATAATAATTAAAACCATATATATATCTTATATTTAAGTTAATGAGAAATATAGAATTAAAAATTTATATTAATATGTAAACTAATTTACTATCACCTAAGAAATATATTAATATAGTGATAAATAAAATAAAATTATTTATATAATTTTTAAAATGTGAGATAAATTTTGAATTTTTTTAATTATTAATTTTGAAGTTATATATTTTCAAAATAAATAAAATTTCAAAAGTCTTTATATGGTTTCTTGGAATTATTACTTTTAAAAAATTTTTTAAAAATTTCGATATAGTAATTTTAAAAAACCGAATAAATTATGTGAAATATGAAATTCTTTGATATTTTTAATCAAGTAAGATATGTTTTCAAGTTCAAACATCATGTTAATAAAATTTGAGCAATTTCAAAGTTCTATCTTTAATGATAAATATGAAACTACATCTTTAATGATAAACCACACATCATTCTAAGATAATTAGCCTTACCTTCTTTTAAGCCCAATGAAAGTAATGAGATATAACCTATGTTAAACTCCTTCTAGAGAAAATTCTAATACACCATACTTGACATATTAGATGCATGCATTAATTGGGTTAATATTTCAGTCTAACTTGACTTGATAGTATAGTTATACACTTTTAATTAGGCTTGCCTATAAACTTAGCCATACCTGTTTGTCTACGTTTACCTTTCCATACAACATATGGCTTAGCCTCCTCCAAATTTTGTCAGTTTCTTTTTATTATACTACTTTCATAGATATATTATTTTGAGTAAGACTTATGGAATATATTTAATTTAATGAAAATATATAGAATTTAAAACAAATATTAACTTGAAATTCTTATACTAGTACGTAATGACTTTATTCATTTTGCAATAATTAAAAGCATTATACATATATAAGTTTATTATTATTATTATTTTTATTATTATTATATATATTAAGGTTTGTAGAAGTTCTGGAAAACCATTGAATGTCCATAGTAATAAGTGAATTAATTAAAAATAAGTTATATAAAAGAAAAATATACGTATTTGAAGTAAAAAATTAGATATAAATAAAACTTCAAAAAAAAATTAGAGCCGTTAAATATTTGAGAACAAAATTTGAAATTAAAATTAATTAAATTAGGTAAGATGTACTACTAAACTAAAATTTATTAGATAATACAAAATTTTGTAATGATTATAACCCTATTAAATTATATATATTATGTTTAAGTTATAGAAAAATATAAAAATTTAAATTTATAGTAATACGTAAATTAAATAAGCATAACATAAATTTAAAGAGGATAAAATTAATTCAGTAATAATGAAAAGAAAATTTTTAAAGAAGCTATATTGATAGACAAATATAAATTTTTGAAGTTTAAATTCAAATACAAATATATTTTTAAACAACCTAAATTTAGACATATTAAATATATGAGAAATGATTAATTACAACTTAGCATATGTTATAATATTCGCATGTGTTCTCAAATCTGATTATCTTTGATCAATCAAATAAGCATGTGCTATCAAATTACACTACGCTAATTTTTATTGCTATAGCAAGTCGTAATTGATCAATAAAACTGATGAATATTGCCTATAAATTGGTGTATGTAGGTCATTCCCATTCATTCTAAAGTTCATATATAGATTTCCCTGTTCTTATTTTATTTTCTTCTACAATGCAACGGAAAGATAAAATCCCTTTCAAGAACTTGATTATGGAGGGTAGTACTAGGTTAAAAGAATGTTTAGCATATTCTACTGATAATGCTTTAGAGGCGAAGGCAAGAATGAATGAGCTTTATCGTTGTTGTGTTCATTCGTGGTCCGACATGGAAGACAACATATTATGGGATAGACACAACATAGCTATGACGATCCGCTCTTATAGGGATGAAGATGGTTTAAACATAGAAGGTTGGCAATATGTGCAAAGTAAGAGTATGAGAAAGGTAGGACACATAGCACTGATGAACTTTCTGAAGGCAAGACATGCTGAAACAAGAAGGCGTCAAGATGGGTCGGTTGAGGTGATTGTGGACAACCCAACTATCGATATATGTCACTGTATTCTCTACAAAAATTGGGATTCTACGGCAGATGCATTCCTTGTTAAGATATATGAGAATCTGATTTATTGGCCAGGCAAAAAGCGGAAGGAGTTTCTTGATGTGTCGGATTGGCAATGTGTGCAGCAATGGTTCCAATAGAAATTTGGCTGCTGCCCAACCCAAACCCAACTCCAAGCTCACACACGCATTGTGCTAAATAAACCTTGAAGTTATTATACTTGTAGAACTTCTATATGACCTCATACTTCTGTTTTACCTTAATGTAATGTAAATGTTCTTTATGTTAGTTATCGCTAAAGTTAGTGTCTCGATGATTAGTACGTTCATGTATGTTTTATTTTGGTTCTCAATCATTATTTCTAGTTGTTCGAATATTGCTTATGAGTTCCAAAATTTATTATAAATTTTTTGGGTTTAAATTTAATATATATATATATATATATATATATATATATATATATAACGAGCTCCTACATTAATATATAAAAAATTATTTAAAGGAATTTGAAGTTATTGATATATGAAGTCAACAATTGAATAAATATTACAATTATCTTCTGACATAACGATTAAAGCTTAATAATAAAGTACTACATAAATTATTATATTATTATCTTCCTTTAAATATAACTTACTATTTAATATATATTAGTTTACCTTATTTTATTTTTTAAGATTCCCTTTTTTTTCATCTAACATCATCTTTTTCTCCATGCTACATAGGAATATGCTTGCTAAGGAACATCAACTACTTTAGAGCTTTACAAAATCTACCACTTCAACTATATTACTAAAAAATCTACCCTTATATCATAGATAGAATAAGAGGCGTACCGACACAGCAACTTATTGAAGAAGGAAGTAGCCGTTTGCATGAAAGTTTGGCTTACTATACAGATGAGATCCTAGAAGTAAAGGCAGCTTCGAATGAAATTTTTAGATGTGTTATGCATACTTGGGGGGAAGATGAGGATTGCATCCTGTGGCATGAACATGATGAAGTTATGAAAATAAGGGAATATAGGTCACGCATTGAACTTCGAGACGTTGGTTGGAAATTGGTACAAGATAGATTTTATGATATTGGGAGACACCTTGTATCAATCAATTTTCTAAAGGGTCGTATTCGAGAACTTGGTCGTGACAAAAAAGGTACGGTTGAGCTGGGGATGGGAAGGTCGATGCTTGACATAGATCACTGTATTTTATACCATTATTGGTGCTCTAAACATGATCAATGGCTTTTGGATTACTATAAAATGCCGATGTAAAGTTCTGAAGATGGAAAGAAAAATGATTTTTTAGATGGACAAGATTTGAAGCAGCTTCAACACGAATTTGAGTTCAACTTCACATGTTGTCCAACACAAACACAACTTCAAATTCGTGTACGATATATACTTAGGAATATACGACATAATGTTAATATATTACAAGGGTATGTATTGTTATGTATGGTTACGCTGCTATTTCTCTTAAAAATATTTATGTCGGTATTATTGCATTTCAGGATAGCAATTACTATTTATTTCTCAAAATAAATAAATTCTAGGAAATTAAATAATTCTATTACATATTAAAATTTATTATTATTTATTATTTATTAACATTTTTCTCTCATTATTAATACTATTTTCTTAAAATTTTTAATATATTTTAACATTTCTTAATTATTACTAGGTCAATACTTTTTTTAAAAAAAAATTTAAATTAATAATTTTACACTCCATAAATTTGTTTATTTACATAAATAATTAATTTAGGGTATATCACGTATTCCATAAATTGGCATTTAAATTATTCTTTATTAATTTTTTAATGAGAATTTTATCTTTTTAAATTTATTTTAATAAATAAATTAATTAAATATAAGTTATATTTATAGAAAGATATACTAATTTAGTAATAATTATAAGCATATCAAATAATTAAGTATATTAAACATATATATCTTTTTATATTGAAGTTAATGAAAATTATATTAATTAATTTTTATATTAATATGTCAATTAATAAAATATAAGTTATACTTATAGGAAAATATATTAATTTTAAGTGAACAAACAATTGATACTTACTTTGTTGAGAAAATCCCCCTAAAGGGCCTATGGCCCACCTTTAACGAAGAACACAGAATAATCCCTCTGCTAGCTCTGTCTTTTATCCTAAATTTTTTAGACCAATTGCATACTAATCCTGAATTTGTATCTTATAACTCAAAACACTGACATCATTCATCTTTTCTTTTTTTAAATTTAAGATATGACCAATAAATTGAGGCGTAGTCGTGCTGGGTGGCGTCCGACCCACGAGGTTTCTGAAGAGGAGAGTAGCCACGTATATATGAGCATAGCATCACTTGGAGATTCGCATAGGGCTCACGATCCAGAACAGGTAAGAAGCATCGTTAGCTATTTTTTTATTGAATCTTAATTTATTTGAATTATTAATAATCGATGATCCTTTTTTTTGGTAGGCCTCTCCTTTGATTGCTGCGATATATTTACGTATGGCCTGTGAATGGCCAGTCAAGTGCCCTAGGATGATACATATATTGAGAGACATTGGCCTAGACTCGATACGTCACCTGCAGTTCATTCGCCTAGATCATAACCTTATTACAGCATTAGTTGAGAGATGGTGTCCTATGACTAACACCTTCCACTTTACGATTGGTGAGATGCCGATGACACTGCAGGATGTACAGGTGATTCTTGATCTCCGAGTTGATGGTCTGGCAGTTGGGTGACCAAATGTCATTGGTGCAGGACTTCGGTGGCTTAGCTGGCCAGATTGCTATGACGAGCTTCTGGGTACACATCCTGGGAGGGATACAGTGTACCATACCCCTGGTGATGAGGAGGATAACGCTACTTTTAGGATGGATACATCATAAGTGAAGTCAATGTTACCACTTCGATGGCTCCGCTGGACATTCTATAAGGACTCATACAATGACTTAGCACCGGGGCCATTTCTCCAGCATGTCCGGGCATACATACTCTACATGAGCAGTTATTTTTTGATACCAGATACGTCACGCTCCTATGTCTCATTGCAATGGCTATCTTTGCTTATAGATGTGGACACATTTGGCAGGATGTCTATCGGTAGTGCGGTCCTAACACATTTATACAGAGAGTTATGCCATGCAACACACCCGACACACACATACATTGCTGGGTGCATTGCTCTACTACAAGTGTGGTGCTAGGAGTGATTACATGTTGGACGACCCACGCTACGAGTACTTCATGTCTATGACTTATATGGTCGCCCATTGGGATGCAGGTATAACAAAATAATGAGTTGAATTTAAATTTTATATTTTATTTGGCATATCCTAACTAAATACTGTGTAGATGGGCAGAAGATCGCATTCGGGAGCTCCCATTAGGAAATACAATGACGTACCATGAAGATTTAGATGGGATGACTCATATATAAATTTACTTTTTTATCATAATAGATAGCTCAAGTATTATGTCTTCTTATTTCTATCTCAATTCTTTAATGATATGTTACTATGGAACCTTACACGGAGTAAGTTCTGTCCTCTCTACCGCAATATTGTTATGATGGGTTGAAATTTTGGAGGGCACGTATACCCCTAATCAGTTGGAATCGCGCGGAATGGCACCTCCCTGACCGTCTGATGAGGCAATTTGGGGGTGTCCAGCACATACATATTGAACCTATGGACCGAAGTTTTTGGCAGATTGATGGTCATGGAAGAGCAGATTCAGATTGGACAATATAATATAGATCGTACCTCCAGTTGTGGGGTGCAAGGAGGTCGTACATCGTATCAATTACTCTACCAGAGGGCACAGAGAATTAGAAGTTAGGGACGTACCTACGTTGGTATAGATCATGGGCATCAATTTATCTTTTAAAGCCACAAACGCGGCCACCGAATACCTTCTTCTCACGATCTCCTACTGAAAGATTAATGGTGCGTACAATCTTTTAAGATTTTTTTTAAAACTTAATGAAGAATATTCATTTGAAGATATTTTCTTCTATCCTGTAGGCTGAGTACTATATACACTCATTAGCCATTCTGGAGCCACTCATCGGGGGGCACGAAGAAAATATCAGTTCATTATAGTTGGCCGTTGACCAGGTGACTCAACTTTCCACCAAAGTTCATCGCTCTGTCTACATAGACTACACCACGTTTGACATCACCACTGAGGAAAGGGGAGATCGAAGGGAACGTACATCGAGTTCTCATAAAGGTCATGGTGCTAGAAGGTCTACCTCTGATGCTCCATCCAGATCCACAGGCAGCAGACACCGTCATAAAGTTGAGAGCGAACCAACAAGAGCTTCGATATACATTCCATCTACCGGTTATGACATGACTGCTGCTAGACCTTCCACACAATATTGGATGCCTTATGGCGCTCAAGAAACATCTACAGCAGATATGTACTACGGCACACCGTCGCAGCAGCAAGAAGAGGAGGTCATTGAGGAGCCACAACTTCAACGGCGTAGACGAAAGGCCCTTGTTAGATATACTCTAGGGAGTGGGGCTCTCCCACGTCATCGGTAGATGTATGATTTTAATGTTATCTTATTTGTTGTACATTAGTGATGTGTGAAATTTATTTGGTCTTTTGACGATGTAACTATTCTCAAAATAGGATAATTATTATAAATATGAAAAATTGTTTTTAATAATTATATAGTAATAATTTAAATAGGGAAATAAAATAAAATTATTTCAAAAAATTTTTTTTAAACATTTAAATAAGTTAAAAATAATTTTACTTAAATATTAAAACCAACAAAATCATTACAGAAAAATTAAATTATATAGAAATCAATAAGAATCACATACATAAGATTACTATGGAAATTTAAGTATTCAAAATAAGAATAAATTATTAGTAATCAAAATCATTACAAAAATAGTAAATTTATCTTATTTTGTTAAGTCAGAATGTATCTCCTGTAATATTATAATAATGTATCTCCTCTAACTCTCTATAATAATTTAGAACTAACAAATTTCTGTATCCGCCATTCTCTCTCTCTCTCTCTCTCTCTCTCTCTGCATTTAATGTTCTAGGTAAAAAAGAATTGGTTGTAAGATAACTACATTGTTCGTACAGTAGACCTCAATTTTTTGTCTATTAATGATAATGAATTTCTTTTTTAATATACGTCTTTCAAAATCATATTATAAAATCATGCCAAACATATGTTAATAAGTATATTAGTTAAATAGAACTTATAGACAAAAGAATTTATATTACAAAGTATATTAGTTAAATATAAGTTATATAAAATTTTACTTTAAATTTAATAGATTAAAAATAAAATTAATAGATTTAAATATATCTTCTTTTAGAAATGTTCATTACAAACAAAAGGAAAACTGGTTTCTCTTATATCATATTTTTTATAAATTTATTAAATTAGCAAAATGATATATTTATTTCGAACATATCAAATGTATTAAATTATAGTAAATTAAACTATAATAATAATTATAAAACATCAATAAATATTATGTAATTAAAAATTTCTCAATAAATAATCACTTCCATTTTATTTAATATATACATATTTTAGTTTTTTTAATATGTATTTAAACAAAAAAACATGAATATGCAATAATTGTAATAATTATCTTACCTAAATTTGTATTCAATATTGAAATTACATTATAATGACAGTAAGAATTCTTATAATTATTATATTTTTAGAAATGATGTAATTTTTATTTACTTAAATATACATATAATTTTAAATTTTTAGAAAAAATAAAAATTTAGGTAAGATAATTAATAAAATTCAAAAACTAAATATTGAAACAACTAAATGAAAAATATTTATAACTATTTAATTTCAAAATAAGTTAATATACATATGAATAATTAATTAACATTACATTATATTTATATAATTTTAATATGAAAAATAATATACTATAATTAAACTAAATATAATCAAATATCTAACGTAAAATTTTCTTGCTAATGTATTAAATCAGATAATGCTTAATTATTTTACAATATATTTAAAAAAATATTAAAGTTTAAAAATAATAAAATTGAATATATTAAATTTATTGTACGATATATTTAAGGTTATTAAATCTTGATTATATGTTTAAATAGAAATTGTATACATTTGTTTTAAAAATATATACATAGAAACTTTAAATTTTAATTTTAAATTAAAAGTTTATATATAAAAACTTTATGCTTTTGTTTTAAAAATCAAATTATTTTTAATATATTTAAATAAATTATAAATAAGTTATAAATATGAAAATTATTATAAATCAAAACAAATGTTAAACATAAGTTAAAAATTATTTTATTTAAATATTAAAAATAAGTTATAAATATGAAAATTTATTTTTAATATTTAAATAGAAAAATTATTATAAATATGAGAAATTATTATAAATCCTTTAGAAAATTCAATATTGAATACAAATAATATATATAATTTTTTTTTAATTCAATTTTATGTCTAACGATTTGACAAAACACAGGAACAGAGAAATATATAAAAAACGCAAAGAGTAATTGGATTTTAATAGAAAATGTAATTATTATTCACATTTTCTGTTAAAACGTAATTAATCATTGCATTTTCTATTTCAACACAAAGAAGAATTACGTTTTTGATCTTTTTAAATTTTTTTATCATCGTAATCTTTTACATAAATCTTATTTTTGAATCTCATCCTTTTAATAATTCGGCCAAAAAAAAAAAAAGTATCGGGCCGGTAGTTTTGCACCGGGAGTGGAGATATACCAGAGCATTCATACTCCGTCGAATTAGGGTTTTGCTCTGGGAGCCCTTCTGGTTCCACCATTTTGGTTCGTCGGTTGTTGTGGAAGTTTGGATGCCTGGTTGAAGTCTCCGGTCATTCAGCGCTTCAGTCCACCGTAGTATGCATGTATGTCGTTGCCTTTTATGTTACCGCGTTGTGATGGCGTGTCTAGGGATTTGGAGGTTAACTGGGTTAGGGCTTCAATTCTAACTTTCGGTAAACTGTTGCGTTTTAAATATGCCGATGGAGATTTGGAAGTCAGGTTTTTTTTTGCCAGCTTCGATATTTTTTTCGTTTGCGAAGTATCCTGCTGTTTTTGTTTTCTTCGTCAGGTTGGGCTTTTGTGAACTGAAATGCCCTTCCATGGGGTCTTAGATCTCCCAGCGGCGGTTTGGGTTGGGTTGAAATTTCCTGCTTGTTTTCTTTGCTAACTCCTGATCCTTAGGTTTGGCCTGTGTAGTGTTTGTTAGTTTTTATGATATTTTTCATTTGTTTTGTTAAATTGCTTACTGTTATTTTTTCAAACATTCCATGACGTCTACCATTGGGGAGACTTCTGATGGCTTGGAGTTTTTTTAGTCTTCTTTACTTGAATAATCTTTCTTCATGGAATGAATGAGATGTTGAGAAGATCATGATTGTTTGGTTCAATTACTGCAGTTCAAGATAGCACTGCTCGGGTTTTGGAGGTTCCGAATTATTGGGCATGTAGCTTCAACACCTTTGTACTCTGTCTCTGGCATTGTTTGCTGAGGTTGGATGAAATTGCTCAGGTAAAATGAGCTTTACTGTTTTGTAATGTCTTTATTTTCTTGGCCTTGATGCCTTATGCTTTCTGTTTTTCCTCTTGGCTCATTTTCTCCAGCTCGCTGAGAGAGTGCCTTATGTTACATGCTTGTTGGGTTCTTTCTGGCGGAAGAATTTATTTTGGAGAAGAATCAAGTCTTTGTTATTTTGCCTATTGCATTTGCATCTCACTTGAGGTACTACTTCGTATGAGGTCTATTGATTTGTATTGTGTGTTTACTATATTTGAGTTCGTCAGTTCACTAAAAACATTTAAGAATTTTTGTTTTTCTTTATTTGTTGCAGTTTTTATTGTGTGTAACTTTTGCTTAACCTAAAGTTTCTCTTCCATCTCTTGGGTTTGTTGTATTCTGTTGAGGTTGTAGCTTCTGGGCATGTTTTGAAGCATTTTTGTGCTCTTTCTCTTTCTTTTTTTTTTTGTGAAAATACAAAACTACTAGAGAGAATAAGAATGGCTTGAATTTACCTGTTTCCTATTTTCAATGACAAATCAATTTCAGGAAGCACTCATAGATGTGTTTTCACTTGATTTATCAAAATACTCTTTTTGTAAATCAATCTATGTATTATTTATTGACTGTATATCCTATTATTACTCAACAATATTAACATTATTATAATTTAAAATTTTTGTTGAATAATAATCGTAAATTTTAGTAAATATAAAATAATAAGCTATCCATTACAAAAATTAATGTCTTTTAATTGCATGTCTAGATAATAAGTTAATCCTATCCTGAATAAATAATATAATTGTTTTGCGCAATGATCAAGTTTTTAATAAAACTAATAACGATCAAATGTAATGTATTACCATAGATATAAATATTAAAATTATTGATTTCAAAAACATAATTCAGTTGTATAATAATTATATAATTTTAAATGTTATATAAAATAGTTAAAATAATAGAACTTTTATACTTAATTACTAAAAATGTTTTTGAATATAAATGAAAAAGGATAAATTATAGTAATAACTAAGACTATATAAACTATGAATTGCTAGATTATCATTTATTCAAAGTGTTTATCAGAAAACTAAGATTTTATGGTTTGTTACTCCACATTACATAAATTATTATGCTTCTTTTTTTAATAACTAACCATGCTTTCATATTAACATATCAATCATGCTTTAATTTCTTTGAGATATGAAAAAAGGAGATAATAATAGAAACAAATTTCTTAAATTTTGGTTTTGAGGGCAAGCTTTGTAAGTGTAATCTTGAGCGTATGTAATCTTAAATTTTCCTTTAAATCTTAAGCCTTTATGAAGATTCAATTATTAATTAGAACTAATAATTAACTTGTTTTATAAAATACTAATAAGCAATATATACTCTCAATTGATCAAGAAAATTGAAATGATTAGATAGATTAAAGATTATTGTGTGCTATTTAAGGTGAATACATGAATAGAAAATGATGAGTTGAAGGAGATAGTGAATCTTAAGATCTTGTCATTTGGTAATATTTAAAAGATGAAATGACTAAAATTTAAAGATACATTTTTAAATTACAAGTCCTTGTGGTTTAATCCCTTAGATTTTTTAGGTTGAAAGGTTTTTTTTTTGTTTGTTTTTTCAAACCTTATTGAAAATTGTGCTTTTTGCTGTCTGTTTATAAAAGTTGTATAATGGAATTATCAGGTCTTTATTGCCATTATAGCATCAAATGCTAGTATATGACTCTATCTCCATCACAAGCATCCCATGAGATCGAAAGCAACCCATGGTAAATTCGAGCCAGAAAATTTTTCTTGTAAAAATCGACTGCATTTTAATGATCATTCCTGAATTTTGAACCAGAGGACCCCTTTACTCTAGCGGAAAAGACACTTGTAAAAAAAACATAATAGAATGTCTACCTTCTTCACCGGAGATGACATACGAGGAACAACAATAGATTTTGATCAGAAGTCATGAAGAATGGAGGCACGGGCTTGCAATGACAATATGAAGAGAAGATGGTATGTGAACCCTCCTATAGATAAGGATTTCCAACCCACTCAGCAACAAGGATGCGAGAGAGCTTCATCATAATTCCATAAATCCCATTAAATCTGCTGAACTACGGGATTTAGTAAATTTACGACATGGTAGGATATGATTTATGGTGCTCATTTTTTATGTTTGGCAGGATTTAACGTAAATCCTGTCTAAATCCTCTTAAAACCTACTACCAAACAGTCCCTTATTTTCTCTCATTAACAAATCTTGACTGCATTCCAATATTTCTAAAGATATTATATCGAGTTATCGGGTTGTAACCTCCTTTTAAATAAATCGTAGTAAGCAAAGAAAAAAATTAAACACTAGTTTATATGCCTGCCTCTTCACAATGACAACAATAATGTTCAAAAACTTTGAACATCATCTCAAATATACTTCTAGTCAGCGAAGGCTTCTACATTTGAAGCAATGTATATTGTAATAATATAGGTGTTGTTAGAGGTCTTAAAAATAAAGAATTAGTTACAGAAACATTGGTAGGTATTACTGATTTTTATGTGCCCACTTATAAGCTAAACATAAAAAAAAAGTTATTTTCTGATTAAAACAGAGTGAAATTTTAATTCTGTTTTAAGAGAAAACAAGTCTTTGATGTCAAAGCAGGAAGCCTCTCAATTAAAGGGTGCCTTCATTCTAACAGAAATAAAGAAGAAGATTGGAAAGAAACAGTAAATCACATGATAAAATGATGTGATTGAGAGGAATCATAGGCGAGCCTTTCTAATGGATATTAAGTTGGCGGCAGCTGCAGCTGATGGCGTCGGACGGAGAGCAGACGGGGTAGTTGTTGAGTGTTGTAGAAGATGGACTTTCTTTCTCTTCTTCTCGCGATCTTGTTTTCTCATAGAAATCACACGCACGAGCAAGTCGCGGACGACTGCGTTAGACTACAGGAACCCGGGCGAGAGATCAAGAGGAAAGGGTGAGGATGATATGAAGATAAATAGATAATTGAGAAGTTATGGCTTACAACTTACTCGCCTAAATGAGCAAGAAGGTATTCTGCTGAATTAGCTTGCACTTGGTCGGTCATGATCCATAATATGTAGGAGTTATGTCCTAGTATGCAGTTGTCCCATCGATCTGTAGTAGTAACTTGTCGATGTCGAGCTAGTCGACAGTTGAAGAAGGCGAGTTAGATAGGATCAAATGATAATCAGTAGTTGCTCTGCCGAGATGCGAGGGTGTGAGTGGCATCGAACTGCTGTCATTGAAAGATGACAGGCCAATCTGGGTCACCTTATTGAGGTTAAAAGGGTGAGCAACATTTGAGTGTGGTATCAAGGCTTATGTGAGAGGGAAATCTTTAAGAGGAGGCAATGTATGTCGTCGGCTCCTTGACATATCGAGCATGAGAGACTTAACTTCGGCTTTGATGGATAAAGATTTGTCTGGCTGAGAGACAAACTTCTGATGTCACTTTTCCCCAGGGACGATTGCCTGGAGGATGTGACCGATCTCAGTTCGTCGTGCTCCAGTGATAAGCTCCTTCTAGCTTCTGAGTGAGTCCCTCAAATGAGCTGTCTTGAGGGAGGAGTATATCCTCCTTTCACTCGATCCAGTTGTAACCTGCAAGACACTTATGAATAGATACTTGCACATGCAAACATGGGTGTACATAGTCTGTATGTAAATCTAAAATATATACCAACCTTTATTGCAAGTTTTCTACTTATTTAAAAATTTTAAAATATATAAGCCTTAGAGATATATATTTTATATTCATCTAAAAATCTTAGAAGGCATAAGCCTTAGAAGGTACTCTCTCTTTGTTTAAAGATACTAGGGATACAAATTGATTCAAAAGATTTAAAGCGTACATGGTGTGTGACAAAGTTTTTATCAACTAAGAGATTAAGGTCACTATATATATATAGAATTTTATGAACTTTTGAGTTTATTATAAATCCTTAATGTGAGTATGTCATTAGATGGATGTGATGTGAAGATGAATGTTTTGAAGCAAATGTTGATGGAAGCCTTTAGGATGGGAATCACACAAAATATTTAAAGAATACTTATAGAATGGAGATTAATGATGCTAATGACTTCATTATTGACATAGATGTATGAACGAACAAAGGAAATGGACTGAAACTTTATCATTAAACTAAAAAAACTGCCCTTAATTTAGGTGAATAGCATTATTTTCTTTAAAGGTTATCGAGTTGAAGAAAATAATGTCTATTTTAAATTATATTAAAATATTATAAAATAAATTATTGTAATAGTTAAATTATATCATACTTATATATATATTTTAAAAAAAATTACTAATAGCATTAAAATGAATGAGTTGAATAAAAATACTTTTTCCTCATTTGAACATTTGGGCTAATAGACTAGACTATGGATCAGGGTCGACCAAGTGCAAGCTAATTCAACAGAGTACCTTCTTGCTCATTTGGGCGAGTAAGCTATAAGCCCTAACTTCTCAATTATCTATTTATCTTCATATCATCCTCACCCTTTCCTCTTCATCTCTCGCCCGGGTTTCTGTAGTCTGACGCAGTCGTCTGCGACTTGCTCATGCGTGTGATTTCTGTGAGAAAACAAGATCATGAGAAGAAGAGAAAGAAAGTCCATCTTCTGCAACACCCAACAACTACCCCGTCTGCTCTCCGTCTGACGCCGTCGGCTGCAGCTGCCGCCAACTTAATATTTATTAGAGAGGCTCACCTATGATTCCTCTCAATCACATCGTTTTATCCTATGATTTGATGTTCCTTCCCAATCTTCTTCTTTTTTTCTGTTAGAATGAAGACGCCCTTTAATTGAGAGGCTTCCTGCTTTGGCATCATAGACTTGTTTTCTCTTAAAACAGAATTAAAATTTCACTCCATTTTAATCAGAAAGTAATTTTTTTCTTAATGTTTAGCTTATAAGTGTGCATATAAAAATCAGTAATATCTACAGATGTTTCTGTAACTAATTCTTTGTTTTTAAGACCTCTAACAACATTTATATTATTACAATATACATTGCTTCAAATGTAGAATCCTTCGCTGACTAGAAGTATATTTGAGATGCTGTTCAAAGTGTTTGAAGGTTTCATGAACTATTGTCATTGTGAAGAGGCAGGCATATAAACTAGTGTTTTATTTTTTTCTTTGCTTACTGCGATCTATTTAAAAGGAGGTTACAACCCGATAACCCGATATAATATCTTTAGAAATATTGGAATGCCGTCAAGATTTGTCAATGAGAGAAAATAAGGGGTTGTTTAGTAGTAGGTTTTAAGAGGATTTACGTTAAATCCTGCCAAACATAAAAAATGAGCACCATAAATCATGTCCTACCATGTCGTAAATTTGCTAAATCCCGTAGTTCAGCAGATTTAATGGGATTTATGGGATTATGATGAAGCTCTCCCACATCCTTGTTGCCGAGTGGGTTGGAAATCCTTATCTAGAGGAGGGTTCACATATCATCTTCTCTTTATATTGTCATTGCAAGCCCGTGCCTCCATTCTTCATGACTTCTGATCAAAAGCTATTGTTGTTCCTCGTATGTCATCTCCGGTGAAGAAGGTAGACATTCTATTATGCTTTTTTTCAAGTGTCCTTTCCGCTAGAGTAAAAGGGTCCTCTGGTTCAAAATTCAAGAATGATCGTTAAACTGCAGTCGATTTTTCACGAGAAAAATTTTCTTGCTCGGATTTACCATGGGTTGCTTCCGATCTCATGGGATGCTTGTGATGGAGATAGAGTCATATACTAGCATTTGATGCTATAATGGCAATAAAGACCTGATAATTCCATTATACAACTTTTATAAACAGACAGCAAAAAGCACAATTTTCAATAAGGTTTGAAAAAACAAACAAAAAAAAAACCTTTAAATTCTATCTATCTCAATTAAGTGATGTATTCACTTGCCACATGTACATTATGCATAGTTTCACATTTAAATTCTTAAGTTAATTGCCATAAAGCCTAAACTGAGTTGGCAAATAATTTATCAAGATTTAGCATGTCATGCTAACGAGTTTTCAGAGAGTTTGGTTAGTTAGAAATGCATATGAAAGGGTGACAATCTACATTAGGTAGTGGGAAATTAATGAACTCTTTTGATAACGACATGATAACTTGTGAATGTAGTAGCACATATTGAAGTATCTCGAGGTAGTAGCACTTAATTGAAGTATCTACTTATTGTTTCTAGTGAATGTTGGAAAAACTTATATAGCTGTTTGTAGCTATGAGCATGTGTTACCCTCCGAAGAAATATGCCTAGTTGTTCTAATGCGATCGTATTTTTCATATCATTCGACAAAATGCGAAATACTTGATCTTTTAAATGCACAAAAGCCCCGACCGATAACGTGAAGTATGGAAAATATCACATTTGATGACCAACCAGCACATCCTCTACGTACTGATAACCTGTGTATGCCTATCAAATATAGATCTTCTTATGTGCAATTCATCTAAAGAGTTGCCCTCTTCAAAGATAGATGGAGTTAGTTCAACAATCACTTTATTTATTTTTAGATGTAATCAAACAATGCCGCAAAGAGCATCATAAGTACTCCACATAAAAATAATTTTCTATGACTACATGAGGTTAAACAAATTAGATTAAGCTATTTAAAAATGCTAAAAACACTTGGATAAACATAAAAGCATTATTCCAAATTGATAAGAGCACATATTTCATAAGAAAAAATAGAATATTTTTGTTAAGTCATCACATGATGTAATATAGAAATAAATTTCATGGATGTTAAACTCATTCTTGTGCAATACAAAGTAAAAATATAGACCACTTGTCACATCAAAGATTTTAAACAAATAAAAATTGAGCATGAAAATCCAGATGCTGAAAGTAAGTACTCTTTAGAAGCTACTCACAACTATGCCCATGATACATAGAAACGTGGATGTCATCTTACGATGCACTCTATCCAATTTTGTAGAAGATGACCATCCCAGGTTATTAGGGTAGCCTTATTATCTTTGTTTTCCTTAAGGGCATCATAAATTGCAAGGATTGCTAGAATTATGTTCTCAGTGTTGTCTAATTTATCAAACACTCCATTTTCATGTAAGGATCATTTCATATTATTAGATTCTTGAAAATAACGACATTCTCATTTGATTATACTAAAAATTTATTCAATATTACAGAAAACACTAATAATCAAATTACTGGATATAACAACAAAAAATTGTAAGTGAAAACATTATATACATGGGATATTTCAAAACAATAAAAGTACACATCAGTTATTTGTATTTAACAGGATAATAGAATGATAGAGTTGCACGATAAATTTAAAGCGCTTTGTTTAAAATCAAATAACTAATGCTATACAACTGTTAATTACATAACAGAGCAGAAAGTTCATGAAAAACAGCATGTGACTCTACGTCTATTGCAAGCATTCCATGGGATTAAAATCAACCCATGGCAAATCCGAGCCAAAAAAAATCTTCTCAATAATGATCAGTTGTTGTTCGATGATCATTCTTGATTTCCAAATTGGAGGACCTCTCTACCCTAGTGAAAATGACACATCAAAAAAAGCTGGATAGAATGTCTACCTTCTTCATTGGAGATGACGAATGAGGAACAACAGTAGCTTCTGGTCGAAAGTCTCGAAGATGATGGTGTGAGCTTGCATTGATGGTAGGGTGCAGAGACGGTATGCAATCTCTTTTATGGATAAGGATTTCCAACACGCTTGTTGACAAGAACGCGGGAGAGCTTCTTTGTGTGCGTGTAAAACCTATTAAATCTGTCAAAGTACGGGATTCAGTAAATCTTGGATTTATCACAAAAAATATTAAATCTGGGATTTACAATGGGGTGGTATTTATCATGCCTCCATTTGGCAGGATTTAGTAAATCATGCTTAAAACCTGCTACCGGACAGCCCCTAAAAATATTTTGAAGTTGTATCATTTTATTTTTCTTCAGAATTTCAAATTTCTTTTGTGGCACTTTAAGTATATTGTTTATTTTATTTTATCAGGTTCTTATTCACTGCATATGATCAAAATTCTTGACAGTGGAGTAATGTTGACTTGAGGTTATTTAAGTTTTGTTTAAATCATAATTTGTGTAGTCTCTTATACTGAAAATTTTAGTGTATTTCAGTAGTTAGTGTTGATTAGACCTCTATGATGGTCCATATTGTTTTTTAGATATCCTTTGCCTACCTTTAACGAGGGCTAGAAAATCTTCCTACTATCAAGTAGCTAAATTAATCTTCCTAGTTGTTGAGTAGATAAAATGGTAAACCTATCGTAATATGAATAGAGGTTTCTCAAAATGATTTATGTAGTATAGGTAACACCTAATGCAATACTCAATGGGAATGTATAGAAAATGAGAATTGATAAAACCAAACTCAAATAGTTGGGATAATGCTAATGATATTAGTGGTGATGGGGATAAAGATAGTTTTGACAAGAATCTTCTTAATAGCAAGGCATTGATTTAATTTTCTGCAGCATTATAGGAGCTCAACAGCATAATATTATCAAATGATGAGTATATTCTTAATGAAATTTCTAACAGAATCAGCTATGCACAAGTGCTTCTGAGACATTTCTTCCATTTATAAATTTTCTTCTGTGGATCAAGCAGTTTTATTGTCATCTTCTCTTTGTTTTTTATTAATTAATAGGACATCAGTTGTTACAAGATGTTGGAAAAAGTGTTGAACGAATGGATCTTGCAGATTTATAATCAAATTCTTAAAAGAGAATTGCATACTGGATGGTTATAGTTTGACAAGAGTCGATTTCAGTAAACCCAAATTCTTGCAACGTCCTTATTTTCTCTCTCTCTCTCTCTCTTCAAGGTTGTTTGTTTGGTTTTTTTTAACTTTTGAAGGTTTGTCCTTCTCTAACTCTTCTATGGTTAAAATTCCCTCATCAATGGTTAAAACATAATTCTGATTATGTTTTAAATTCCCTTCTCAATCCGTTACTTATGCTGTGTTCAAAATTTAAAATTCTAATATGGTATACTTTGGGAATATTCATTTTTCATCTTGCAACTCATCATACATACTAAATTTATAGGAATTCGAGGAATTTGAAATCTATTTTTAAATTGTTTCTTCTATATCTACTACTCTGCTAATTTTCACAACTAACCAAGTCTCAATGTTTGAGAATATTTAATTAAGGTTAGCTAGGTCCATATTGAAAATCTTCGTAAGTTGATGTGTGGTATGATTAGGTTTCATTTGATTACATGAGAGAATCATGCCCCTGCCTGTGCATGAACAGCAAGACAACCTAACTTTATGGGTTGACTACATGTTTAATGGATTGAGGGTTTTATTCAACAACCTATATTAGGTTGGACTTTGTAAAATATTATACTACTGCAAGTCCGCTGCCTCAGACCCATTCATTAAGACTGCTAGGCAATTTGCACTTCAAACTTTTGTTTTGATTAATGATGAATGGGCATAGCTGCATAGTCCTGTTTAACATGCTAAAAGACAAAAAATTAGCATACCAGAGAAGTAAATGCAGACCAATATAAAATCATTTTTTGTTGTCCGCGTTGCATATGTTTTGGGGATTTGTATATAACATCAAATTTTAGCATAGAATTTGATTAATATCTTAATTTTTTTAAAATTCTTCTTAAAAAGGTCATGACAGTTTCTTATGCAGGCTAAATTTGGAGCTCAGAACTTCATACTTGTACCCATCATTTTCTTGGTATTCGTTATAAGTGTTATCAGCCATGGACCGAGCACCAACACTAGAAATATTAGGTATTACTACTTTATTATGGATTGGTCCCTAAAATCAGGTTATTGTTTGTTTATATTTTTGCCTTCCTGGTTTCTATGTCTTTCTCTTCAGCTCGAGAACCTGAAGGATTCTCCATTTGGAATGGGCCTCCATTCAATAATGGTCAACCAAAGGTCAAACTTGAGAGAGTTTCTTGCACTGCGGCGAACTACTGTGGAAGCGGTTCGAGGCTTATGGTGATGGAAAGTAGCTCATCAATTTGTGTTTATGATTGCAACACTTCCACGAAGATCAAATCCTTTGATATCCCTGCTGTTTCTGCTTCCACTCTGTCCCCATGTGGAACTTTTATCCAGACATTCCAAAAATCTACTACACCACAAGAGAAGAATGTGGTACTCTGGCTGATAGAAAATGGAGCTGCTGTTTATCAGCACTTTCAGAAGAATATGACTAAAACCACATGGTGCAGTCAACCATTCAACAAATTAAGTCTTGACATCTACACATTTTAGTATGAAATTATTCACTTCTCTTGCTTATTTATGCATTCTACAGGCCCGCAATTCAATTTAGCTCTGATGAATCCATTGCCTGTCGGATGGTAACAAATGAGATACAATTTCTTGATGGGAAGGATTTTACCAAAGGAATCATATATAGGCTGAGAGTACCTGGTGTGATGGCAATAGAGCTTTCAAAGACTCCTGGGTCTCATATTGCTGCATTTGTTGCAGAATCAAAGGTCTCTTATCATTTGGTTTGTAAAATTTTGTTGGACTATTAGGTCTCTGACATCGCATATACGCATGTTAGGGTGTTCCTGCCAGTGTCCAGATCTTTTCTTGTAAACAAGATGCGCAGGCTCAGCCTATTGCTAGAAGAAGCTTCTTCCGGTGCTCAAGCATACAACTACATTGGAACCATGGTTCTACAGGTCTTCTAGCTGTGGCCCAATCTGATGTGGACAAAACGAACCAGAGTTATTATGGAGAGTCGAAGTTGAACTACCTGACAACAGATGGCAGTCATGAGGGACTTGTCCCACTTAGTATGTTTTCCTTTCTTTTCTGTTGTCATAGATTTCCTTCTTTTTTTTTTATGTACGAGGTCAGGATCATTGATCTTTGGAGCATTTGTCAGGGAAGGAGGGTCCCATTCATGATGTTCAATGGTCACCCTCGGGTTTGGAATTTGCCGTTGTCTATGGATGTATGTTTTTCTTTCCCTCATACTTTTCCTTGCTTGCTCTGATTTTGATAGGTTGATTTAAGCTTGTTTTTTTCTTCATTTGCCTCAGTTGTTCCTTCCAGAGCAACAATATTTGACCACAAATGCCGTCCATTGCTTGAGCTGGGTTCAGGCCCTTACAATACAATCAGATGGAATCCGAAAGGGAAATGTATCCTTGTCTGGAAAATTGTCTTGTTTCCCTCAGACAATTCGCTTTGCAGTGTTAAAACTTGAAGGAGGGAAATTGATTTCAAGCTTTTTTATGAATTGATTGGTCTAGTGGTAATGGGTTTAGCCTTATTTTTTTCTCTCTATGCATACATGTTTCTTTGACCATTGGAACAGTTATATGTTTGGCAGGATTTGGTAACTTGCCTGGTGATATGGTATGTTTACTGTACTTTGAAGCTTGACAAGGATTGTCTTAATATCTATTAAAGTGTTTTCACCTATCCTTATATTAATATAATTTTTCTGCTACTTCCATTAAACTATAATTTACCTGAAGATTTAACTGTCTACCACATGATTAAACTATAAAGATTCAAAAATATATTCGAACAACAGTATCATTATTAGGCAGAGCACTAATACATATTTTGCCCTACCAGCTTATCCTTAAAAAGACTATTTATAGGCATGGGGTTTCCGCTGATGTAAGGTATGAGGAGGGTTTCTTGTATGTAGACTTACAGTCTTACCACAAAATTTGTAAAGAGATTGTTTCCAATGTGAATGCTTTGCTAGGATTGAAAAGTTCAACCTATATGAAGAATTGTATGAAGTGAGAGAGAAAGAGTGAGAAAAGACCATGTAGATATGAGTATAACTGAAATTTTTAGACTAGGGGAGGGAGGAGATGTATTTCGAGTGTGGGAGGGAAGAAAAAAGGAAATTTAGGAGATCTCTATAAAATATTGGGATTCCATTGGTGGAAAAGATCCTCCCGGACTGGAAGAACATTGGAGTGCAACGAAGAGGTTGGTAGCAGGGAGGAGAGCAATAAGATAGTTAGGACGTGAAATAAGGTTCGTCTAGTGAGAACTGAAGTTTGCTAGGAGCAGCTGTTTTCCTAGCAGGAAATTTGAAGCGACTTCTTGCCATCACTCTCAATTGTGATGCCAAATCCATCCTTCCCATTGGGTGGCAAGGGGTGTTTTATGTTTGGGCTAGTGTTCAGTGATTGTTTTTATATGAGAATGGGTTGGGTTTTGTCAGTCTGAGGTCAAATCAAGTTTTATTTGGCATGGCTTGTTCAAGGCCAAACCCAACCTTTCGTGTGGAAACTAGAGCCCAAATCCTAAATGTTTTAGGTTGGTATGCAATGAACTTTGATTGTTAATTGCACAAGAGTGCATTTCTACCTAAAAATATTGTTGAGCAGCTTTAATAAATGTAATAGCCGTCTTTTCTATACTCAAGTTTTGTATTCTATGTCCTTGATGGAGATATTATTTTGCGGGAGTCTATTTAGGATTCTTGAGTATTTGATCTATTTAAATCCTATTCCAGGCATTTTGGGATTATTCAGAGAAAAGATTAATTGGAACCACAAAAGCAGAGTGCTCTGTTAGTAGTGAATGGTCTCCAGATGGACTCTATTTTATGACTGCTACAACGGCACCAAGGCTACAAATAGACAATGGGTAATTTATTTCATTTCCTTAATTTCATCAATATCTCAGTTAATTTTACTGATGTTGTCCCGTTTCCCCTTTTAAGGATTAAGATCTTCCACTATAATGGGTCTTTATATTTTAAGAAAATGTTTAACAAGTTGTACCAGGTTAGCCTTCAGACAATTATCTAAATAATTCCTTGCTTGATTTCCTCTTCTCTTATTTATGATTAACTTCACCTAGACATGTAGGCTGATTGGAAGCCGGAAGCACCTGAAAAATTTGGCGATATTATGGATCTTGTCAAGTCTGTTTCCATCATAAAGATTGATGAAACGAAAACACAAGGTTGGAAAAAACAACTATTATTATGCTCGTCTTAAGAAAATCATTTTGGCTTAAGTTGATATTATGATGGTTTCATTAAAAAGTTCGAAGTCATCACAAGCATTTTCCATATTTGCAGCAAATACATCGCAAGCAGCAGCCAAGGTTTCCATGAACACATCACAAGCAGCAACAAAGGTTTCCACAAATATAATGCAGAAACCTGTAGCATATCGTCCGCCACATGCTAAGAATGCTGCTGCTGTTAAGGCAGAGGTATGTTTATTGTATAATTACTAATTACATGCTGTTAAGTAGATAGAAATTCTGAAAATAATGATACTGATTTGTAACTAACCCTTCGTTTGGGGCTGCTTCTACTTTTTTCACTTTTGTTTTTTAAAAACTACTTTCCAACCACAATTTCTATATCCTTCCCTAAAATTGAGTCTAGTTTTGGATTGTTTGTTGCTTCCTTTTATGGAATCTAATCATTTGTGCAGTTTTTCGCATTATTTTGGCTTACATATTTTCTAAGCTCTTTAAGAACAATTTGTTTAATTTTCCCAGCTTTCATTTGAAACTACATCTTTCCATATGGTCCTTTGAGACGTCATTCTTAAAAATTATGAGGTGGTACTATTATTTAAAGCCTAAACTCTTTTCTAACAATGACAAAAAGCTTTAAACTAGTAAATTTTGTTATATTACCACCACCTGTAATTGTTTAGGATATAGTTATATTTCTTCTGTTTTTTTATTATTCTATAAAATCATCACCAATATGGAATAACATCAAATATGAGCAAATTTTCATGATTTAGGAAGCAATTATGATGCCTATTATTAAAACACTTGTCATGCATTTGCTTGCCTTATCTACTCTTACCTCAACATTCTCAATCTACTGAGAACTCTATTATTTAAAGATAAAGAGTTGTACTGATTCTTACTTTCTAATGACAGCTTTTTGGAGGAATATCTTCTTCAGAGTAAGTTCATCGTACCTTTTTCTATTCATTTTTCAGCCATGGAACTGAATTTTTATTCTGTTAATTTCTTCACCTCTACTATTTTGAATACAGAGAAATAAACAAAAATGCAATGAGAAATAAGAAACGCAGAGAAAAGCAGAGGGAAAAGAAGGCTGCTGAAGCGTCAGCTGCTGCGTCTGATGACAATTAGTTGCAGATTTCCTATTTTTGTATTGCTTTGGCATTCTGGGAGTTGAGATCTGAGAGTAGGAGCTATAGATGAACAAATTCCCTTGACGAGCAATTTAATTTTTATTTCGGCAACAAATAATTTGAATAAGGTACGATTATCTTTTAATGATGCAATTGTTTCTTGGTCTAAGTGAAGTATGATTATATCTTTGAATATGATTCAATTGCATTTTAAGTATATTTGACTATGGTTCGTTCATTATTTGATCATGTTTGATAAATGTTCAACTATGTTCAAAATGATTTGATTAATTTTGATTTGTGTTCGAAGAGCAGTAAGGTTTTAAATCAAATATTAGCATTCTTATATTGTATGGAAGAGAATGAAAGGAAGATATGTAAGCGGTTTGAATACTCATTAGAAAATCGAGCAAATGATTGGTTGAAGATATAGAGAAATATTTTCTTTAACTGTCTCACTTATCTTATATGCAAATGTATATATGTTGATAAGAGATAATTTAATCTGAATTAGAGATGATATCCTGCTTTGGTCAAGCACCATTGATTCTAATAATGTTGGTGATAATGTAGACATTTCACATACAAAAATTGCTGATATTAGGAATGTGCAGGCCACATGTGGTTGTGATTCAATGGATACTTTAAATCATAAGCATTCATTAATGGTATCAACCCCAATTTGTGATCAATTTGAAAGTAGCAAACAACTAAGGTTATCTATACCTTGGATTTAAATAGTGGATCCCATGAATCTGATGTACATTGGGATTTTACTGATCACAAATTTTATTGGTTATAATAGTCAAAAGTATGATTAGATGTTCAGGATATTGCTTTTTATACTAATATTGCATGTAAATGAATAATAGCTGTACTTAGCACATAGGAGACGGAATCAGGACAAGGACTTGAAGAAGCTAAAGAATTAAAAATGAGAAGATCATCAAAGGTCCTTATACTAACATTTTTAATTAACAACCCCTAACCTCCTCAATTAGACCAAAAGTATCCCACACAAAGACTCTACGAAGCTCTTTCTCTAAAGAGCTCTCACACACAACAATTTGAGTAATAAAGATATAAATTAGGACAAATAGCCTTGTGCATCTCTCACATAAAAATTTCTTAGACACCTGTCCAAGAAATCCCTTAGGTTCTCTCTCTCTCTCTCTCTCTCTCTCTCTCACTCATTTCCTGAAGAATCTCTGATCCCTTCCTCAGATCCTCTCTTTAAGCTAAAAGTTTGAGTAAGTAAACTTATTGGGCTGATCATACAATATAATGAATATATTGTACAATATTGCATGTAAATGAATAATAGCTGTACTTAATAACAGATTTCTCTCAGGTCCTTATACTTCTCACCAGAAACAAATATCAGAATTTAGACACTTATGACTCCTTGTACTTTCATATCATAAAATAAGCTTATATGACTCCCAAACATCACATATTGGATATTTAGAAATTTAAGCCTTATGGCTCCATGTGCATGCAACACCAAAACTTCATCCAACATCAGAACTCCACAGAATCACACATATTAAGCAAATAAGTACATATATTATTGCATAAGTAAACCATTTTTTAAAAAATGCACATAATGTATTACAGTAAAACAAATACACATAGATTCAATTGAGTAGAATTTTACAGTTTTAAAACTTTACCATATTACTAGAGATTGTTCAGAACATTGTTTTAAAGCTTTTATTATACTATAGCCTTATTTTTGGGGTCAAAATTATTTTTAATTAAATAAAATAATGCATTTTGTAAACTATCGATAGATATTTTCTAGAAAAATACCTAAATGTTCAAAATAGCTATCTCCATAACATATAAAAAGTTACATGGTGAAAGGTTTGAAGTTGTAGAGTTATTCTCGTGTTTATACTATGAAATTATAAGTTTAATATGAAAATCCTAAAATTTTGGTATTTTTGAAAGCCGAGATAGGATCTAGATAATTTTGAGTACTAGGTTGATAGCAAAAAATGAATAAGAGTTGCTCAAAACCTAGCTTTCTCTCACTAGAAACCTCCTCCTCCTTCCTCTCTCTAGTTGGGTGCCTAAGGGATGAAGAATGGATTTGATTATAAAATTTTGGTGGAAAATGATATTTTTATAAATCTGAACATGGCGCCGCAACGCTCGGCCTTACCGCACTATAGTGCTCTCCACTAGAGAGATCTACGTCATAGCGCCATAGCTTTAATTTTTTTTTTTTGGAAAAATGACTGAGAGCTTAATGTTGTAACACTGCCTACCTGAGAGTTGCGACACTTCAGGAAAAAAATTTCAAATTTTGGTTTTATGTACGCAGACCCCCAAAACCCGCTTTAGAACATATTCAAATATTCACATGCATACAAAACACTCATAGACACATGCAAGATGTGTTAAATACAAAAACTTAGTGAGTTGCCTTTAACAGACTGAGTTAGAACAAGTGAAATTAGTTACTATTTTAATAGGTATTACAATTCTCCTATTCTTAAAAACATATTATCCTCGACATTTTAAAACTCTGGTTAGTAGAAAAAATCGTGATATAACTCTTTTATTTCATATTCCTTCTCCTAAGTAGCTTTTCTTTCTATATTGTGCTTCCTCTGTACCTTAATCATTGGGATATGTCTATTTCTTAATCTTCTAACATAATACACTAGAATATTTTTAATTCATCTTTATAGCTCAGATTAGGACATACTGTGACTGCATCTATAGATATTCGATGCCCAGAATCATATACCTATTTCCTCAGAGATGAGACATGGAATTAATGCAATCATATCAGAAAAGATGCCCTTTTGACTCCCAATGCCTAGCTCATATTAGATATTCAAAATTTTAGACCCTTATGACCCCCTATGCAATTAACACCAGAACAGAACTTCCAAAATAGAACATTCAAAATAGAAATTTCACCACACATTTGATCTCCTCATAATCACACAACTCAAGTAGATAAGCATAAATATCATTATATTGCAATAAAAGAAATGCAAATAAATTAGTATCAGAATTTCACAAAAAGCTTCAATGGTAGGCAACAAAACTATTTACTCAACCGAGTTTTCATAATTTCAAAACATTACTAGATTATCATAGATTATTCAGAATATTATTTCAAAGTTTTAATTGCAATACAATCTAATTTTTGAGAATTATAATTATTTTTTAATTTGTTAAAAATCTCATATTTTTAATCAACCTAGTAAAATTTTCCCAAAAATACCTAAATGTCCAATGCTATTGTATCTATAATATACCAAAAATTATGTGGTAAATGTTTTACTAGTATAAAATTATCCCTGATTTTTCCTAATAGAATTATAAATTAAATCAAGAAATTTTCAAAATTCTTGTATTTTTTTTTAAACTGAGATAGGCAGATGTAACATACCTCAAGCCGGATAACAATTAGAATTGGGCTGATAATAGAAAGTGGATCAGAGTCACCAAACCCTAGCTTTCTCCCCCTAAAAATCACCTCTCTCTCTCTCTCTCTCTCTCTCTCTCTCTCTCTCTCTCTATCACAACCCAACCTGATCAGGACAAGTCCTATCATATTGAGCTGTGATAGACAAATCCCAAAATCTAGTTTTAGAAATTTTTTTCTGCCAATATTCAATGAAATAAACTACAGACTACAAAGCTACTAAAATATCCAAATATTAAAATTAAATTCATCCACAAAGTTTTTTCATTTCATTAAAATAAATATCTACACTACAGTACATGACTACATGCAAGAGCTACATAACTAAAAATTTAATTAGTCTGCACAAAAAATCAAAATAGCAAAATACCTATGATCTTAAATTTGATCCTGAGTTGCTAGTCCACAATCTCTTTACCCTTCCCAGATCCTGAAAATCAGAAGCAAACCTATAATGAGCTACAACAGCTCAGCAAGCCACATAAACCAATCTGAATTTTCAAATATTCTTTTATCAAATATTTTATTGAATATTTAAAAGCAGTTAAATGCAAGTTAAACAAATCACTATACTGAGAGATATAATAAATGCATAGTAGTTATTTCCTGATTTAAATAACAATACTGAATTAATAAGAATTGAAATTCATATCACAGAGTAGTTCATATCACATTTCCCGGACCCAGACAGAATCTCAAAAGATTCTGGCCCCTTATAACTCCCTTTTCATTTGTGCTTATAGCACCAGAACATATCACACTTCTCTATCTCAGACGAAATCTCAAAGAATCTTGGCCTCTTATAACTCCTTGCAATTCCCTGACACAGATAGAATCTCAGAGGATTATGGCCCCTTATGGCTCCCAACAGATATAATTTAATCACATATACACATATATCATCACATTATAACAATTAAAAAGTAATTAAGCATATACCAAAATTTCACAAGTTGCACAAAACTGAATTTTTTTTCTCTCTCTTCTCTTTTTCTCTTATTTCCCCTAAACCATATCTCTGTTTGGGAAAAACCAAATAAAGGCAAACTATTTATCATAATATTTAATACTGGAATGAGATATTTTATTAAAATATTAATTATTCTAATAATTTAATAATAAAATATTATTTTTATCTAAATTTATTTATATCTTTAAATCTAAAAATTACAGAAAAATATTTATAAATTAACTTATTTTATGTAAAAATTTTTGGTAAAATCGATTTGCAAAACGAACCCTAACGGTCTCAAAAACTCCATATGTACCAATAGGTGCTGATTTTTTTAAAAAAATTTCAATAGTGCCCAAAAATTATGAAAAAATTAGGAAAACTAAAACACAACATTATAAATATTCTGGCGAAGACGGTTTGCGATTTGGACTTGTTTAGGTCAATAAAAAAATCTTAAAAATTTTAAGGGTTTCACAATTTACTAACCATAAAAAGATGTTGTCCTCGACATTCACAAATCAGAATGAGTCAAAATAAATCTGGATTTAGCTGCCTCATATCAGATTTCTTCTCCCAAGTAATCTCTCTGGCAGTTCTATGCTTCCACTACATCTTAACCATAGGAATCTATTTGCTCCTCAATTTCCTCACATTATATGCCAAAATTCTTTCGAGTTCTTTCCTATATTGTAGATTCAGAAGAACCTTAACATCCTAAGCAGATAATCTCTTCCCAGAATCAGACACCTACTTTCTCAAAGAAGATACATGAAATACATTGACATATAATCAGGTAACAATAACCTGTAAGCAGAACTACCAATCTACTCAATGATCTCAAAAGGTCCAATGTACCTTGGACTGAGCTTGCTAATTCTCTCAAATCTACTGACACCTTTCATAGGGTTGACTTTGACATAAACCATATCACCAATCTGAAACTCAACCAACCTGTGTTTCTGATTGTAATACTTCTTCTGTCTATCCTGTGTAGATTTCAATATTTCTCTAATCAAATTGATCTTTACAATAGTATCATCTACAAAGGTTGAACCTATCACATGTCTATCTCCCACCTCTATCAAAGTTGAAGAAGTCCCATATTTCTTGCCATATAAAGCTTCATAAGGAGCCATACCTATGCTGGATTGATAATCATTATTATATGCAAACTCTATCATCGTGATATGATCCTATCAACAGGATATGATCCTCCCAATTGCCCCCAATATCTAAAATGCATAGTCTTAGAAGATCCTCCAGTACCTGAATAATCCTTTCGGACTATCCGTCTATTTGTGGATGAAAGTCATATTGAAGTGCAACTTCGTACCCAGTCCTTGCTGAATACCTCTCTATAATCTGAAGGTAAACCTGCCATCCCAATCAGATACAATCACCTTTGGCACACCATGTAACCTGATAATATCGTTAACATAGATCTGTGCTAACCTGTCCACCGGATCTGTCTGTTAGATTGGAATGAAATGGGAAGATTTTGTCAGTCGATTGACAACAACCCAAATAGTATCATGCCCCTGCCTTGATCTAGGAAAACCCATAACAAAATTCATCATTACCTCTTCATATTTTCACTCTGGAATAGGTAATAACTGTAGAAAATCTCATGGTTGTTGATGCTCTGGCTTCACTAATTGACAAGCCTCGTACTTTGATACAAACTCTGCCATATCTTTCTTCAATATAGGCCACCAAAACATACCCTTCAGATCTCCGTACATCTTGCTACTTCCTGGATGAATAGTATAGCCTGAATAATGAGCCTCATGTAGAATCTCCTGCCTCATATCTCAAAAAATAGGAATCCAAAGTCTATCCATGCAGAAAATAACACCAGAATCAAAAACTCGGGATATTTTCATATTTCTTATCAGATCTGATCTAATCAATCAACTTAGGATACTTTACATCTAATTTTTTGAGCTTCATGAAATTTACTTCTAAAGAAGGCTGAATGATCAGCTGAGTCGCTATACTAGAATCATAATCAGTAGGAGAAATCACCTCCAATTATAATCTATTCATATATCGTGTCAAATACTCATTAGAAGTGAGCTACATATATGATAATCCAGAAGACTTCCTGCTGAGAGTGTCTGCCACCACATTAGCCTTATCAGGCTGATACTGAATATTCTGATCATAATACTTGATCAACTCGAGCCACCTCCTTTACCTCAAATTAAGATCCTTCTGAGTGAATATGAACTTTAGACTCTAATGATCAATAAAAATCTCACACCTGACACCTTACAAACAATGCCACTAAATCTGCGAAGCAAATACAATAGCAGCTAACTCTAGATCATGCGTCATATAATTACTTTCATGTGGCTTCAACTGTCTTGAAGTATAAGTTATTACTCGACTATGCTGCATCAAAATACATCCCAAACCTCTTAGTGAAGCATCACTGAATACCTGAAATCCTTCTGTACCAGAGGGAAAAGCCAAAACTAGAGAAGAAGTCAAACAGTCCTTAAATCTCTGAAAACTAGCCTTGCACTCCGGTGTTCAGATAAAAGCCACTAATTTTTGAGTCAGTCTCGTCAAAGGTGCAAAAATCTAAAAAAATCTCTTAACAAACTTCTTGTAATATCCAGCCATATCCAAGAAACTTCGTATCTCAAACACAGTAGTAGGCCTCAGTCAATCAGTAACTGCCTGAACTTTTTAGGGATCAATAAAGATACCATCACCACTCACCACATGTCCTAAAAAAGAAATACTTATCAGCCAGAACTCATATTTGGAGAATTTAGAATATAATTGATGCTGCCTCAAAGTCTCCAATACACTTCTCAGATGTCTGACGTGATCTTCCTCATAAGCAAAATATACTAAAATGTCATCTATGAAAATAATCACAAACTTATCCAAATAATCTTTGAATACTCTGTTCATCAGATCCATAAAGCTAGTTGGTGCATCAGTCACCCCAAATGGCATAACCAAAAACTCATAGTATCCATATCGAGTATTGAAGGCTATCTTCCTCACATCAGCCTCTCTCACCTTCACATGATAGTAACTAGATTACAAATCAATCTTTAAAAATACAGAAGATCCAGCAAGCTGATCAAATAGATCATCAATCCTTGGTAGTGAATACTTATTCTTGATAGTAACTTTGTTTAACTTTTTGTAGTCAATACACATACACATCGTACCATCATTTTTCTTCACAAATAGAACAGACGCTCTCCAGGGAGAAACACTAGGACGAACAAATCCCCTATCAACCAACTCCTGAAGCTGAACCTTCATCTCCTGAAGCTCTTTTGGTGCCATCTTATACGGAACTTTAAATATCGGGGTCATACCCGAAAATATGTCAATATAGAACTGTAAGTCTTTGTCTGGAGGTAAACTGATTAACTCATTAAGAAATGCATCTAAAAAGTCTCGTACTACCGGGATATCAGAAAGAGAATCAGCATCTATACTCATATTCCGAATTGATGCTAGAAATACCATACAACCCTTCTTCTATAATCTATCTGCTTTCAATGTAGAGATCAAATAAGATAAAATACCTCTAACTCCTTGGAATACACAGCTCTCACTACCCATAAATAACATAACTTACTTCTTCAAACAATCAATCTGAGCCCCATACCGACTCAACCAATTCATACTCAAAATAACATCATATGAGAAAATAGGTAATAAAATCAAACTAGATTTTTACTTCTTATCAGAAATCTTAATATCACAGAAACAGAATCTACTAGTTATCATATTATCTCTAGCTGACAACATAACAGAAAGAGAAGCAGATAGTGCAACTGAAGCCAAGTATAGTGAATCGAAGAAATACTCGAAAATAAAGGAATGACTAGCTCAAAAATCAAATAAAACATGACATGGATGCTTAGAAATATAAACAATACATGTTACAATATTTGGAGCATCTCGAGCCTCTTGCTGAGTCAAATTGTATACACGTGGCTGAACTGAAGATGGAGCAACAAAACTACTAGGCTCTCTCTAACCACCGCCAATTGGTCTCCTTGCCACTAAACCTGAACCACCAGCTCTACCAGATAATCCCTCAGAAAAAGTACAGAGATGAACTGTCCTCGATCTCCCTGCTGGTCTGACAAAGCTCTCAGATCTAGATTTAGAACGTTGGTCAAATCCTGTCTATGGACACTCTGCTACCTGATGCCCTATTTGGCCGCACCTGAAACACTGTCTAGTCATCCTATAGCACTAATCTGAATGGCATCGACTACAACTCTGGCACACAGGTGCCCCACTAATAGAACCAGAATTGGCTATACTGCTACTAGAGACTATTGTAGATATTGATTGTTCATCTCTCCTGGAATCTCTAAGTGTAAATATGCTCTTCTTCCTAAAAAAGCCACTACCAAAAGTCTTACCACTGAATCTCTTCCTACTAGCAATTTACCACTGCTGAGTAGCCATCAGGTCATTCTTAATCAGACGAGCTCTCTCCATAATCTCAGAGAAGTCAGAAATGCGAAATGGCACAAGAGGCTGTCTAAGACTATCCCGAAGTCCTCTCAGAAAC
Source organism: Dendrobium chrysotoxum (assembly GCA_019925795.1). NCBI lineage: Eukaryota > Viridiplantae > Streptophyta > Magnoliopsida > Asparagales > Orchidaceae > Dendrobium > Dendrobium chrysotoxum. The sequence continues at coordinate 27,996,240 of CM034312.1, read as the reverse complement.
CTGTAACACTTCTCCGCAGGAGTGCTAACAAATTATGGAGCATATCTACCCAAAGCAGTGAACTATGCCTCGTACTGCATAACTGTCCAGCTCCCTTGAACCAACCTCAAAAAGTCTCCTACATTTGCCGTCGTGTAGAAGGTGGTACAAACCAGGCTCTAAACATATCAAAGAACTCCTCCTAGGTAATTAGAGAGTTCAATCTCCCTTGAAATTCTCCTCCTGTTGGCCCATCTACCAACACTCTATCTCGCCATCCAATAGAAAGACTGCTAACGGTACTTTCCTCTCAGGAGGACACTGCATACCATCAAATATCTTTTCCAATCTCTTCAACCAGTCCTCTACTGCTCCGGGCTCAACAATACCCTCGAATCTTGAAAGCTTCAATATCAAAACATTTGTAGATGTCTGTCTACCTCTTCAGATCTCACAATAGAAACCCTGCTCTATGCCTCACCATCATCTAGGCTATCAAAGTAGCAAACTGTGAAGCTGTATCTGAACCAACTGTTGGAGCAGAACTATATACAAGAGCTGCCCGGCTAGCACTCTATTTATAGATCATATATGGGTATGGTGGATCTATGATCACACAGAATATGCAACTAAACACATATACATGAAACAAAAATAATGAACACCCAAACAGACTTGAAATTACCCCACTAAACTTACAGATCAATTCCTATAGCTCTATTTCACAATCCAATTTCAAAACTATTGCTCTGATACCACAAAAGCTTGTCACAACCTAACCCGATCAGGACAGGTCCTATCGTCTTGAGTTGTGACAGGCAAATCTCAAGATGTAGTTTTAAATTTTTTTTGCCAATATTCAATGAAATAAATTATAGACTATAAAGCTACTAAAATATTCAAATACTGAAATTAAATTCATCCACAAGATTTCTTTCATTTCATCAAAATAAATATTTACACTACAGTACATGGCTACATGTAAGAGCTATAGAATTGAAAATTTAACTAGTCATGATTGTACAAAAACATCAAAATAGCAAAATACCTATGACCTTAGATTTGATCCTGAAGTGCTAGTCCACAATCTCTTTACCTTTCCTAAATCTTAAAAATCAAAAGCAAAACCATAATGAGCTACAATAGTGTAGCAAGTCACCCAAACCAATCTAAATTATTAAATATTATTTTATCAAATATTTTGTTGAATATTTAAAAGCAATTAAATGCAGTTTAAATAAATCATAATACTAAATGTAATAAATACATAGTAGTTATTTTTTGATTTAAATAACAATACTAAATAAATAAGTAAATTAAAATTCATATCATATAGTAGTTCATATCACATTTCTCGAACCCAGACAGAATCTCAAAGGATTCTGGCCCCTTATGACTCCCTTTTCATTTTTTTATAGCACCAGAACAAGCACACATCCCTGTCTCAAACAAAATCTCAAAAGATTTTGACCCCTTATAACTCCTAGTAATTCCCTGACACAGATAGAATTTCAGAGGATTATGGCCCCTTATGGCTTCCAACAGATATAATTTAATCACATATACACATATATCATTTCATTATAACAATTAAAAAGTAATTAAACATGTACCAAAAATTCAGTGATATAATGGTAGACAACGGAAAATTAAACTAAGCAAAAATGTATATTTTTTACCAAATTATCAGAAATTATGTAAAATGATGTTTTAAGACTTTTATTGTACTACACTATTTTTCAACATCCAGATAAATTTCTATTAAATAAAAAACCCAAAAATTTTGAAACCCCCATTACAAAATTTTCAAAAAATATTTAAAATATGCATAATCGTAATCTCTACAACAGACAAAAAGTTACGTGATAAAAATTTTACCTATGCAAAGTTATCCATGTTTTTTGCTAACGGATACAAAATTTTAATCAAAAAAAAAACTTGCCAAAACTTGTGCATTTTTGAAATTGAGATGATCAAAATGTGTCTTACCTCAAGACAAACAAGTTTCCAACTAGGCCGACGGATAAAAATGACCCGAAGTCGTCCAAAATCGGATTTTTTTTTTCTCTCTCTTCTCTTTTTCTCTTATTTCCCTTAAGCCATGTCTCTGTTTGGGAAAAACTGAATAAAGGCAAACTATTTATCATAATATTTAATAGTGGAATGAGATATTTTATTAAAATATTAATTATTCTAATAATTTAATAATAAAATATTAATTTTATCTAAATTTATTTATATCTTTAAATCCAAAAATTATAAAAAAAATATTCATAAATTAACTTATTTTTTTAGAAATTTTTGGTGAAACCAATTTGCAAAACGGACACCTAACAGTCCTAAAAACCCCACTTGTACCGACAGGTGCCGGTTTTTAAAAAAATTTCAATGCCCAAAAATTATGAAAAAATTAGGAAAGCTAAAACACAATATTATAAATGTCCTGGTGAAGACGGTTTGTAATTTGAACTTCTCTAAGTCAACAAAAAAAATCTTGAAAATTTTAAGGGTCTCACACACACACACACTCTCTCTCTCTCTCTCTCTCTCTCTCTCTCTCTCTCTTGCCGACTGCCCAAATCAGAGAAAATAGATTTTAGAAAATTAGATATGAATATTTTATTGTTAAATTTGTATCTAATGCTGCGGCACCCAAACCTACGTGCCTTAACGCTCCCCTTATAATTAAGAGCAATGCATCGCAACACAACACTTTATTTATTTTGGCCAAAAATAACGATCTCAAAGCCGTGGCATCGCTAGACCTAGTGTCGCAGCTCCCCAAAATAAAATTTTTCAAAACATGCACATAGACCCCTGGGACCTACTTAAGACTAGATTCAAACACTTACAATTGCAAAACATTCAAATACACATGCAACATATGATAAGCACTGGAATTTAGTGAATTTTCTTTATCGAATTGGATCAACATAGGTGCAACTGTACACGAATTCAGCAGGTATTACAATTCATTTCTCCTTAAAAAAATATCATCCTCAATATTTCAAACTTTGGTTAATAAAACAGATCAGGGTATAACTATCCTACCTCAAATTCCTTCTCACAAGTAGCTTCTCTTTATTTTATATGCATCCATTAGACTTTAACCATTGAGATATATTTATTTCTTAATCTTTGAATGTTGTATGCTAGAATCATTTTTAATTCCTCTTTGTAACTCAAATTCAAACGGATTTTAACTTCTTCAATTGATATTTGATTTCCAAAATTAGATATCCACTTTCTTAGAAATGTCACATGGAAAAAATTATGAATATTAGATATATGCTTCGGCAACTATAACCTGTAAACATATTTTCCAACTCTTTCAATTATTTCAAATGGCCCAACATACCCTGGACTCAACTTTCTTTTTTTTCAAACATATTGAGGTCTTTTGTTGGTCTAGTTTTCACATACACAAATCTCCATTTTGGAATATTCACAGCTCGGTGCTTGTCATCATTGTACTATTTTTATTTGTCTTGTACATCTTTTAATCTATTCCTTATCAAATAAATATTTTAAGTGGCATCATCTTAAAACAGTTTTTTAGTATAAAAATTAAAATTTTTGTATTAGAAAGTCATTTTAAGAAACAGAAAGAAAATCATCCTAAATGAAGCCTTAATCTCATAAGTGGTATAAAATTCAAATAGAAGAGGAGTTTAAAAAAACAAACATAGTCTCTTATAATAATGACATATAATATAATTATTTTAAAAAACAAACATATTCTATTATAATAATGACACAAAGTTTTATTTTTTTTATAAAATAGTTTAAAATATAATATATTTTTTTGCACACTTAAAAATAAATGTGTAAATAGTCTAAAATTCTAACACCATCACTTTTTTACATGAAACTGGGGACAAAAATATTTAGAGACAACAATTGTTATATCAAATCGAGAATATTTCAACTATAGTATCTACTCATATATGTCTCCATACTACATATATTGGTAGCATAATTATAATAACTAAATGCAAAGAAAGTGCAAACATAGCTAAAGCACAAACAAAGAATAAATGGGTTGATGTGATTCTACAAGTGTTTTTCCCTCGTGAGTGATCTTCAATATGAAAGTCAGCTCATCTACTTTTAAACCAAGTACAAATAATTAACAACCAAACCCAAATTATAGATTGTACAAAAAGCAATGCAAAACACAAAATATAAAGTAAGAAGATCAAAGCCATAGCAGCCTTTAACAAAGAAAATGAAGATAACGAGAGAAGAAGTGTGTTCAAAAGAAAGCCATATCAATCCAGCAACTCCCAAAGCTACAACAGCTTGCAACAAATAAAATAAAGATAGATAGATAGATAGATAGAGAGAGAGAGAGAGAGAGAGAGAGAATGTCACACCCCATTTCTACCCCTTGTTAGCCAATATAGAGTGTAACAGATAAGGAGAATCTGAATAGACATATCTCTTACTAATACCCATCCTGAATTACTTCTATAAAAAAGTAGTGAGTAAGAAATGATCTATTCAAACTATCATATTACAATACATTTTTTCAGTTTTAATAGGTTATCTATCAAATTTCTTTTTGGAAGCATATTCACAACACATCAATGAAATATAGAGCTTTACTAAACTTTCCAATAAAATTTACATACCCAAAAGTCTATCTGTACAGCTTCCTATTTTGGCTTCTATGCACAATCCTAAAATGTATGTACACAAAAGTGTAGTCAACCTCTTGCCTAGAGCCCCACTGGCTCCTTCCCCTTTCCTGCAATTTAACCACTGCTAATGAGCATCAGCATAGTATAAAAAATAAGAAATATAAAATTTTGCATTCACTTGTAAATGATATTTGAATTTCTATATGAATCATAAAATGATATAAATAACCAATGCATAACAATGTCAATCACTGTAAGTATTCTTTAACCTTCCACATATTCCTTGGTTTGTTTGTTTTTTTTTTTTTTTTTCTTTAGGCATGTTATATAATAACTATAGGCTTGTGCACACTTACAACTCTCTCCTTCAAGGTTGGGTTCGAATTTTTAACTTTTAAAAGTGAGAGCTGTCTCATTCAAAGTCGGGTATGAATTCCTAACTTTTAGAAGTGAGAGAGTCGGGCATCTCCTGTATGGCACCTAAGGCTTACCTCATCAGGTCTTTCGCCTTTACTTGTGCGGGCTTATCCCCCATATATGACTTATCTCTTTTTTCTTTCCTTTTTTTTCTTTCATTTATTTTTCATGAAGCTTCACATTTTTCATAACGTACATATAAATATCTCATAACTCTACCAATAAACAAGTAAATAAGTATATGATGAAATTGGAATTAATGCTATCACAATCATATAAAAATGCTATCATAATTACATAAAAAATATTACTATTTCATATCTTACAATTGGGTATCTCACCTCATTCTCTAGGATAGTCCGGTAAAGTTGTTCACTTGAAATATCCTGGCCTTTTTTTCCTTTTATATACAACATTTAGCAAAAATTTCTTCATTTATACATGCATTTTAATAAAAAATTGAGCTCTAAAAATAAATTCTTAAAATTTTACCTGGATTGGACTCCTCATCCAACCCAAATTCTTTCCCCCTCCCTAACCTCCTTTCTCTTTTCTCCCCTTCCCCTTTTTCCTCACTGATTTCTGAAATCCTTACCTGAATCCAGCAATTGTCTAAGTTCTGAATTCTCCCAGCAGACTGTAACAGCTCCAGCAAGCCCTCACGGATCACCCCCAGCTTCTGCTCGCGGCTAGCCACTCGAACTCCAGAGAACAGAGAATAATAACGGGTGGGGGAAGAATGGAATTTGGTCAGTGCTTTAACATAACTTATATAATATTACTAACAATACACTAACTCCTTCCCACTAATAATTTTAATTAAAATATTTCTGTTAGAGTAAACCTTTAGTAAATAAACTATAAATTTGCCTAAGGTATAGATATATATATGCTTATTTTGTTACATTAAAATAATTAATGTCAATTTACAGTAAACATTTAAGTTAGAAATGTCTATTAACTATATTAGGCGTATATTATACATATGCTTCCGTTTTGAAGAAAATTCATGCTTACATTTGTTTTAAAAATTTTGGATATTATAGAGGAAGTGTGTTCAAATGAAAGATATTCCAAGAGCACCTAATGCCGTAGTAGCCACAAGAACTGCAAAAAAGAAAAATATGATAAATATGCTGGGAGAGAGAGATAGAGAGAAAGAGAGAAAAGGAGACAAATTTACTACAAGAAAAAAAAAGGCTTCCACAACACTTAATTTTACCTTTCGTGATAATTTTAATAGCCACAAAAATCGTTGCAACGATTATAAAACCGCTGCAAGACCGTCATAGTTGGTGCCCACTACAAAGCTTTTTTGCGGCAATTTGGTGATCGTTGGAGAAAAGGTTTAAAGCGATTATATTAGCAGTTATTTAAATTGCTGCTAAAGTTCTAGATTTGCAGAGGATTAAACCGCCGCTATTTTTCCAGATTAATATCAGTTTAAACCATCGATATTTTGAAACACTAGTGACGGTTTAAACAGCTGCTAAATTATTAAATTTTTTAAGTATATTTCCTTATCAAGAACATTTCCACCCCGTAATGATTGGAAATGAAATATTCAAGTACAAATGTTACAAATTAAATAAAGTACAAAGAGATCAATAATTATAGGCAAATAGAAAGGAAAATTTGTAAAGCAAAATGAATGAATGTTACCATCAATCACTCTCTTCCATCTCTCTCTCATATCTATATATACCTAATGTTTTGAATTATGACTACCTTACTAATTTTTTTTAACCAAAACTATTTACTAAAAATTTACTTCAAGGAAAGTGAAGATAGTTTCCATAAATTTTCCTTGAAATTCCTCAATCCTACGTGCTCCACTTGTAACTGCAATCTTCCTATAAATGAGCATGACTGAAGAACACATATGAAATACAACAAAATGAAATTGATGTACCCCACAAAAATAATCAACAACATTATTCAATTAAACTTTGTGTTTACACTCATCGAAAAAATCAATAAAGAAATGAAGCTTCTCTACCTCTTGAATCTTGTCATGAATCTAAATCAAACTCAAGGAATTTACAAGTCATCCTTTCCTTAGATTTTATTGATGAATTACTAGTTGATTTAAAAAAAGATCTAGCTTTGGTACTAAGCATTCAATAGCAAAGTGGTCAAATATAACAACTTATCATCCTCTATGAAAACCATGGTTTCAAATCTATCATCAATTGAAATTCCAAAAGCAATAAAAGAGGCACTTGAAAGGACCAAATGAAAAAAGGTTGTAGAAAAAAGAAATGCATTATCTCGAAAAAATGAAACCCAAGAGACTGAGCCCAAAAGCTAGTTAAGGCATTCTGATGGGTTGCAAATGAATCTTTACGCCCATAATATCGATTACATGGATATACAAATAGATACAAGACTCAACTGGTTGCAAAAGAATTCACTCAAATATTTGGAATAGACTATTAAGTAACATTTGCTCTTATTGCCAAACTTAACTGCCAAACATAAAATAATTTGATCTCCTCTCCATAGCTAAAGAATTGGATTAGTCACCACAACAACTTAAAGTAAAAATATCTTTCTAAATGGAGACATGAATGAAATATGTCTACACAGAACTTCCTCCAACCTTTAAGAGCAATAAGAAACAAATAAGATATGCAAATTGAAAAAAAAATCAAGTTAGGATCTTAAACAATAACCAAGAGCATGGTTTGAATGTTTCGCTAATATTATTTTGACCAGTAACTCAAGTAGCATATCAATGGATCTTGTCGTCCAAGAATGTAGCACTTCAAACAAAATAACTTTAATATAAAAGAAATCTTTGAGAAGGTTTTACATCTAGGGTAGAATGTTGCTCCTGCATTAAATTTGCAAATTTCTCACCAGCATCATTTTGTTCATTTGTATTGAACTCACTTTGCTCCTTTGCTAGATTTTGAAACGAATAATTTGGACATAATATATCTCTTAATAATCTATCTATATCATCTATTCTTATATCCTCAGAAGGAACTTGGCCTTCCTTTAACTTTGTTGTACCAACAGATGCTTCATTCATTGCAACTTCAACTATAATACAATGCTCTTCCCCATGTCAATTCCATACAACATATCCAGCAAAAAAATCTTTGGATATTAAATGAACTTGCATATCTTTCATAGAATGAAAGTACCTATTAATGCATGACGTATGCGGACATAAATGTTTTCTTGATAAATTATGGCTTCGACTTATAAACTCTAGAAATTTGTTTATACCATTTACATAATCACGACTCCACTTGACTTTGTAATCCAACTCTTATCCATATTAAGTAAAAAATGAACTTTCAAGTTACTGCTAAGAATAAAGTTTTATTTAGATCACTCATCATTTAATTTGCTTACATAATAAAGAAATACTAAAAGAGTTGAGGCTTTAAAAAAAATAATTAGATTAGTCTTTAAAACCCATCCTAAGTTTTCTTCTTAGAATTCAATTTTCTATTATCATAAACCTAATGCTCTCTAGTAGTTGGAAGAAATTTCTAAGGCACCTCTCATTCCTTGCAATAATTAATTATGTGCAGTGGCAAGTGTATCACACTATCTTTATGCATCATTTGTGAAAATTTGATTAGCTTACATACTGGTATTTAGGTCTGTCTTTATTATTGTTTATTCCTATGCTTCTTCCTTTATTATCAAGATTTAGAGCAGAACATGAAGAATTTTCTTTTTCTCTTTGAAGAGATGTGCACATAAATCTTTTGATACACATCTTGAATAAGATAAGCACCATTTTGCTAGAGCCCGGGCACTAAAGTCGATGGCCTTGTGAGCTAGTTTTAATGGATAAGATAACCACTATTTTTTCATATCTACTTGTTCTAAATATATAACTGAAAAGTTGCATCTTACTTCTTTTGTGTATGTTTCATCGTATGATAATGGATAATGATTGATAGTGAATATGATCGAATGCTCTCCATTCATACAAGATTGAAAAATGAGTTTGTGATTGGTTTTAGAAGCTCCTTAACTTAAGCAAATGAAGTTGTTCAACATAAATTTTTAGGCTATTGACTAATCTGTTGAGAAATGAATTTAATGTAGCAAGCCGTTTTACACAACATAAATTTATTTTTTAATTTAAAATTTCGTCGTCACTGACCGGAAATGCTCAAAAGGAGCCAAATCTCTTCTACATTCACCATAATGACAAAAACGAAAGGATTGAGAGAAGGGAGAAAGATGATATCATCTACAATGTCGACCCAAAAAAAAGATGGATTGAGCGTGAGCTTGGGTACGAGGACAGCGAGACTGTACAAGGAGATGAAGTCAGGATTGGCTCGAGCTAGGGCATGTTCGGGCTTGATGGCGATTGCGGCGACGGGGTGCTCTAACATGAGATGAAGAGGAGCTAGCCGCAAGCGTGAGCTTGGGGATGAATCCAAGATCCGAGAGAGAACTAGCAGGGCGCGAAATAGCTAGGGCGTAGAATGGGCTAGTAATATTACTGAGCTGGGTATAGCTACAATTTAAACAACCATTAAAACTGGCGGTTTAAATCGTGGCAAAAAAATCTATATAGCTGCTATTTTAAAGTTGTTGCCAATAAATGCTGCAAAAATATCATTTTTTAGTAGTGAAAAAGAGAAGAAGAAGAAGATTCAAATCTCTCACTGCCTCAATTCCCAAAATAGAAGATCACACTTCAGACTTGTGCCACCGCCTCAACTTTCATGGTTTACTTTCCCCCACAAAGCTGTTGCAATCCTAGATCCTGAGCTTGTGATTTTGATGATCACAAATATTATTGATTGAATCTCTATTTCTCCTAGTATTTATATTGCATATTTTTTATATGTACTAACATTTTAGATATGTCATACACCATGCAAGAAGTATCAAGACTCAAGATTGGGAAGAATAAAATAATGTTTTGTAAGAGTTTGTATTTTTATTTCTTGAGTCTAAGCCATGTAAGGGTGTATGTTAATTTGGCGACCATGCACACACATACCGGGGAGTGAGAAAATAAATTTTAAAATTTTTAAACTAACCGTGTCGTACGATTTAGATCGTATTGTACTATTGGTTATTCATAAAATTAATTAAAATGACTAATCATGTAATTAATATTTTTAAACAAATTGTACTATAGAGACATGATCATATTGTACGCTCTGCTTAATCTAAAAATTATAGCTACCATTCAAATTCAAGTAAGTATTTTTTATTTTTGATTTTTTATTGTTCGTACTGTACGAATCCCTTTGTGTTGTACGATATTTAAAAACATATATAAATTAATCCTCGTGATTAGTCAATTAAATATCTGTTTAATTAATATGGTAGATCGTACCGCAATATAAATCGTACAGTACGATAGACAGAGATGAAATCAGATCATCCTGTAATCGTACTGGATAAAACTTTAGTTTTTGAACTAATTGTACAGTACAATGTCAATGGTACTAAACAAATAGCATAGATGATTTTGATCATCCCATAAATTGTCCTGTATGATCTTAAGACAATTAATCTAATCATACCTTATGATCTATAGATCATACTGTACGATCAGTACGCAAAACTTGAGTAGTTTATCCTGTGATCGTTCCAACATACTGAATGAACTTTTATTTTTAAACTAATTTTACTGTATGATCCTTGATCGTACTATTCGAACAGAGTCAGTAGAATTAAATTTTTAGGATTTTTTTAAAACTTTGTATAAAAGATTTCTTATTAGGCTCTTACAAAATCTTTGGTTGTTAAAGGGATTCTGAGAGATAGCTTTGTAAGGTCTTAGAGCATTAGAGAAGGAAAAAGGTGAAGTTGTGAGAGAGGGAGAAGTAGTGTGAGGGAATTCTATAAGGTTGCTCCAAGCAAGCTTGCACCTTGATTTCTCTAGTAGCTTTGTTGGTCTCTTGGGATTGCTCTGGGGATAAAAGCTTCAAGGTTGAAGATCGTCAAATTATTTGCCTTCACCAGGAGGGTAAAAAATGATTTCAAGATTCTCTGTCTTCATCAGGAGGATGAAAAAGCTTCTAAGGTTCTCTACTTTCACCAAGAGATTGAAAAAGAATTTCGATGCTCTATCGCACCGGGTTGGTGGTGCAAGAGATTGTGTAAGGGCTTTTCCGCCTTGCTGTGAGGGCTAAAGGAGAGACACTAAAAGCTTTAGTGCAATACCCGAAGAGGAGGACTTCAGGGAGTGGATGTAGTTCAAGTTTTGATTGAACTACTATAAAATCTGATGTGCTCGTTCAACTTTATTTTTGCATTTTATTTTTCTTATATGTTTATTATTCATGCAAATATGTGTTATGGTTATCAAGCTTTGGTTGTGTTGATTATTGTTTAAAAAGAAAATAAAAATAAAAAAAATAAAAATATTTGTTATTTATTTTTTTGTTACGAAAATCAAAGGAGCAAAATAACAGAGCTTTTATAAAGAACTTTCGCTTGCGTCTGTGTTTAATGTAAAAATAAAAAAGGAGTTCTTTGAGAGAAGTTTTAAATAATCAATTCACCATCCCTCTTAATGTGTCTTGGACAGTTCAAATAAGTTTGACCACCTCACTTGAACTTTCGCGAGCTCTTTTGCAACAGAAAACTGAAAATCGAAGAAAACAACCAATGCATGTGGGAGTTCAAAAGACTGTGGAATTTAATACTAATTTTGATGGGGAATGCATGCCAACTAGGGGTGCAACCGAGTCAAGCCGGCTCGCGAGCTAGCTCGGGCTCGACTCGTTAATGGGCTCGACAAGTCGAGCTTATCGAGCTCGCGAGTCGAGCTCGAACACGAGTTGGAGCTCGAGGGCTAATCGAGCTCGAGCTCGAACACTCGGCTGCCAGACTCGATAGCTCGTCGAGTAGCTCGCGTAAGCGGAGCGGGGTTCGTCACGGGACGGCGGGAGCGGAATTTGACGGCCGGAGAGGGCATTGACGCGGGAACGGGAGCGAGCATCATCACGATCGCGGCCTCGCGGGACAGCGGGATTCGGGAACGGCCGGAGCGAGCATCACCGCGAGAGCGGGAGCGGCCTTCGCCCTGGAGCGGGAGCGGGAATAGAAATTCAACCGCGGGAGCGGGAATCGAATTTCAGTCGCGGGAGCGAATTCACGGACGACGCTCGACGAGCCGCTCGACTCGAGTCGTTTCGTGAGACGAGTCGAGCTTGAGCTCATTTTTCGAGCTCGACTCGAGCTCAATATTTGGTAGTCAGGCTCGACTCGAACACCCCCTGGCTCGAGCTCGACTCGACTCATTTGCACCCCTAATGCCAACTATGTTGTTAGGTGTAAGGTCAAGATTTAAAAGCCCAACCCACATATATAAGTGAGATTTACTTCGGGAAGAACACAATAGACATTTATAAAAGTAGTATGAGAGAGAGAGAGAGAGAGAGAGAGAGAGAGAGAGAGAGAGAGAGAGAGAGAGAGAGAGAGAGAGAGAGAGGGGGTGGGGGGGGGGGATATTTTAAAATAATATAAATAAATATAAAAAAAGTAAGTATTAGAAAAATCCCCTAGAATATGTCCGCGGAGTTCTTGTAGCCAAAAACCAAGTTGATAAAGAATTATCCATCCCCGAACCATTTCCCTCGCCTGAAAGCTTTGCCATGGAAGCATTTTTGCTTGGTCCTTCCACGCGATTCCGACATCCAATAACTGCTTTCCCAAAGTCTCCAACTCTAGGAGCCGTTTACACAAACCCTAGTCCTTCCTTCCGCGCTGAAGTCCGCTGCGGCCTAAGAGATGGTCCGAGGAAGCCGCTGTGGAGGGGAAGAGTGCTGTCGAAAGAGGCAATTCAAGCTGTTCAGGCGCTCAAGCTCGCTAAATCCTCGCCATCGGCATCCGCCAACGCCCGTACGGACGGAGATGATAAAATGGCGGAGGTATTTCGCGGTAAAATCGCGCGTCTTCTAAAAGCTGATCTGCTTGACGTGCTCAAGGAGCTCCAGCGCCAGAATGAGTGGGGAATCGCTCTTCAGGTCCTTGCTTTTTTCCTTGCTCCCCTGGTCTTTAAACATGTTGGAAATTGTGGTAGGGTCTGATTTTAGTTGAAGTGCTTTCTTCTTCCCTTTTTCTTGGGAAATTTGAGTGCCTTGCCCAACTTCATCGATAAGTAGATGTTATATTAAGGTACATGAAGATCAAAAAGAGATTGCAAGTAAGAAAAAATAACTAGCAACAAAAAAAGTTACATTTGTAATCAAAATCACAGAAAATGATGTAAAGAAAAGGAAAAACAAAAAAGCGGGCTCATTGATGGAGTATAGAGATGGTGTCATGAAAGCCACGAATAGTATAGGTTGAGCATAGTAAAGGCTCCAATGTTTCACCAATCCAAAAATTTTCATAACATTGATGACAAAAAGAGGAACAGAGTTTCTTGAAAGAAACACCCCAACATATACATCATCAACCCAAAAAATATAATTTGCATTCCTTTGATCAAGTGAGAGACATCAACTTGCAGTAGATGATAAAAACTATAAGAATGAATCAGCATAGAGATGATAAACAGTCTGCAACAAGAAGAAAATCAACCAACAAATCGCAACTAGTAGGGAACCAGAACAACACCCTCTTACATATAGTAACACATAATGGGAGAAAAAATTTAAAAAATATTATTACAACATATAAGCCCTCAAGAAAAGTATAAGTTCTGAATGATAGCTGTCAGGTTAGAGATATTATTCCACCATTGACTTTTTAACAGAATGGAAAAGAGTATTCTTGAGATAAATAGCTTAAGAGGAGCATGAATTCCGCTGAAAATTCTGCCATTTTATCAACCCAAAGATAATGTGCTATAGTATTAATAGAAAGTAAAATAAACCTAGAAGTAATGCTGCAATTGAAATCCTTGGCATATTAAATGACTTGAATAAAGCTACCTCTCAAAAGAAAAGAATTTTCATCCGGCACACTATGTTTAATATTATGGAATCAATTAGGTCTTTCAAAGGATAAATATGGTGAAGATTCGATGTTGCTCTGTCAAAAATGCAATTTTGGCCCAATGGAATTCCTCTTAACACCAAAATGTCCTTAGTTTTGAACCCATTAATAAGGATTTTCCATGTAAACATAGCATATTTTATAACACAACATTTGAATCGAACCAATTTCCTCCAACTAGCCTCAGGTTCATTTAAAAAAAAAATTGAGAGAAAGTAGCTTTAAAAGAAAAGGTTAGCTTTCCCAGCCAATTGCTAGGAGAGCTGCGAGGAGTTATACAAATCTTAAGAATGTGATGTAAGCAACTTCGGTAGTTATGGTTAGAGGAATTGGAGAAGCACAAATTGCCATTTTGAATAAACTAGCTGATTTTGGTAGCAGTATGTTACGCCTTGGCCGGCCCAGGAGGGGTCGGCTAGACCGGTCCAGCCTGGACCGGTCCTGGCCTACGCCAGGTGGAAGAAGCAGGGAGGGGGGCGGAACTCCTGTGGGTACTAGGATGGGTTTAATGCAAGTTTTGGAGGGAAAATTTTGAATGTAAGGGCTGTTTAGGTATTTTATAATTTTTCTTTGTTGTTAATTAGGGGAATAGGAGGGAATTAGGGATTATCTTGAATTTGAATTGTCAATTTGAGATCTTCTTGGAGGCGAGGGCTCTTGTCTTCTTGGCAAGAGATTTTGGAGAGTTCTCTTCCTCTCGAATTGAAGATTATTGTTTCTTTTGCTGTTTTCAATCACTTACTAGTGGAATACAAGGGATTTGTTTGCTCCTATTCAGTTTTTGTTCTCCGGAATTATTTTGGGTGCTGTTTTTCTGCTGTAAACAGCAGATCTCTGCTGTTTTCCTGCTGTAGACAGCAATTTGCCTGCTGTTTCTTCACTGATTTGATGTAGGATTGCTTGCGAACTCAAGTATTACCTTAGGGTTACTTGTGAACTCAAGTATTTCCTATCACAGTATCATAGTTGAAACATTCAATAACATTAGAATCAAATAACTCAATAAGAGATTTGCTTTAGAGCTAGGAGTCATCGAAGAAGGAAAGGTTGCTATTTTTAGTAACATTTAGGTAATTCAAGATCTAATTTTGCTGCTAACCTCACAAATATATTTTCAGAAACAAGTAAAATTACTTCTAGGTTTATTCCAAATAGAATCATAATTACCAAAGAGCCAAGAAGTAAGAAATATTTTGTTATTATACAGCCACCAAATAAGTTTGCATTTGCCCATGAAATGAAGATTTTCGATGGATGGAATGATGAGACACCTTACGCAATAGGTTTAGATGTATTGTCCAAAGAAATAATCCTCAACTCTCTATCTTCTCCCCCATTATCTATGAAATTACTTATGTAACTAAAGATTTTCATTCTAACACCTTTGGAGGGAGTATTCGACCCAAACAAATAAAAAAGATATTTCTAGATAGAGGATCTAGTCAATTGGAACTTTCCAGCAAAAGAGATCAATCTTTATTTCCAACCACTCAGCCAATTGTTGGGCTTGCCCATAATTTTGGAGCAATCAGACATTAAGTTTGTTTTTAGAAATAGTGATATCAAGATAATTCCAATGGAGGTTCTTAGGTTGAAATCCAAGGATGTTGCAAATTTAATCTCTAGCATTTGTGTCCACCACTTTTCCAATAAAGAGACCACCATAAGCAATAGGCGTAGTAGCATTCTCCCAAGAAATAATCCTGAACTCCTTGTCTTCCCATTATTATTGGGAAATTGCTTATGTAACTAAAGATTTTCTTTCTAACACCTTTAAGGAGAGTATTGGACCTAAAAAAGTAATAGAGCTAGCTCAAGATAAAGGATGTAATTAATTGGAATAGTCCAGCAAAAGAGAGCAATCTTTGTTTCCAACCATTCAACCAATTGTTGAGCTTGTCCATAGTTTAGAACAATCATTGGCATTAAATTTGGTGTTAGAAATAGTGATACCAACATAATCGCAAGGTAGGTTCTTGGGTTGAAATCCAAAGATGTTTCAAATTTGATCTCTAGCATTTGTGCCCACCACTTTGGAGAAGTGGATAGTCGACTTGATAATCTTCATATGAAGCCCAATAGAATATTTGAAGATGTCTAGTATGATAAGTAAACAATTCATAGTTTTGGGTTTAGCTTTGTCAAGGACAAGCAGATCGTCAGTATATATAAGATGAGAAATATAAGAGCTCCTCTCTTTGTAAAGATCAGCATATTAGAATATTTATTTATTAATCTAGAGAAACTGTCCATAATGAAGATTGAAGAGAAATTATGATAAATGGCATCCTTGATATAGTCCATTGTCCATTTGGGGAGAAAAAAACAACCTCTTAGTTTAGATAGAAGAGAAGTACATATTTAAGGTACAAGCCATGACCCAATCAATGAGTTTTAGGGGAAACCCATATATATATATATATATATATATATATACATATATAGCTTGTCATAAAGAAACAATATATTAACTTTATCAAATGCCTTCTTGACGTCAATTTTAGCATAGAAATACTTATGAGTATTTTTCAGATTGAATTTGTGGAGCAGTTCATTTGCAAGGATGATATTATTTGCAATATCCCTATCATGACTAAATGCAGATTGGACAGGGTGAATATGTTGGTGAAGGAGGGGTTTTAAGCTACCAACAAAAAGCTTAGCAATCACTTTATAAATAGTGTCATAGAGGAAGGTTGGTCTGTAATCATCTAAAGTTTTAGCATGAGACGTTTTAGGAATTAAAGTGACAGCAGAATAATAGACCCTCTTTGGTAAGATAATAATTTCGAAGAAGTAGAAAACTATCTTAATAAAAGAATTACCAGTAACTTCCCATGTATCTTTAAAGAATTTAGAGAAAAAATTATTAGGCTTAGGTGATTTATCAGACCAATACCAAATGAGATAGTCTTGATCTCATCATCTGTGAAATCAGCAAGAATTTGATATTCGTCTTTCATAATTGGAGCATTTTTTGACAGGCATTTGATTGGAGTAATGAACTTTATTGGCATTGTCCTGATTGAGAAGAGAAGTAAAATGAGAGTAAAATGAGCAATAACAGCATTTGCAATATTATTTTGAGAGCAGGTTGACTGGCATTATAGCTAATTTCTTTGATATGATTATTGTTAGCTCGGCATTTAATTTTTTGACAATGGAATTTTAAGTCATCTTCCCCTTTCTTGAACCAAGAGCATTTGGCTCTTTGTTTGATGCATCTATTGCACAAATGGTGGCATTAACAAGAGCTCTTTGATTTATGAGTGCATCATTGCGAAGATAATGGCTCAAAGGTTGGCTCCCAAGATCCTGAAAATTTCTATTTTGCTCTTTCTCAAGATTGGATATCACATTGGATATATAATAGGAGTTCCAGTTTGTAGTTTTTAGCTTAATCTTAACATTATGCAACTGCCATAAAAGGCAAAAAGTGGATCCCCAGAAACATAAATATTCCAAGCTTAATGAGTGATATCTATAAAATTTGAACAACTACTTGAATAGCTTTTATACAAAAATCTTCCTCTAGGAGGTTGAGGATTTTCAAGAGATAATATAATTGGAGAGTGGTCAGAGGATAGAGGAGCAAGAACCTTGTAATGAGATAAGGGCCTAAGGGGTATTGATTTAACTATTGAATATTGCAGAATGCTCAATCAAGTAAGCATTTGATGGGTTTATTAAGCTGTTGATTAAACTAGCAATAAGAAAGACCTGTAATTGAGAGCTCCAAAAGATCAGAGTTAAATATACAAGTTTTGAAATTAATGAGTTTGCAAGGAAGAGGAGGGTTCCCCCCATTTTTTCAACTTTGCTGATACAATTGAAATCTCCCATAACAATCCAAGGTTAAAATATGGTTGTAGAAATCTCTAAAATAGCATCCTAAAGAATCTTCCTCTCATTAGAACCATTTTCAGCATAGATAGAAGTAATGAGAAATTTGGATGATTGGAAATATTTGAGCCAGCCATGTATGAATTGGGAATGAGTCATCAGAGTGATGAAAGAGATAGAAGAAACATCCCATTTACGCCATATACGGCCATTTCCAAGTAACTAAAAATTATTGCAACTTTTCTCCCCCCCCACAAAAAAAAAAAACTTGTATTTCCTACAAGAGAAAGGTTGCTCCAAAGTTGAAGCATTCAACTTGCTCCATCGAACAAATGCCCTGCATTACAATTTTTGACAATTTTATTGTGATTTTTCTGTCACCATTGATACTCATAATATTCCATGAGATAATGTTTGGGAAAAATATAAGGTAATTATTGTTTAGTATCTTCTTTACTCCTAGCCTTTATTTGCTTGAACATTAGAGGGAATTGCATTTTGTGCTTGCTGTAGAATATCTGAGGTGGAGATAAGGGCTTTGGCCATATTATTATTAGGTTGGCCAGACGCGGTCAACATATGAGGGGTTGCACCATAATGTTGAGGAGGAAGAGTAGATTTGGATGGAGAGGTTGCAACCTTAGTGGATGGTTCAACATAATAGTTTTGGTGTGTTTGAGGTACTTGTTTGGAATTTGAAGTCAATAGAGTGGAGGATAAATCATTTGAAATATTTCCAGAGCCAGAAGAATTAGGTGAATTAGATGATTCAAGGATACAAGCATTTATTGAGAGCATATTTAGGCTTGGAGCTAAGGGAGAGTTGACCACTTTGTGGTTTGAGGTATGTTGAGAAATGTGGGCTCTACAATGATTGTGACTGTAGCCTCTTGTAGTTTTTATGATTTGTGGAGATTCTTTTGAATTTTTTGGATAGTAAGAGGCTTCATGGGCAAAGTTATTACATGTCACATATGGAGAAGGCTTCTATTCAAGCTTATTGGTTGTTGTATGTCTTTACCTTTGACATCAAGGGTGATGAAATTGGGAAGAATAGTGGTGGTAGAAATTTGGACCGAGTTCTCCTAGCTGTGAGGGAATCGATTGTTAAGGGTATGTCAATGTTGCTTGCAATTTTAGATATACTCTTCTTTGACCAATAACGCAGGAATGTTTGGGAATTTTATCCAAATAGAGACCTCCTTGAAGTTCTGTTTCACAAGAATGAAGTCACACTTCCATTTTTGAAAATGAAAGGCTTATTATTGATAAACTATGCACCGCCAAAAAGGAAAAAGAAAAAAATATCATGTCCTTGTCCTTAGCACATGTTGACCCCTATATCTAAAACCACGCATAAAAGGACAAAAATGATGAACCAAGTAGTGCGCGGGTTGGTCCGACACCTTACTTGAAGGGTCAAATGATCTCTGAATGCCAAACGGACAGTAACATTGCGATCAGAACCTCAAATTCTGCTAGGTCGAGACCCCTCGCAGTCGAATCGGATGAGATCGGTCAAAAGGAACGATCGACACCCGAAATTAAAACGCAACGCTGATCAAACGACGTCAGATCGACAAATAGACTTCGTCATTGCCTCCGGAATGTTGTCAACCTCTAAAAACTACATTTTGTTTATTCAATTTGGGTTATCCGAATTGGGAGCACGAATCTCGAGGCAATACGCTTATCAAGGAAAAGAGGCCTCGGCACTACCCAAATGAAGTCCGATCGCAAAACGGACCTCGTCATTGCATTCAGAACATTACAAATGCTCAGGAACTACATTTTGGATCATCTAGATTGGTGGCACGAATTTCGAGACAAAACACGAATGTTGCTCGGCGCTACTCAAATGACGTCGGATCGCAAAACGGACTGCGTCGTTGCGACCGGAACGTCGGCAATACCCTAAAATGCACTACCAATTTGTTCAATTAAGGTGGTGCACGCAAATCGAGGTAATCCACATGTAAAAATACACAAATTTGTGCCCAGACAATGTCCGATCGTAAAACGGACTGCGTCGTTGTGACCGGAACGTCGACAATACACTAAATCCACTATTAATTTGTCCAATTTTGATATTCGACGAAATTGACAAGTTAAATGAGATAAGATTGCACGCAAATCGAGAGAATATGTCAATCGAGGCAATTGTTGACTTGACTAATGAGGTCCTGTCATCTTAAATTAATTCATTAATGGCTAATCATCAATTGAGTAAATACTTGTAGAGTTTTAAAAAGAACCAGAAACCCAAACAGAGAAAGAAGTCAGAGCAGAAAATTAATGCGGTCAATGTTACCTCTTTTCGTCCGTCAATCAAGCTCCCAGCTGGCTTTCGATGATAAGATGAAGCGGAATGGATCTTTACGGAGAGGTTTTCACTTTGCCGCTTATAGGCTCCTTCTCTTTTGACAACAAAAAAAAGGACTACCTGAGCTGGTTCCACCTCTTCCACTATTCCGAAATCCCTGTTATCCGACTCTATCCCACTCTTCCTCTTCTCTATTCGTCACCTGCAAGGAGCCAAACACCTCTCTGCCTTCATCCACCTTTCTTCTGCCAATCACAAGCCCACATGACATTCCTTCACAGCAGCCTACCTACCTTTCTCCCAATCCAAACTATCTCCTGTTCGTTTTCCTCCAAGCGGCCCAGCAAAACACTTACAGCTCCCTTGATTCACCTTTTTTCCTTAGGTGATCTCCTTCATTCAGTGGATCTGGTTACAAGCACTTCTAACCATCAAATCTCACTCACCTGGACTCAACCTCCAGAGTAATAGTTTGCATACCTCCTGTACCTCTAGTGCAGAAGCAAGCAAACTCTTCAACCATGATGTAGAATGTAAGCTCCTCAAATATCAATTACTGATACTTCCATTAGGCACCCAAAGGGCAGCAAGCCACCCAAGTACAAGGATTGTTCACTAATGAGTAAGCATATAGATCAACAAAGAGGCAAGATTATACTGACTTCTACAGCACTGATGCTTCTCAGATAGGTTCTAAGAGCCAGAAAGACAGAACTCGGTACCGTCACTAAAAAAAAAAAGTGGAAAAATAGTTTTTGGAGTTGTGGGGACCGAACCAAAAGCAATTGAAACCAAGCCTCTCATTGGAATCCCTCCCCTGCCGTGAAAAGCCCAACCTACACTTTATATTTCGTAATCTTCCATTAGCTGCTACTTTCTAATAATTTCCAGCTCTTCCTTATAAATTATTACAACCTCCCATCCTTTTTATTATTTTATTTGCTTAAGCTCCAACAGAGGAGACTGAGCACCTCGATGGCAGCAAGAAGATACCTCAAGTTATGTTCTAGTTAGATGAGCTTTCTTGTTCTATTCCTCTCCACCATATTCCACTCACCATTCAATGCTCTACGCACCTGCTCTCTTCTAGTCCAAGCAGATGGCAGAAGCTAGGAGCAGTTTCAAGATGTCAACATAGATCAAAGATGATCAAGCAAGGAAGAGGGTGGAGCAAGAAGAAAAAGAAGAAGATCAATGTAGCGTTCAAATTTTATTTAACGGTAACAAAGGAGGCTCAACTGGAATGGGAGAAGCTGAGTCTTTCTTTTCAGTGGTTGCCGGCAAGCAAGTGACGAGACCGGAGAAGGTAGTTGTCTTAGATGGAAGCCCAATACCCAAATACTGGAAAGATCAATGATAAAGTTTACCTGTTTGTTCTCTCAGCTATCGATTCTGCAAAAATTTGAGATTGTTTGAGAGACAGAAATTAATCTAGCACATTATGCAGAAACCTCCAAGTCTGTTTCTCTGCCTCTCAAGACACTCAATGTAGAAATACTTTTGCAACTAACTATTCAAAGTGCAGGATGAAGCTAGGGGCAGAGGAATAAAAAAAAATAAGAAGAAAGAGTTTTCAAAAAAAAAGTGAGAGGAAAATTTAAAAAAAAAAAGTGGAAATGAGGATAAAAATGATGAATAAAAAAAAGAAGAAAAAAAAAAGATAGAGAAAATTAAAAAAAAGGAAGTGGAGGAGGAAGGGGTTTTTGGGTAATTTTGCATTTTGCCATCGCCGCCGACCCTAAAGGTATAAATTTCCAAACTCAGATTCCCGTTCTCGTCGTTCGCAGCGGACCGGAAAATCGCCCATACACGCTTTTCTCTAGCGTGGTGGGAAGGGAACCCGGCGCGACGCCTACGACGAGGCGAGTAGACCCTGTACACGCTTTTCTCTAGCATGGCGGGGACGAATATAAGTACCCGTAGGCGCTTCAGCACCTATGGGGAAAGAACTTCTTTTCTTTTTGAAACAGGTACCCGAGGACCCATACACGCCTTTCTCTGGCATGGTGGGATTGAAGACTTTACGGCCGCGGTGTCATCCGACACCTACCGTATACGCTTTTCTCTAGCGTGGCGGGAGGCCCAGTTTCTCGTAATTTCCCCTAAACGGGGGAGACGCCGGGAGGTTGCCGAAATTCCGACTGAAGACATGGGGACTTGAACAACGTTTGGACATCAAATGGACTAAAATTAAACTTGAACAAAAAAGCACAATGGAACTTGAACTTGATTTGAATATCAAGTGGACAAAACTTGGACTCAATTTGAATATTAAATGAATGTGACTTGAACTAGTTGGATTCAAACTCAAATGAACAAAGAACTTGATTCAAACTTGACTTGCTTGATTCGAACACCAACAAAGACTTTCAGTTTGACTACAGGGAACTTACAAGATGTGGACCTGAACTTGATTTGGACAACAAGACTTGTACTCAAGTTTGAACCATATTTGAACGAATATTGAACAAATGATTTAAATTCCAACTTGAATTAAAAGTCTAATGTTTAAAATGAAGATCATAAACTCATGAAGGATGAAATCAATAACAAGGGAATGATAATCATGGTATGAGGACCTTTAGAGCATTGACTTGCATGAATTCATCCATAAGCGACAATCAACAAGGAGTTTGACTTGAATGATATCAAAAATCCCAACGGAATTATCATTTCAATACGAATGATAATCAAGAAAGTGTGATTCACGCGAAACTCATGCAAACAAAGAAGGATTCCTGTAATTACCAACTTTGACATGGGGTCCCTTCTTGGATGATAGCATTCAATTTGTGATGATTATATCAGTCAGAATGAGAATATTAATGAATGCGATAACAAGTTGTCATATTATAAATCATCCCCAAAGATGAAGAGCTTGCAAATGTCATCAGCTCGCATGTAACAAGAAAATTGTGAGGGACATGACTTGAGTTCGAAGAAGACTTCTGAACATGATAATTGACTTGTAATGTTGAACATGCCTCATCCTCAAATAATGAGCAGTATCAATCATCACTTCAATCGAACAGCCACTATACAAGACCTCCAATAGGTGTTTTAACCGACTCATGAAGACTACGACAATAGAAATGCAAGTCTCCAATCAACGACAACTAGCTCGTGGATGAATACAATAGTTATCTACGAATGCCGAGAGTCGACATACAATGAACCAGATGGCTCACCAGCTGTTGTACACAAGGAATGCAATGCAATTGCAAGTAATGCTAGAAGAGTGGCAGTGGATACAAACATCCATAGACAACGGTAGCTATAGACTGTGGATGCAACAAGTCCCCCTACAACGAATGTCAATTCCCTTGGAGATGCATACGATATCTCCCTCGAGCACTGAAAGATACCCATGCAAATTGCAACAATTCGCCCATCAGCGAAATGAAGCTTCCTACACATTACTCATAAGTAACAAGGATGAAGTAGTGGCGAATGTAACTATAACAATGACCAATAGTAGTACGCAGGAAAATGTATCGATCTCCTACGAAAATGGGAGGACAAATGTGCAGCAAACATACACATGTGCAACGGTGATAATCAACAGCAGATAACGAATGCTACGACACATTTGCAGTCAGTAATCAATCAATAGTTGAGAAATACATTGATTCATGAAGGTATGCAACGGACGTAGACTCCTGTGGTACACCCAATGTGTTGTCTACAAGTAAAAAAATGCAAGAGAACCGCAGTAAATGCAAGTATCTACAGGCCCTTGCAGAAGACCTGCTACATATGCAAGATGTCATCTACGAACAAAATTCAAAACAATTACTAAAGTATGATCCAACGCCACCGAATCTGCAACATCCTTATAAGCAGACAGAAGGCGTTTACAAATATTCTAAAAGTACCCCCGCACATGTGCACCTTAATTTGTATACATATAGGAACACAAAAGGGGTAAATACAATCATAACCCGCATGGGCCCCGGCGAGCGTGTTATTGGTACACACGTGACGTCTAGGGATGCTGCGCGGGTCAACAAATAAACCTGAGTTCGAGCCCGATCCCCTAATACGAGTGGATAGGAGTCGACACGGCTCGAACTATACAACAAATATTCAGTCACGATGATGACTAAATTATTTGTTTTACAGTTCATATTAGGCCTTCAAAGCCTCTAACAAAAGAAATTCATTCATAAATGTCTAAAGCCTACGAAATCTATAAACCCGATCCTCTATCGATAGCTTGATAGAGTCTACAAGGTTCAACCCATAAATACAAATGACTCCATTTTACCCCGATGATGGCCGTGTTGAATGCAAATATCAACCGGAGGGGTCCACACAGATCATTTCAAATACCACCCAAATACCCAAAACTCCAAAACTCCACAAAAAATTCCCAAATACCCAAAACTACGAAACTCCATAAAAATTCCCAAAGTCCCAAACTCCAAAAATATTTAAAATTGGAATAAATCCATCAAACACTTAAAGCAAAATACATCCACCCTCCGCAACAGTTTGCCGAGGTGGACAAATCAAAATCTACTTCAGCTCACATAGAGTTAGTGCTTAGTCGAGAATATCACTAGGATCCATTCTCAAACAATCTCTTGCCAGCAAGGACGTGGTACGAGTCCTCTAACCGGCAGTTTCGCCGTCAAATGGCACTGCAGGATAAACAGTTATGACTCGGGGCCCTCTGAACCAGGTGGTCGCCGCCAAATGGCACCATTATATTATGGTTATGGCCAGAGCCCGTATGCTCCCCAATGACATCAAATCCTTGAGATATGAATCAATAAGATATGATCGATATGGCACAAAGCCCTCTGTTAGCTAAGGTGGATTCAAATTTATCCTCTTAGACAAACACCCACCCCAGGTCTACAAGATACCCTTGGACGAAGCAACCCATGGCTGCCAACAAGGATCCTTCTGTCAGGTTGGGTCGACTACCTCCTCTGACTAAGTAGATCAGGGACCACGATGGCCCGGGACGACGGAACCATGGGATCTTGATCGGGTCCATCATCCATTCCCCCACCATCCGCTTTAAGTGCGAGATGGTGAAAATTTCTAATTTTAAATATTAATCCTTTTCAATCTCCAACCTTTCAAATTCTCAACCCATGCTGCTACTATATGCCAGATGCACGTATCTATACGTATCTGATCGATGACTAGCCTTAATCGAAAGTTCTCTCTCGTTAGTGGGAGGGGTAATTAACTATAGGGGCTTGCGCCTATAGGAAACCAGAACTCAGATCATAAAGTCCTCGCAAAATGTGGGCGAAATCTCTGGGTAGTGTCTTAACTACAAATCCATCTGCCTTCCAAAATTTACCCCGGAACTTAATTCTGTTAAAACTCCCCCTGAAGAAAGTAAAAAGTGGGCGGAGGTCGGGGCCGAATTTTCGGAGCCCACAGCACATGAGAAATTTAAAAGGAAAAACTGTCTTTAAGCGAGAGAAGATCAAATGTTCCTTTTCTCTTCTAAATTTTACTCACAATGGATAGGAGATTACTATAGAAAGGTTGACAGCCGATGGCATATCCCACCAAGGCAAGAATCCATGGTTTTGCTCTTTCCTTGACCACATCATCAGAGAAGGATACTTTTTCTTTGGGCATATTTATATAATTGAGGGAGAAGCACTAGGAATATTAGTTGTTAGCAACCCCTTCTAGCTAAGGATTTGTGGCGGAGTGTTGCGCGGCCATGCACCTAAGATGGAAAAAAGCAACTGAATGGAGGGCGGAAATTGGTTTTGTCCATAGAGAAAAATTCCTTCAGCACAGCTGGAGTAGAAGAGGCTGGATCAGTCGAGGAGATGATGGGAGAGTGCTAGAGGAGAGGTGGGGTTCTGGCGAGAAGAAACCCTACCACCATTGCTATAATGGAGAAGCCCTAGCTGTGCACAATTCCTTGAGACGAGAGTTTACTTGGCAAAGTGCTTTGTTCTTTGAATTACTCTTTCTCTCTCTAACTTCATCACTTTTTATGCATTGATATAAGGATGCTGATTCCAATTTCCAAATATAATATTTTTTGTATCTGTTCATATCAAAAGTGGTTGGTCACGTAATAGTATTTTTTTTCCCATTCATTTTGCTCATGTCAAGATTGTTCATCATGGGTATTATACCAAGTATTTCGTTGTAAAATGATTCTTAATGACACTGCAACTACAGTGGTAGCTTTCTTCTTCCCAATTCGGAATTGTGTTAAATGAATCTATTCATCTAGCAGTTTGGCATAATACATTGGCAAGCACTTGTTTAACAGAATTTTTTTTAAGCGTGTGGCAATATAAATGTAGTTTTTCATGAACCTTAAAATGATGTTTCCTCGTGCCTACGACAAAGATGCATGACCTTCAAATCAATGCTTAGACATTGAATTTCCTGCTCATATTCTGCATTGCAGAACTGCTATTGCATGTGCTTGATGCTGTAGTATTGCTATATTGTTGTGTAAAAGTTTAAAATTTCTATACGATGAGATTGGGGAACCTCTAAATGCCTTTGATGCCAGCTTCTCAGCTTCTGAGCAATTCTTCGTATCCTTGAAATTTTGTTCCTACATTTCTTGGGCAAAAGATGCTTTCTGTGAAAATAAATTTTATATGTTAAATTTCCCCTCACATCATACAGAACTTTTTCCTTGAGTAAATACTTGTATTATCAATTTCTCAATGCCTTATTCCTTGACGAATTGGGTGCATTTGATGGGCCGCCACATGCACAGTTCGGTTCATTTGGATATTTTTTCTTTATTTCATGGTGGCGATCAACAATTATAAAAATGGGTATTCTGTCATATAACTTTAGTAACAATGTGAAATTTATTTCAAAACCAATCAATCACTTAAACATGTATGTAATTTAGAATCTAATAATGCCGTAATGTCTTACAGCGACATCGAAAATTAATATGTGAATACCATTGAAAGCTAATAACAATGTCAATCATTTTGAATTTTGAGTAAGGTGCTAAAACTTGCACTGTATAAGTAGAACAAAGATGGACATACTTTTCTCTGACTAAGTTTGCAGATGACTATGTTCTAGCTATTGGACCTGTCTCATAAATTTGTTATCTATAAAGTTGAGGATTTTAGAGTTTGTTTTGAATTTGATGTCTGATCCACTGTCTGTTCTATTGCCTATTTACTTCCGCTCTAACTGCAACATAAATATTTCAGGTCTTTACTTTCTTAAAAAAGGAGGCTTGGTACAAACCAGATTTATCTCTCTATAGTGATATGATTATGATGATGGGAAAAAACAAGTTGATTGAAAATGCTGAAAATCTTTTCTTAGAAATAAAGAAAGAGGGTGTTCACCCTGATACTAGAGCCTTTACTGAAATTATTGGAGCCTTCCTGCAAGTTGGCAATGTGGACAAGGCTATGCATATGTACGACTTGATGAAGAATTCTGGTTGCAATCCAGATAAGTTGACTTTCACCATATTAGTTAGAAACTTGGAGAAGGCAGGAGAGGAAGACCTTGCAATTACTGTAAGGAGGGACTGCCAACAGTATATAGATTCCCCCGAGAAGTTCCTACAAGAGTTGGACAAGGAATATGTGAGTAATTTTCTAATTATAAGTTAAAATTGTTTTGCATTTGTGTGCTCTTCTTTTGTTCCTTTTTTCGCTCCATTTTGATGGCATATAATTCATATAGCCCATTTAAAAATTTATGCAATGGATGAAATCTCAGAATAGGATTTAAAATTCTGCACTTCTAAGACCAGTTAAAACCTGTACATGTTTTATTTTTATTTAAACCCAAAAATACGATTAACACCAAAAGATAATTTAATTGTCCCTCAAATCAAAGAAATTCAGCAAAAAATTTAGAACCACCTAAAACTACACACAACACAAGATTCACACCCCATAAGAAACCTAGCCGTAAAAATTTGGTTAAAATCAAAGCAAGCTTGCGAACTAATTATAAATAATGTAGAAGAACAAGATAAGAATGCACCAAGTAGAAAACCAGGCCTCTGATGATAGTCCTTGAAAATTGGTACTTGCTCTTGCCCACACTCGGGAGTTTTCAACATCTAACAAGCACACCGAAGTTGGACATAATATAAATTTTTTATTAAGCCAACATTTTTAAAATATGCCTCGTAATTTATTATTTATAACTTAAAAACCCCTAGAGCCAATGGCCTACTAAATTTCCTCAAATTTAACGTTGCCTTAGGTTATGTAGATGGGCAATTGTAGAAATCTGTATAAATATTGTCACGACCCGGCTCGGGGGCTTGAATTAACGAGGCGGGAACAAACGGTCGGATGATAGATTAAATTTTTAATTACTAAATCTATCTCCAATATATTGAAAGAGCCACTAAACATAAAAAAATATAAACTGATATTAAAATAACTAAAATACCTTTCTTCCGGTGCATCATGTCTACGGTATACATTTCCGCCTCTTCTACTCATTTTGATTATATTAAACTTACCTAAAGAAAAGTTAGAGCGACTAATAGTAAGCCACAACTTAGTGAGTAAAATATGCCTTTAAACTATAGTAACTCAAGGCAATTTGAAATCAATATGCATAAACCCTCTGTTTCATTTCATATCATAAACTAATTTCTTTTAATCATAACATTTCATTTTAAGACTTCCAATATTATACGTAACATATCTGTCACATGCATAACATATCTGTATTCATATCTTTCTCATTTATCATAAGTTGTACAACTGTTACAGGAGCCACCGTCTAATTTAGTACCAATGAAGGTACTTCTTTACCATTTCCTTTTCCTTTTTATTTTCCATAATCTTTTCCTTTTAACGTGCATGGGTACATTACGTCCCTAGTCAGTATCATAAGGGGTGTGCTCCATCAGTCAACATGCACATGCAAGCATACTATATCATATCATTTCATTTTACTTTCTATGAAAATGTAAATCATGACATATTAGTTTTTATTTGATTCAACATGATCAATCATTGAGTATGAAAAAGTGAGGTCATAATCTGATTTGCAATAAATACTTAATAAGTAATAAACAAATATTAATATCTTTCAATGCATTTAATTTAAGAAAGGAACAAAAATATTAGTGTAATTAAAAGACATTAGTACTCACTTGATTCAAGGGATTTTATTTCTTCACTCGTACTCCTTCCTTTAAGGTCAAAAGATTATCACCTATATGAAATAATTTCTCATTCATAATCTAACTTAATAATTCCAAACTTAATTCTTCTTCTCTTTTAAATACACTCTAGGCTTTCTCTCTCTCTCTCTCTCTATAGTTTTGTGTAATTTCACTATTTACCCAAATTAACCTTTTACCAATGCCTAAATTAATTTAAAATAAACTTAATTTTCGATTTTATCCGAAAACCCTAAATTTGGAAACATGAATTTCACTAATTTCAATACATTTGCATGCCAAAACTTTCCCATTATCTATTTAATAATTATGGCTTTTCTATTTTTAGATTATTTTAAATTAAAAATTAGGAAAAATGACATTTTGTAAAAACCCTAATTTCTACCCTTAAAAACATTCTAAAACTATTAGGAATAATATTCCTTAAGAAAGTTTCATATTTGAAAATTGGAAAAACCCTAATTTTTGGAAACTCAACAAAATTAGGGGGAAATTAAAATTTCATGATTAGGAATAATTATTCAACATTCCCTAACATTTTCCTCTCAAAATTTCAAGTTTTAGAAAAACCCTAACTTTTTCACTTCAAGAAATTTAAGAGAATAAGAGGATTTCTAGGTTTAGGAACTTACCCCTTTCTCTTTCTTAAGTCTCCCTTTCTATTTCCTCCACGATCCTCATCGGAAACCACCGCCTTCGCAGCCCCAAAGCTTGGCCGCCGCCCTTTCTCTCTCCCTTGCTTGCGGCCGGACAAAGCGAAACCGAAAAAACGAAAGGGACCGAATAGTTTTGGTCCCTTAAAGCTCCATGAGGTTTAGAAAAAGTTCTATTACCCTTTTGGCCTTTGCATGCATAAGAGTTATTTAGGGAAGGGATGGGTTATTTAGTCATTTACATTTAAATAATCTTTGACGTTTTTTAATTCCCAATCCAGGCGAAATTAACCTTAAGTTCTTTATACCAAATCGCTCGAAATTTAATGTAGAATTTTATAAAAATTATTTCGTCGAAATCCGACAACTTCGAAATTTGATTATTTTCGTCGCGGTGCGCCGAAGCGCACCGTGACGCTACGATTCAACATTTTTGAGTTTTACAATTCTCCCCTCCTAATAAAAATTTTGCCCTCGAAATTTACATATAACTTTTAGTTACATAAGTAAACAACATCTTCAATTTCAATCAACATAAACTTCAACATTGAATACACTACTAAATAAAACTAAACGCCTGATATAACATAACAAAATAACCTGATAAACCCATAATATCTGATATAACATAACAAAATAACCTGATAAACTCATAATATCTGATATAACTTAACAAGTCACTATATTAGATAATAAAGCCATCTTAACTTTCTTTGCCGACATCTGATTCCCTGTCTATGATTTGTGGTATCTCCATATTTGTCATGACCAGGCCCAGGGCTCAAATTAATGAAGCGGGAACAAACGGTTGGAAGGTAAAATCATGTTTATTGAAGATTGTTTTATTTAATTTGTTTCAAATTTGAAGTTTAGTGGCTCTTTTCATGTTTATTGAGATCGTTTTAGATGAAGTGAAATAGATTTAGATAATGAAATTATGATTTTATCGTTCGACCATCTGTTCCCGCCACGTTAATTCGAGCCCCGGGCCGGGTCGTGACAAATATGTAGATACCACAAATCATTGACAGGGAATTAGTAGAACAACACAGCTGAATCAGATTAACAAAACAAGGAACAATATAGGTAATCAGAGCTAGTGATCAAGAGAAGTCGAGAACAAAGATCAGCGCATTTAAATAGATCCCACGAATCATCAAAGTCTAGAACTTCCGAACTAAAAATTGAACTTGGGAACTCTGAACCTGTAATTGAACTAGGGAAAATTCAGTAGATTATTAACCAATGGAATCGAACTGACCTTACCGAATTAGGGAATCAGATTATTAGAGAATCTTGTTCTCATATGCATCTCATCATAGATATGTTCCAAGTAAATTGAAATTAAAAAGAAAAACAGAAACTGCAAAATAAAATAAAGAAAAGAAATAGGATAAATGCGTGACATTCCAGCAAGGATGTTGAAACCATTTAGTGATCAATAGGATAAATTTTGATAGACCTCTAATGGAGTCTTGTTAGAATGAATATGGAAACTAATTCCTGTATTCTTTTTGTAAACTTCGCATAAAGAATAATTTGACAATGCAAAACATTTTATTTAATCACCGAAACCTGTGATTAGTTTGTGCTTTCAGTTAAGACTCTGATTTGCTGAGGTTGGGTCTATGGGGATTGGGTCATGATTTAGGGGCAAAACATTTTATTTAATCACACATTACAAACTTTTGAGTGTACAAACCCAACGTTAAGATATCAAGTCCAACACCTGGCTGTATTTAGTGCTAGCTAGGGCTGCAAATAAATTGGGCCAAGCCGAGTAGGTTCTTGTTCATATTTGAGTTCATTTACTATCTGCTTGTTCATTCTCGTTTGATCTCGATTTGAGCTTTATTGTTTGTGTTTAAGCTTTGTTTGTTTAAATTGATAGATCTTCATGTTTGGTTTGTGTTTGGTTCATGTTTGATTTTTTTGTGCTTATGGAGCTTTAAACAAACGAGCTTTATTAAGCTATTAACGAGCTCTACTTTCAGATGTTCATTAGCTTAACAAAAGAGCTTTATCGAGCCTACTAATAAACAATTATCTCGAACTTGTTCGCGAACATATCTAGCAATTATTTTCGAACTACCAAACGAGCCCGTTCGTGAACATATCTAGCAAGTGTTTTTGTGATACCAAACGAGTCTGTTCGCGAACATATCTTGTGAGGGTTTTCAAACTATCAAACAAGCTTGTACACACAAACATATTTAGTTTGTTTTTTCAAGTTACAAAATGAGCTTGTTCACAAACAAAAGTTATAATTCTTCTTATAAGAAAATTTGTTCATAAACATTTTAAGCTAGCAATCTAGCAAACATGAACAAATATCTCTTGTTCATGAACAAATTCATTCTATTGAAAGAATAGCATAAAAATAAACTTATTTTATAAAATAAGAATCACTTAATATAACTTTTTATTATCTTGCCAAAATGATTTAAAATCCATTCAATGGATTGCATCATATAAATGCTTTTCGGAGAAAATTATATTTTAGCTCATATGCAGC
Organism: Dendrobium chrysotoxum; assembly: GCA_019925795.1. Classification (NCBI taxonomy): domain Eukaryota; kingdom Viridiplantae; phylum Streptophyta; class Magnoliopsida; order Asparagales; family Orchidaceae; genus Dendrobium; species Dendrobium chrysotoxum. The sequence goes on along the minus strand of CM034312.1, from coordinate 27,963,785 downwards.
TGCTGTTTCATGAAAATTAGCCACCATAACCACCTCTGGCCCAGCTCCTTCCTCCTCAAATGCAGCTGCTATAAAATATATGAAGGCTTCTACAATTCATTTCTATTCTGTAATTTAAACACATCTACATGTAATATAACAAATGGATATAAGATAAACTTGTCCTTGTAATGATAACAATGTAAAGATTAATCTTATTACACTCATAATACATTCTTCAATTCAACTTTTATGAAATGAAAGATTATAACAGAGTACTTGATGTTAAGTAATATACAGCAACAAAAGACTTTTCAATCTATGGAGCTCCTATAATCTGAAGAGGAGTTTTTACACACAATATTCCATGCTCAAGTAATCTGTTACGGAAAATTTTGTCTTAATAAAATTTTAAGCAACTTCTGAATAGCATATTTGTGTATGATAAATCATAATTTTCCTAATAAGAGAGTTTCAATTTGTCTAATTTGTTATAGAACATCTACCTGAAATTGCAACACTAAAACTCACCTCATCACATTTTTTAAAAGCAAGTATTAAGCGTGCTAATAATTGAGGTATGTGAAGGATTTTTAAAGACAATAAATTATAGAATAGAAATGAAAGCAACAATAAGCATGCTAATACTAGAAGTTCAGGCAAACCTTGATTAGATTTTCAAGAAGAGATGAAGCACGTTGATATTCTCCTAATTCTACCAAATTAACTGCTGCTCCCTGCAGGACTATAAAAAGAAAATTGAAGTAAAAGAATGCAATGAAAAATGTTGGCACATTTCTCCTGTTTCTTTTAGGAAACCAAGTACATGTTGCTTATGTTCATCCTTCCAAAAGAACCATGTCAACATTATAAAACCAAAACAAACATTTAGCAAATACATTTCCACATTAACATAAAAAATAGTCATTGATCATATGTGAATATTTACTTCAAAGTTCAAGCCAATGACATCCCTGTTCTGCAAAATATAATACAATAAATGAGCAATTAGCAATTGTAATGAAAATTTTGACCAATTAGCAATTTAAAATAATAAATACCTTAGCTTTTCTTTTTATACCATATAAATTATGATATCAATCACTTCCACAAATACGATTTTGCCCTGTATTTGTTCCTAAAGATGATATGTATTGATCTATCACTCTTCCACCGGCATTAAAAGTATCTTCTGAAGCAACAATTGTAACTGGAATTGAAAGCATGTCACAAGCCATCCTTTATAGAATAAGGTATTTTAAGCCGTTAGCCTTCCACCATTCTAAGCAATCAAATTGCACTATTGAATTATCTTGCTCAATAAAAACTTCATCATCTTGGTACACATCGAGCTCAAATTTAACTGTGATATTAGTGTAATCTGTTTTGATGTAAGTTTCTTATTTTTTCTCTTCATAAATAGGTTTGCCTCTAACAGAAGACAAACTTGGACGATGACTATTTGTTTCAACTTCAGTTGGAACCTTCTCAGCATATGTAATTTTATAATCTTCTAGATGCTCTTTATAAAATTCATACAAACTCGCTCGTACATCGATGATATCCATTTATGCTACGTCTTTAGTATAAATAAAGTTTAAAGCAAATGTTATCATTTTCATTTTATTTCTTGGGTCCAAAATTGCATCTAATGAGATTAGAAGATTATAATTATCCCAATATTTATCAAACTTCTCTTTCATTTTCATAGACATGTCTCTAATATGTGCATTTCCACTTGGGCAATTACCATCTAACATATCCTTTATTCCCCAAAGCTCATATATGAATATGTTAGATATAAGGTACTCAGATCCTAACATTTAAAAAAAAGTAGTTAATGACTTCTCAAACTAGGCAAATATATAAGGATTATTAAACTTGAATTTACATGGATATGTACCTGAAATCAAGTTAGTTGTTTGATTAAATACTTAAAGAAATGAACAAACATCCTCCAACTTCCTCCATTCCTCCTTAGTAGGGCGAGTAGTGTACCTTGAATCCCTATCTTGAAATCTAGCTAATGCAGGTGATAGCATTACATAGGTATTGGCATTCTATCTAGTTACACAATCTAGGATTATTTCTTCTTAGGCAGGTGCAGCTGTTGTGAAATTTAACTAAAAATAAGAGTATGCATTGTTGAGAAGCTGTAACATACTTTACACTATCTCTAACATTGTCAATAATATGTTTTATCTCATGAATTCCATCTTGTACCAACAAATTCAGAATATGTGCACAACAATGAGCATAGAATATTCAACTACCCAGAGAAAACTTATTGTGAAACTCAAGCCACTTTGTTGATATTATAAGTTGCATTATCAATGGTCATGGTTGCAACTTTATTTTCAATACTTCAATCCTTAAGTCATTTATATAAGACATCATGAATATTAGTTGTCTTGTAAGGTGGAGGGGCATTAACAAAGTTAAGCATTCTTTTCAAGTTTCCAGTCAATATCAACAAAGTGGCATGTCAAAACTATATGATGGATGTTTTGACCAAACTTTCATAAGTCCGTAGTTACACTAACTCTATTTACTGAATCCAATAAATTCCTTAATCTTTTCTTTCCAATCTCAAAACTTGAACCACAATCACTCAATGTGTTCGTAAATTTTTTTCATATTACGGACTTGCAGCTTTCATGATGATATTGAACATTTCATACTCCACAAAATTAAATGGTAACTCATGCATAATTACCATATGGGAAATCAACTCACACATCCTAGTATGGTCATTTTTCCAATTCATGACATTAGTACTATTTCTAGGTTCAAACTTGGTATTTGGCAAAGGTGGCTATAAAGAAATATTGAGTTGTCCTTTAGAGTCCACAACTTTTCTACCATAGTGCAGTAAATAACGTTGATATTGCGTTGTTGCACCACCTTTGCTTTTATTGATTTTAAGCTTATAATGATTGCATTGAACCTTCTGATGAGTTTTTTTTCCTCGCCTTCTTTGCAAAAGGATTTTCTTGTTTATCATCTTCAATTATTAATGTTGGACTTGAAGATGACCCAACCCTAAATTGGCTATCGCGCACTGTCAACTGTAGTGTAGAAGGTGTTGGCTCTATTGAATTAAGATGTTGTGCTGAATTCTGTGACAACTTTAAAAAATTCAAGGTTAGAGATGAAGGTTGAGTGCTGAATGTAGCACCATAAAAAATTATAACATCTTCTTGGCATATCTTTAATATAATAAAAAATATCACATGCCAGCATTCAAATGAATTATCCAGTGAAACAAGTAATTTTACTTGGTGTCAAAAAACCAAGTCAATAAAATATCATGAGAATAACTAAATATAATAATCTATTGCTTATCTGAATTATGCATAGAGAGAGATGGTTATTTGTAAAAAAGCTTATAAATTGACATCTATAAGCTTACTAAAATAGGCAAATGATTCTATAATTTGAAATATAAAGTTTTCTAAGTTGTCTATGACTTATAATGGAGCCACCTAGCTCGCCTCTTCGCCCGTGACTGTTTATAGATGCAAACATGCAGCTAATTCGTGGGTGAAAAAAGGTCAAGAAGCTAAACACTTGCAAACTTTTGCAACTAAAGTTCTTAGCCTTTGATGTACTCCACATGGTGTGAATGTCTTGCATGGAAAAGGGACTAATTTCTAGTTTTGAATCATATCCTTTAGGTCAAAATAAAGTAATCTAAACATAGCTATTAGACCCTTAATTGAGCTAACTAAAATAAAACAAGAAAAACATCTAAAAGCATGGTGGCTTCTTAACATAGAAAAAAGACAAGAAAACCTCAGAATAATGAAATATTTAGCTTAAACACATGCCATAAGCAACAACAGTTGAGTGGGAGATTAGTCCTGATAATTTGGCAATCAGTTGTAGTAAAGAACTCGCACAGATGCATTTGAAAACAAGCTTAACTAACTATCATTTGAAACCTAAATGACTTTAAAAAAAATTTCATCTAAATCTGTGATGACTTCTCCAGCAAAAGAATACGGCCTAGGGTAGAAGGATGACAGGAGAATGATGAGGGTTGAAGCGGCGTTATAGAGAAAGAAGAGGAAAGAAATACGAGAGTTCCGATTCGATCTTTGACTCTTCGGTCTTGACTCTTAAGCAGCGTGGGGTGAAAGATCAATGAAGTGCTGAAGTGGGAAGTTTCGACTGCCCGTAGCTTTTTTATCAATTATATAATTATATCATATTATAAAATAAAAATAATTATAATTAAATTATTCTTAATATCAATTTAATATATATTTATCATTTATTTTAATTAATACTATAATATTTTATTAATTTTAAAAATTTATTAATCAATAACTATTATATTATTAAATCATAATAAATTTAATATTTATATTAGGTTGTTCATCATTTTTAAAAGATACTTAATTGACCTAAATAACAAATATTAATTTAGTTTTTAAACGAGCTTATTTATGAGCTCTGCATTGTACAACAATCGATCTTTTAACGATCTTTTTATCGAACTTGTTCATGAGCTTTAAACGATGTTGTTCATGAACATAAATGAGTCGAACATTTTGTTGTTCAACTTTATTTATTTAATGATTGAGAATTTTAAAAAAAATTCAAGCTTGTTTGATTACTTAATCAAACGATCACGAACATGCTCTAATCAAACTGAGCCACAAGCAGCTCGTCAAACGTTTGATTCGCTTGCAGCTCTAGTGCTAGCCATATGTTGACACTAATGTTGGAAGTTCATCAATTGCTTTTTATAATCAAAATTTTCAAGAAATGTATTTAGATGGGTTTCTTAAACTTCATTCCAATTCTTCCTTGCAGCATATGAACCTTCTAAAAATAAAAACTGTGTTCTAAATATTGCACATTCTTCCTCGAATTGGTATGTAGCTGCAGTTACTAACATTTTCCCATTACTGCTACAGCCTAAAAGGAGGTCAATTAAGCTTGTGTGAGTGACCTTAGATATCGGTCATTCAAAGATATTGGAGAAATTGTCTTTGAAATCTGATTGATGGCTATAAAACTTGCTTGGGAAGGGCCTTCTCCCATTCCTGTCAGTGAAGTGGTGGGGAGGGATATCACTTCATCATTTGGCTGGCTGTTGTCTGGTTCGCACGACAAGAATTCTGAAATATGGGCAATCAGAAGCTAAACCAGCAGCTTCACACTATCTTCTGTATATTAGATTGAAGAAATTATCAAATGAGGACATACAGGTTAGAGATGCGAACTTCGTATACAGTGTCTTAAATATACATTGAACTTCCTCGCAGCCAAATTTGTTACTACCAGGCTGGGGGCTTAAATGCAATTGCATGCATTTTCAGGAGGACGAGTGAATCTGGTGTTTTACATGTAATCATTAGTTGATCTACTAATGTCTTTGATTCACTACCCTGATCACCCTCCCAATAAATGGTTATTTTTCATTTATTTTTAAATGTTTGGCCAAATACATTGAAAGTTTTCAGTTGCATACAGGATCTCTTGTATGATTGTAAAGTACTCACCGACCCGTGACTACTGGGTTCTTTTACTAACTGTAATCATCCCAGGTTTCTGTTCCTTTCAAGACCAAATTCCGCCTTTGACAATCTTCTTCAAGCCAGGTGCCATTGAACACTTGTCCTGGTTCTCTTTGTATTCATCAATAATTTCTGCTGTACCCCAAAACAAACCAGGGTTTTTTCCGTAATGTTGTTAATATTTGCTAATTAAAGGCAAGAGTAAAGCTTACAAGCAGGAAGATGATTGTTCTGAATCTTTCGGTCATATGGCTCAATCTTACAAGAAAATATCATACGAAGTGTAGTAACTTTGTGCATCAAAGCAGTGGAGAAAGGTTTGTAATATATGTTTTGAGGTTTTTGCTTTTGAGATGATCAGCAGGTGACAGTTCCAATGATGTGTATAACAAATCCTTAGCAAATCCAAAGGCTTTCAACTACCTTCTGTGCATTTTCCCCAATGCAGCAATGGTAAAGGCAGCATCATACCAGAAGTGAAAAAAAGGATATTGTAGTTGCTTTTTATGTAATTTGATCAGGTATGTGTGACTGATCAATTTCGTATCTGTCAGCAGGCATTTTACCATGAAATCAGAAAAGGGCTTGGATTTGTTTCTATTGTATTATGTTTATGGTTTCAAAAGATATTTCCCTTAATGTTCATGTATTTCACCATCGTAAATGTTTATTTTTAGGCAAATCACCTAATTCTTAAATATTACTGCTATTGTTTTTTTGGTATGTCTTCTCTAGTGCTACACATATGTTTAACAGGTTCGAATAGAAGAACTCGTACCTGACAGATGTTAATAACAAAGGCTTAGCCAAGAATGATTGGCCTCAACAAGAAGCACTGGACAACATTGGGACTTGACTCAACTCGGCAAGGCAACCCTAGAAGTTCATCCTCGCACAGGACTCTGCAGGCCTAGTGAATTCATCTCCTTAGCAAGAGTCGCCCTCTTAGAGCAGCTTGTTGTCACTCTAGTGGACAAGCTCCTGCAGGCTTGACATTCACATCAGAATGACCCAAGAGCTGCACTCAGAAGGTTGCCAATGTGGCTAAAGGATTCACCGGCAAAGATTCTTTCAACTCGTCCTATCTAAGGATTCATCTTATCGACTTGCCTATGAATCCTTGACATAAAGAAACTCACCTCAAGGTCAAAAGTTTGGCCAAAAGAGAAGAATAACAATGAGCGTCCATTAGATCATGTCGCATGTCCTGAATAGTTCATGCTAGGTCTCATTTATTATTGTATTTTTTTATCTTTTTATGTGTAGCCTTTCCTTTAGTCTTCGAGTTCTTATAAATAAATGGTGAAGATGCATATTTTGAATTTTTTTAATCCTTTTGAAGCCCTATTGAGCTAGTGTAGCATTTTCCTCTGAGATTCTCTTAGCATTCTTCTTAAACTTTTCAATTATTCTTTCTTTTCATATTCATCATAAGCTTTCGAGTTTTTGTCTCTTGAGTTTACCTGCTAGTGGGGTTCACACATGACTTTGTAGACTTAGTGAATTAATTTTCTTAGTGGGAGTTGCCCTCTTACAGCAACTTGTTGTCACTCTAGTTGGCAAGCCACCTATGGCACTCATCAATCTAGCCATAGAAAATGTTTGCCTCAAGGAAGAAACAAATAAGCTTTCTCATGATCGATTAACCATAAGTTCACAATTGCCATAGCTCTAGTAGGCTTGACCTTCATAGGTTGCCAATGTGGCTAAAGGATTCATTAGCACATATTCTTTCAACTCATCCTATCTAAGGATTCACCTTATCAACTTGCCTCTGAATACTCGACATAAAGAAACACACCCCAAGGTCAAAAGTTTAGCCAAAAGAGAAGAATAACACTGAGCATCCATCAGATCGCGTCGTGTTTCTTGAACAATTTGTGCTAGGTCTCATTTGTTATTGTATTTTTTATTGTTTTATGTGTAGCCTTCTCATTAGTCCTCGAGTCCTTATAAATAAAGGGCGAGAAGATGCACATTTTGATTTTTTTTTTTAAATCCTTTTGAAGCTCTATTGAGTCAGTGGAGCATTATCCTTTGAGATTCTTTTAGCATTCTTCTTAAACATTTAAATTACTCTTCTTTCTTTTCATATTCATCATAAGCTATTGAGTTCTTGTCTCTTGAATTTACTTGCTAGTGGGTTGGGTATCATTCACGAACAAATTTGGATCTAGTATCCTCAAAAGTGTGACGAGTATAGATTGATGTCAATGACCAGAAGACAGACATCACACATCAAACAAGTCAACCCTGCGCAATCAATGAACATGAACATCTCAAGTTACACTACTTGTCATGATCTCATGAAGATGGAGGAAAGATTGATAAAGATGATCCAAGATTCCTTAGTGGGGTTATTGAGGCACACGCCATGAGAAAGTACACTTGAAGGATTTTGTGATTTGACCGTGGATATAAAAGGTCAGAAAGTAGAGCATTAACCTCAATGTCTAACACTAATCCCATTCACACTGTCACAAGTGACAAGGAGTATAACCCTTCATAGCATGTGAGAAGAGTGGAGCATGAATTGATCAACACCCTTTTTCAGGGAGATAACCGAGGTGAGTACTTATAAGGGGGAGGAATGATCAGGCTGATCATGTCGCTAACTTTGAATTGATGATGAATTTGGTCAACATCAATGATATTTTGAAGTGTTGGCTATGTTTTACAACTCTCAAGGAGTCGGTGCTCGGAAGGTTCACTCGTCTGCCCGTGGGAGTAGTCACCTCATTTGCAAAATTTAGAAGGATGATCATTACCTAGTTTGTGTCCACCCAAAAGGCTTTAAAGAGCTCACAATCCCTCCTCAAGATGCACTAAGAGCCTGGTGAGTCATTGCACAGTTTATATGTAAGGTTCTATATGGAAATGTATGAGGTGAAGGACCTAGAGTTAGCTATCACCCATATTGCTCTAACATAAGGAATGCGAAAGGTGTGATGCCCCAGAATCTAAATTGAAAGAATTATTCTTTTAATCTTTTAATAAAAAATAACCAGAGCTATCTAATATCATCTATCAGTAATAAATAGTAAATGATAAAGCAGATTCTATAATTCAAAACATTATGCACACATCTATATTCATTCCCAAAAATTATATACAATACTCAGGATCTATACAATCATCATCACATATCTATCATGTCATGAGTACAAAAGAATAGTTAAAATAAGAAGAACTTGAACCTGAAGAAATCATGACCAACACTACTCTCCTGATCCTTTGTCCTGACTTGAAATTATTTAACCACATATAATGAGCTCACAAGCCTAGCAAGCAATCAAAACTACAACTGAATTCAAAGCACGATAAATGAGCAATACACATGTTAAAGATCAAATCATATTAATAACATTCATATGAGCATTGAATAAGTGCAAGAATAGTAAAACTCAAATGTAGTAGCAGTAGAATATGTAAACAGTAAATTATTGCGGTACATCAGCAAGTAAAGTAGTAACCTAATACGAGTGTCGAATCTAGAAATCAGTCATGTCTCCGTAATCGGATAAAATATCATATCAAAACATCAGTAAAGATTGTCAAAATTAAATTAATGCAGTAAAATCATATAAGAATGTATACATGCTATCTAGGCCTCTTATATCACATGCTTAATATAAGTATATTGAATCAATATTATCAAATAGTATCGGTATCTAGATTGGTAATAATAACAATATAGTGATAGAAGCAGTAGAATAATGTAATAGTAGTAAATCCGTGTAGTACTAATAAATATGTATAGTAATAAGAATAATGCTTCAAAACATGCATTTTAGTAGTCACACTAAACAAGAAGTCCTGGCTATCACGGTATTTTTCAGTGTTAGTATTAGTATTAGTAAACTGTTGGCTCAGTAAATAGAGTCGTCACTCTTTGCCTATTGGCATAGTAATAATCTCTTTATAACTCCCAACTAGTGTATCATGTGAATTAGTAGAGGATAACACCAAACTACTTTATTTAAAGGAAAGCCCGTTGGCCCACCATCATATACAGGTCAATCAGTCTCCAACCAACGGGTCAAACAGTCTTTACTTGTCTTTTACACGACAAACGCATCATTATCACAATATTATAACAGTAATAACGACCATCTATTACTCAAACACATTTTCACATTCATTTATAATGTATTGTAGCAAATAAAGCATAACTGAGTATAATTCAGAAAATGCCAAAATGTCATAATGGTACACAACAAAAATCATGTTGAGCAAAAATTCACATTTTCAGAATTTGACCAAATTATCAAATATTACATAAAATAATATTTTGAAGCTTTTGTTGAATTAAATTACTTTTTTTAGACATCAAAATAATTTTCTGAGTAAACAAAAATTACTATATTTTCAAAATCACCCTGTCAAAAATCTTAAATAAATACTCAAAACGTTCATAATCTCGATCTCTATAACATACAAAAAGTTACGCGGAGAAAGTTTATTCACATTTTTTGATGACAGAAGCATAAATTTGATCAGAAAAATATCAAAAATATAAAATCTTTGAATTCAAAAATAGGGTAAAGGTTCCTCATAACCAGACGAGCAAATATCCCAACTGGCTCGACTGACGAAAATCGCTTTGTGGCCTCCAAATCCCAAAATTCTTTTTCTCTCCCCACAAATCTCTCTAATTCTCCTAAAAAGCTCTCTATTATGTCGTTTGGAGAATAGGAAAAGAACTAAGAAAATTTTATAATGCCTTAAAATATTTTTAATAAAATATTAATATAACTATTTAATTTATTCAATTTTTAATAGAAAACTCATATAAATCAATTTGGGATTTTAAAAATTATAGATAAATATTCATAAAATAAATCATTTTATTTAAAAAATATCAGTGAAATCGGTATACAAAATGGACACCTGATGGTCTTAAAATTCCTACTTATACTGACAGGTGTCGATTTCTTAAGGATTTTCATCGTTACCAAAAAATTACGAAAAAATTCATGCAAGCAAAATACTATAATAAAAACACTATGGTGAAGGCGATTTACAATTTGAGTTATAATAACTCTAGAAAAAATTATTTTCATGGGTCAAAATACGAGTTATTATAAAAGATCCATTCCATTATGCACTAGGCTTATATTAATCAAAGATGTTGGCTGAGTTTCTCAAATTCGATAGCAGTCATGTGAATGTTGAGGAGTACAATCGAGTGGTCAAGTCTCCTCTCCACTCGTCCTACAAAATTCAATACTATAAAGACTAATTGCATGCTAGGGAGTGAGAAAGGATTCACTCAAGGCACCCTTAAGTTGATAGGAGACATTAGTGAAGTATGATCAAGACAGCTCAAAATCATTAAAGAGCAAATATATAGGCTAGGTCACTTAGAATTGATGGCCCACTAGTGCCAAGGGTGGAGAAAGCACCTCACATCACTTATTGTTACCAAGGAGATGGGAGGGACGTACTATACCTCTAACTATCCCACAATTACTTCTTTACGAGTATTAATGGATGAGCTTGTAAATGCCATTTAGAATAAGGAGTACTTCAAGAACTAGCACCTATGAAGGCAAATGCACACACCTAAGACGCATCAAGGTAATATGCCTTTCATAAAGACCATGACCACTACACAAAGTATCAGCACCTCTACGGACTCATCAAATATCTCATCAAGGAGGAAAAATTAAAGGAGTTCATACTCGAGAACACTGTTTGACATCTAAAAAAGCCCCAATGGAGGATAGTGGAAATAAGATCATCTCTGCTCGCTCCATTCACATCGCTAGAGTGGTAGCCTCTATCATGGGAGGAGAATGAGTGGAGTCTTTCACAATGACCAACACCAAAAGGCCTTAGATTGGTGAAGTCACTTTCACTAACACCTTGCGGCACCAATGATCAACATCATCTTGATCATGTTTTGCGAAGCAAATAGGTCCTACAACAAGAAACCCTCAATTTCTATGGTTGTTACCACTTTGATCGATAATTACTAGATTGGCAGCATATTAATCGGCAAAGGGAGTTTCATTAACATTCTTTTTAAATTTATTTTTGATATAATGAATCTTACTGCCTCCTAGCTCTCTCCAACTTTAGGCCCCCTTTATGACTTCTCAAGTGAGCATAGGGATACCGAAGGAGTGTTCATCTTACCCATCACTTGGGTCGAAGACGTCTAACAATACACTACCATGGTAGACTTAATATTTGTGAACATACCAACCACCTACAATGCATTTTTCTGGAAGCCTCTCTTGAACACTTTCAGGATGGTCATCTCAACATATCACATTGCAGTTAAATTTTCGGTTGGCAATATGGAGATCACATTAAGAAAAGACCTAACTTAATCTAGTACAAGCTACCTTAAACTAATGGGGAACATGGTGACTTCCCAAAATAAGGTATTGCAGTTGGATATCAATCGTGGACTAAGATTAGAGACTATAGAAGCAGCTGAGGAGGTCCTAGCCACAGAAGGGGATCCTGATAGAAGATTGAGAACAAGTGCTCGTTCAGCTCATAATACCAAGGCAAGCATATTCAAGACCTCAAGGACAACCTTGACATATTTGCATGAACAATACTAGAGATGTTGAGCATTGATAAAAGGCTCATCTGTCATAGACTCAATGTATGAAAAGACATCAAATTCATAAAGTAAAATAATTTGAAAGACAATTACTATGCTCGCTAAACCAATTAAGCAGGAATTACAAAAGCTGCTTGATGCCGACTTCATAAGAGAGGTATAGTACCTTGATAATATTTTTAATGTGGTAAGGGTGAAGTGGATTTGCAAATGGTGGATGTGCATTAATTTTATGAACCTTAACTCTGCATGCTTAAAGGATAGATACCCTCTCCTTGGGACTGACATGAAAATAAACTCAACAGTTGGATACTCGGTGATGAACTTCTTTAATACCTTTTTAAGGTACCGTCAAATAAAAATACTGTAATAACCCAAAAATATGAAAAGTTTTAAAAAGAGGATTTTTGTTTGAATTGGAGCAATGCAGCACTATGCTTATGAGCGTTGCGGCACTAGATAAGAGCACACTGGCGCTAAAACTACTACTACTACAATATTTGAGTCTTTATTCTATAGTAATTCTATATTTAACCTGCAGCATTGCGACGCTGATTCAGAGCACTGTGGTGTTATACCATTAATAGTATTTTTATATATTTTTTAAAATAAATATCCCTACCACCCTCACCTCTCCCTCACTCTCACGCTGCTTGGCCGAGAAGAAATTGAAGAAGAAGAAGAGAAAGGGGGAAGAGGATGAGAGAGAAAGTTTGTCAGGGCTCTTTTATATGTCATTCATTTTAAAAATTTTATTTTATTCATTATAATTGATGAATCTCTTCATTCTATTTTTGGTGATTTTGATTCTACAGATTTTCTCTCCTAAATCTGTTAAAAATGCATTGTCTCATAATATCATAAGCTTTCACCACATAACTTTTGATATGTTATAAATTTAATCATTTTAAATCATATGATTTGATTTTATTTCATTTTCACTAGTTATAAATGTGTGTAGGAATGTTTTTATGAAATGAGTAGGGAAAAGGCATACAAAAAATAGGTTGAAAGTAATGTACTATTATTTGACATGATAATACTGAAATGATATGTGATGAAATAATTGAAGTAATTAATATGTATGAAAATGTACTGAAATGATACTGATTAATATGATATAATAATCTACTGACTGATATGATATCAATGATAAGAGTATGAATGATCATATTGATACCTCAATGATAAGAGTATGAAAGATTATACTAATACCTCAATGATAAGAGTATGAATAATCGTATTGGTACCTCAATGATAATAGTACAAATGGTCATATAGATACCTCTATGATAAGAGTATGGATGATTGTACTGATACCTCAACGATAAGAGTATGAATAATTATATTGATACCTTAATGATAAGAGTATGGATGATTATACTAATACCTCAATGATAAGAGTACAGAAAGTACTGATGATATATGATAAGATTACTGTCAGTATATATATATTACTACCCTAATTACTGCCATAGTACTATTTTACTAATTATTATTATTGTATAATTTCACTATATCCGACTAACCTCCTGATATGAACAATGCTATGGATACTGCTACTGATTTACTGTTACTTTTTCTATTATTGGTTTACTATTTACCAATTCATTGTTACTATATTGAACTAGTTGATTATGATCATATTATTTCTCTTTTACCTTGCATTATTTTAGTTGTAATATTTTATTTATTTATTGGGCTATGTGTTCATTACATGGCTTTACATAGTTTCAAAAAAAGGTAAGGATCCTTCAATGTGAGACTCTAGATAACATGTTTAGTTTTCTTTTCAGCGCCTATAGTTTATTTACTAGTCATGATATATTTATAGTGATGTAGATAGTCTTTTGTATCATGAATATGTTATATATGACATTTTTTTGTTTGTAATAATTGTACATATTGATGAATATAAACGCAATCATATTTTTTTATATTGTTTATATGAAATGTATGATCTCTTGATAAAGGAAAAGAAACAAAGATAGATCTGATTCTTTTAATATAGATTCTGAGGCGTGACAATTACGCCCTAACAACTACGAAAAGATATCCTTCATAATGAGTGAAGGCTTATACTACTATAAGGTATGCCATTTGAGCTGAAGAACATTGGGGTTATCTATCAAAGAATGATGGACCACATCTTCATGGAGTAGAAGGGCCGAAATATTGAAGTGTATGTGGATTACCTATTAGTCAAAAACAAATCGTCTAAACAACACATCCATGACTTAAAGGAGACAATCACCACACTCAAGAGGTATGATATCCAATGTAATCCCTTAAAGTGTACCTTTGATGCAAGTTCAGATAACTTCATTAGTTTATCATTACACCCGAGGGAATAAAGGTCAACGTACACAAAGTAAATCCGATTCAAGAGATGTCAACGTAAAACCCTAAGGAAGGTTATTGACTCATTAGGCGGGTCGCAGAGCTAAATTGCTTCATCTCTAGGATGGGCGAAAGGTACTCACCTTTTTGCATCATGCTGAGGAGTACAAAGAAGTTCATATAGAGTGAGGAATGTGAATCCATCTTTCAACAACCTAAATTCCTCTCTTCACCATCTTTGCTTCAAAGTCTAAGAGTTAGCGAGGACCTTCTATTGTATTTAGGAGTTGGCAAAGGTGCAATCAGCTCAATACTTGTTTTGCAAGAAGAGAAGAACTAATGGTTAGTCTATAATATCAATAAGATGATAAGAAGCATCGAAAAGAGTTATTCGATCATTTAAAAACTCATATGAGCCTTTGTGACCTTTGCTTCAAAGCTATAACCTTACTTCCAAGCATATCCAATTCAGGTAGTTGCTGACCTTACTCCCTTTATGTTTCTTACATTCTTTATATGTTTGAGTTACTACTAAAGAGAGTTTCTCGTAATAAAATTACTTCAAACAAAAATAAAACTTGGGGAATTTGCCCCTCTCATGATTATGCTCAAAGTACTCACACGTTTTCACGAGCATTAAATAATGAACTCACCCATTTAAGGTAAATGCTTATTAATACACAATCAACACTTGAGAAACTGGTGTATGCAAGCTAGGAGGTTAGAACAAAGAAATAGTGATGGATGTTCACTAATCGATCCATGAGCTAACCAACCCTTTATCCATAGTGAGTGCAAAGAAGCTTAAATTAAACTTGCTAACCTAGGTGTCTCGACTCTTGAATTATAAGAGGATGGCTAACTGAGGTGGGGACTAGTCAAGTTCCTACCCAAGTTCAAGTTAAAAAAGAATTCAAACTATTGCTTGTATGGGAGCTCAAGCTCTTTGGCACAAGACCTACAGGAGGGTAGAGACCTTCAGGAGAAGGAAAGTCTTGCTCAATGAGGTCACCTCCATATTCTGAGCTGAGTTACATCCATAACTTATTTACAAATTGTGAAAAATCTAATACACTCACTTCTTTATTATGAGCCTATTAATAAAAAAATAAGAGACAGTGAGAGAGGGAAGAAAAAATTATTAAAGTTATTAGAATTAACTGACAAACACTCCCTACTAACTTGCCCCCTCTTCTACATGATAAGTCCATGAATATACTTATCAAGCACAATAATGAGAACCTCTTAAACTTATTAGCCTAGCCCTATAGGTTAGCTCCCCTCTTTGCAACAACATCTGCAATGAATTGAGCATGCGTCCCTTACAGTTGGCAAGTCTAGGTGATTACCCCTAAGAAGACAAAGGATGGTGTACGGTGAGGCCCACTTAAGGGGACATTGAGTAAAGTAACAACAACTATCCCTATAGGTCTGCTCCCTTATTTGAGACAAGATACATTATAAGTAACATGCAAGTACCCTACAGCTGATGAATCGAGGTGATTATCCTCATGAAGACTAAAAGCCTGGCATAAGGCAAGACCCATCTAACGTGATATTATGTCGAGTCCATATCATTTGAATACCATCGATGAGTCAATTTTATTTGGACTTCCTAATGGAAAATTATCAAGTCTTCGATATGTAGAGTCATTGTTCGATTGACGAGTTCATTAGACTTAAGCTTTTTATTATAGACCAAGTCCTAGACTTAGTATGTTTATTATTCTACATTTCAGAATCCATAGATAAACATTGAACTCCCTTATGAGGACAAAGCAATGGAATGTCATATGTTCAAATTAGTTCACTTTGATGGAACCTAGTGAATTTTAATTCGTCAAGTTTAGGATCACCAAGTTATTTTAATACATTTCTTTGATCAAAGTAGAGTTCTTAATCTATTCAAATGTTCTTATTATAAATTTTTTTCACATTTTTTTATTTATGATGAGAATTAACATGCTCTCAAATAGCCAAATTATTTAGTCCATTATTCAGTTATAGCTGAGTTCAAGACTTAAAAGAAATTTCTTATTTATCTTTCTATGAGTATTACTACAACAACATGCTATATCTATCATCAATATAAGAGAGCTAGGTTCAACATATAAAAGAAATTTATTACATATGACAAATAAACATAGAGGGAGATGAGTGAGAAAAATCTCTATTTTATTCCATTATTCAAAAAAGCAGTAGTACATTTCCCTTGTAGGAAAAAAAAGGAAAAGAAAAATACAAAGCGAGGTGACATTAATCTCTAGTCACACTCACACCATCACTCTCCTCACCATCCATGGTTGCATTAAAGAATATGACTAGATCTTCAAAATGTTGGTCAACCTTCTTGGAATTAGCAAGAAACTAACAACCTAATACACACGTAATCATCCTAAATGTAATGTATGATAAGATTAGTTCTATCCTATGAGATCAAATGAATATATCAGACTACAAATGAGGACCCAAGATGAGTAATTTTTTTACTTTAAGTTTAAGTGATACTGATAAGAAGACTCACTAAGAACTCTATATTTTATCTTATTTAATTAACCTAACTAAATTTTCTAACTATCAAAATTTTAAAGAAATTTTGGCAGCATAACAGCCTTATACCAACAGGAATAGTGCGGCATCCTCTGGTCACATGAGGACCCCACTACCTTGTCACAGGCTTGTGTACTAGGCTAGTGTATGTTATAGAAATAAAATGCATGTATGTATGTATGATAGGGTAAATGTGTTCGTGAATATAGTATCCAGTACTATATCATCCTAGAACTAGTATATGTGTTTCCATAAAGTTCAGAACATATACACCGAGAATAACCTAGGAAAATTCTACCCACAAATGCAGTCTACCATCCATATGATGCAACACATGAAAATATGTAATAAATAGAAGAATTGTAATATAAAGAAATTTTATTTATTAATTAATTTTGAAATTTACAAGACTCAGACTCTGTAGGAAAGAAAGGTGTCCAGATTCCACCACAACAAACCTAGGTTCTAAGCCTATCATATATGTAGAATCAGTTATATATAAATTCAGATACACATGCTTAAAATCTTCGAGCTCTAAGTCTTCTATGAAAATCCAAAAGAGATTGTCCTCAAAGGAGAGAACATCGTCTTTTGGAGCCCCACCAGTATAAATAGATATATATATGACTCTTTTATAACTCAAGATGTTGTACAACTTGATCTATATACAAATCTATTTTTTACAGACTCTGATATATGTACATCACATTTCCTAAGTACATTCTACTTTGACTCTTACAGGAAAATAAAGAATTAACAAAGAAAGAGCATTAGAATATAATATAAAGTGCATCAATTGTGTAATATCCTAATACTTCTAATGCAATCCTTAAAGAGCCTAAGTGCACCAATATAAATTAAAATGTATGACATGCAGAGTGAAAAAATATAAATAAATAAATAAAGGGTGCTCTCTAAGAAAAGCACCCAACAATCAAACCAAAATATCGGCCTAACATAGGTTAGAGTTGGTTGCCATAGCAAACCATCTAAGTGTGTGAAAGAGACTATATAGCTTTGATATATCTTATAGGGATTTAGTATTTAAGTTGCATGTATTTAGGATGTTTGTTTATTAACAGCCAAAAAATGGGAATTTAATTGAAGTTTACGTTGCATGTGTTTGGATTTTATTATTTAAATTTTAAAGGGATGGAATTATTTATTTAATTATAAAGAATTGGTAGGTTAATAACCTTACAGTGCAAGGGCTACTAACACTTAAATCCTAAGGCTTATAAATGAAATGCAATCATCCCCCCATATAGGATAAATGATCACATGAAACCTTTAAAGATTTATTAATAATTTATTAGGGGATAGAGAGAGGGACCCTTCAATCCAATACATATACTCTCCAAGTGGAGTTAAGCATAATGTATAGGGTCAGTGTTATTAATATTTGATTAAAGATTATGAAAATTTATACATTCATGCCTTTAGTGAATGAAGACTAGCATGGTGCATAAACCCTTAATTTGGTTATTAAATTTTATTAGAATACCTTAATCAAATATGTGTGTGCTCTCCAAATGGAATCAAGCACCAAATAAAGGGATTATAGGGTGATTTAATGTGTTAAAAGGCTTTGAAATGCAATACTAAAGTGTCGTCCAAGACAAATTAAGTATTAATCATAAAAGCCTAATGATTGAAGTGAGGTTAATTATCAATTTTATTTGATTAAAAAATACATTTTGTTTTTTTATTTTTTTTAATTTTTATTGAATTATTTTGATTTTTAATTAATTATTGAATTATAATTAATTATTAACTAATTATTAATTAATTATAATTAAAATTTATTCAAAAATTTTATTTAATCACAAATTATTAATCTCTGAATTTAATTTAATTTAATTTTTTATGTATTTTTGAATTTTATTTATTATATTTAATTAAATTTATTAAGAAATTAATTAGTTGATGAATTAATATTAAATTTTAATTAAAAAATTATTTAAATTGAAATTAAAATTCTTTATTTTTTATTTAAATTTATTTTATATTTTTGAATTCTTTTTTATTTTTAATGAATTTATTTAATTAATACTTAATTAAGAATAATAATTATTAATTAAATTTTAAATTAAATTTGAAGTTGTATTTTATTTTTCAATGATTGTAGGTTTGATTTAAGATTGATTGAAGTGATTTGGTATTTTTCTAGATTTTATTTGATCTATTGGAAATCTTTGAAGTTTAATCCTTAATGAAGGGTTAATTGATTAATTATTTTTTAAAGGTTAATTAATATCAAATCAAGGGTGTATTTAATTCTAAGGTGCATGATGACAATAAGTTTACTAGGTTCAATGTTTCCATCCCTAATGGATGTGTGTATAGATTCATATTAATTGCCTAAGTTAGCTAGATAAGATTCTTAATTATTGTTCTTAAGTGTCACTAGTGTTTAAATAGGATTACAATCAATGTTCCTAACCCTTGCATACATATGTAAACAAGCCATGGCAATGATGTGTTCTAATTCTAAGTGAAATGAGAATTGATGAATTCCAAAATATTAGAGTTAAAATATAACTTAATTATTTGGGAATTCAACCAATAAACAATTATATATCAATTTAGTTCTACAAGGCTAAGTCACATTAATAGCATTATATGATTTAACCTAGCCAAGAATGAACAAAACAATTAAGCATATAGTGAGTAATTAAAGAGATTTTTGAAACAATTATAATGTAATCACTCACTAAATGCTCAATACATACCCTTGAATTCATTTAATTATATTAAAGCTCTGTTTAAAGATTCCATTGACAATTTTAATGCATGAGATGGGTTTAAAATTGATTTGTAATGAATTTCCAAAAATATGGGTCAAATCATGACTCAATGCCTTGAAAATTCAATGACTAAATGTAGGAGGCTCCCTAAGTCTTGAGAAAATTAGAGTGGGTTATAAACATGTCCTGATCTTCAACCTCCAAAATTTTAGATCAAATGGATGAATATTTAATGATTAATTAATGAAAATAAGTAATTAATAAAATAGAGATTGATCATTAACTAATCATCAATTTCATTCAAATTTAATTTTAAATAAAAGGGGAGATTATTCTGAATCCATAGCCACTAAATTCGCTAAAATCCATCAAGAAATGAATTTATTGTGATTTTCTGAAGTTTAAAACCATTTTTTTATTTTTTTAAATCCATAATTCTAATTTAAACGCACTGGCACCAATCATTGGCAATGATTAGTGGCAGCGCATGGTGGCAGCTCGCGGTGGTGGTCAACAAGCATCAGCCGACAAGCACTTCATGCGGTTTCATTTATCTCATAAGCTTTTGATGTAAGCCATTGGATATGTGCGGTGATGGATCGATGGATCAGATCAGGCCAAACAGAATATCATGTAATCAGATCGCTCGCGTGGACCAGATAAGCAATAGAATGTTGCTATCTGAGCAATTGATTGAAAAATTAATGGCTCAGAAATGTATAATTCATGTATTATTTATTAAAACCCTAAATGATGAAGAAGCGGTCAAACTAGAAAACGGTTGAATCAAAAGTTATGAAATTTTAAACAGAGCTTTATTAATGTTAAATGAATAATAAGGAACCAATTCCATGCTTTGAAAAGGATTATTCACAATGTTAGTTAAACCTAAAGCTTTTAAACTAGGGTTTGATGGTTACCTTGATTGGATTGATCTCAGAGGTTATGCTAGGGATATATTTGCTTGTTGAGAAGTATAGAGAAATACACTTGAAGACTCCAACAACTGAGAAGGTTAGAATCAAGAGCTAGGGAGCCTGGACGGACTAGGTGGTTGGTGTGATCAAAAACTTGTCATCGGCAACATGCAACCAGTGGGATTAATTTGACTTGGATGTTGTGTATGGAGGTTAGGAGAGCTTGAATGAAACTAGCTTGGGAGCTGGAAGGTAGTGAGAGAGTGCAATTGCTGTAAATGTGTGTTTATGGTCACTTAGCCCAATTCAAATTCCTTAGGTCAATTGCATGGCTAGGATGGTTTGGAAGCATGTTAAGATGGCTGCTACCTGTGCCTCCTGTGGTTAGGAGGCAGAGAATCAAACATGCCAATGATGATGATGTGGAAAGGGTTGTTTGTCTTCACAGGGGAACATGGGACCACATGGCTTGTTTAGGGATAATTAATGGATTAAAGCTAGTTTAGGTGATGTTTAGGATGTTTTAGAAGGGATTTGAGCTACTATAAGGGTTTGATTTAGAGGGAAAAGCTTGTTTTGAATGTGTTGACCATTTCAACCATTTTGGAAGACTTGCTGACTATTTGATTGGTTAAACAGTCAACAATAGTATATGTGGACTTGAGGCATTGTATGGATGGTAGTTTAGATGGAATGTTATATCTTTGAAATCATTATATGCATATTTGGCTAAAGGTTGACTATCCACATGAATTTAACTATCTTTGATAGTTATATCTTTGATAGTTTGGCCAAGTCAAATCTATCAAAGCTGAGTCATGGAAAATTTTGATTACATTTGAATCATGTAGTGGAGAGATATTGAGGGTTTAAATAGATTGATTTGAGGATATGCAATGATTTGGTTCAAATTGGTCTAGTTTGACTAGACTTAGGTCTATTTGACCAAGCCAACTATTAACTAGATCAGGGTGACCAGTTATATTTATTTCACTAGGAATGGTATTCAGAATAGTTTGGAGAAATTCAAAATTGATTTGGGTTGAATTAGAAGTGATTGAGGTGTTGGTGATCAATTGAGCTATCCTGAGCTAGCTCAACTGAGTCATCTTGATCAGTCACTGACTTAGAGAGCTAGTGATGCTTGATTTGCAATGTAAAACTCCTAGTGAAGTAACTTGAGCATGATTGAAGTAATGAAGGGACCAATGCACTAAGGTACCTGATTCTAGTGCAAGGTTATAATTATGCAGGTGATTGAAGTTCAATGATTGTTGATTGTAAACTTGAAGATTGAATGATTGCTTGATTGATTGGAACCTGGATGATTGATTGTATATTGAATGATTGAAGATAATTGAATAGTTGGTTGAGTGTTGATTGATTGACTACAAGTGATTGAGTGTTTATTGAATATAGGGTATATTATAGGTTAAATAATTGGCTTTGTATAATTGAAGGCTAGATAATTGATTGATTGCTGGATGATTGGGATGATTTTCAATCATAAGATGGATGATCAGAAGTTTGGAGATTTCAAGATAATGACCTCGTACAAAAAGTGAGATCAACAACACTCATCACAATATAACACATTGAACTCTCGCAATATAGAGAATGATAAGTAACTCACCACAATATCAAATAAAAATTTAAGTTTTCTCCTCACATACAACATAACTCCTAAAATATATATAAGCCAATCACCATGACAATAAAGGTAAAGTAAATGACATTATATAAAGTTGTCACACATGTATTTTCCTTAATATAAACATTTCATTACTTAGAAAAATTCTTACAAAGTTCTTTACATGCATAAGAAACAAAAAGTTGGGAAAATTTACTCATCACAATTAAAAATCATGCACATAACATATGGTGCTCACTCAAGAGGCAGCATCCCAAACTTAAGTAGATACTTCAAGAGGAATCACCCTCCTTTAACCATTAAAGTTATCAGAAGGAGGCTACGAGTCGCTGTCACCTTTACGTAGAGGGCTAAGATGTCCTTCTATAGTTGATTGTCCACCTCTATAATAACAATTTTCTAAGAGTTATGTCTTCCCTCGCCAATGAGGCCTTGCATGTTGAGAGCCGTCTTAGTCATGTTAAGTGCTCAGCTAGGGCCTCCAGCGTGATCATTCCCTTCCTCAAGATCCCATCAACTAAGGAACTTAGTGAGAGCAAGAAGGGTGGCCTTTTAGGCACCTCTAGTTGCTTGATAATCAGATTATCTTGGACTACATATGCCTCCTCTTGCTCTTCAATAGCCTCCTCGATGGGCTTGACCCTTTCTACTAATATATCCCTCATTGGTGGTGTGGCGATGGGAACACTTACTGTCATGGGAGTCACTCTTGTGGTAAACGAATGAGGGATTAATGATAAAAATTTCCTTAACCCAAAAATTTAAAGGATCTTCTGGCACCCTATTATGGAGGATGGTTATCTTTATGTATAAACTAGGCCCCTATTATGTTAATGTTAATGTCTCAAACTTGCTTGATACATGACCAAGTAGTTCTCTTGAGGAGAGGTGCACCTTGAGCTTGCTAGCGGAGGGAGATACTCAATCACTCTATAAGGTTTTCTTTAAGATTGTAAGTAGTTCTTCTTACCTTCCCTTATTAGAGCAGCCAACTCAAGTCCTGCTAAAGTCCTTATGATCTTAGTGGAGGCCACCTCTATAATAACTACCATCTCCATTAGGTGCCCAATGGAAAATCACCTCACTATCCTCAACATCAAGGGGTATATCCTTGAAACTCTAAGAGAGTACTGCTCTTCCCAAGCTTACCCCTACCTCTACTCCAGCATCATATTTTGGTGGGTTCATCTACCTCGACCTTCACCTTACTCATCAGAGTGTCAAGATGTCATTTTGCCCTCTCACCCCTAGATTAGAGAATTGTTGCTCTCCTCACCAATTTAGTACTTAACAAGCTAACTCAATTAGGTTTATTCTCACTTCCTCACAACAAGCAAGTTCTCAATAAATGTTTAAAGGTGTGTGAGCATCTGTTGACCTCATTTTTATATGAGGTCATTGTGAATCAGTCCAGATTCTAGATTAATCTTAACCTTAGATTAGTCTAGCTTCAAGACCAATCCAGGACTTTAGGATCTACTCTAGATACTAGGATCCTTTTAAACTCTAGACCCGCTGATCTACTTAAATCCCAGGATCCTTCTAGACTCTAGACCCTAGGATCTTCCCAGACCCTAGGATTCTTTTAGATTCTAGATCCTAAGATTTATCTAGACCCTAGGATCATTCTAAACCCCAGACCCTAGAACTCTTAGACTCTAGGATTCTCCTAGATTTCAAACCCTAGGATCTACCCAGGTTCTAGATCTATCTATACCTTAAGATTCTTCCAGATCAACCCAGATCTTAGGGTCTATTCAGTTCCTGGACCTACCCAGATCTTAAGATCAATCCAGACTTAAATCAAACCTATCCAGACTCTAGGCCTTTCTAGACTTTAATCCCAGTTCAAATCTTGATCCAACTTCCAATCTAAATTCAACCCTATCCAATCACTTATGATCATACAAATGATCATAAATGATTTGGGTAACTCAATTTCAAATATTCAAACCCAAAATCTAGTTAAAATTCAAAAATCTAAGCTAAAATCTAAGGATAAAGACTCAAGTCCTAAAACCCTTTCCAGGGATTTTTCAAACCTTTCAAACCCTAGTCAAATGACCTCTGATTCAGAGTCTATCAATTTCATATTGATAGGACATGCCACCCAGTAAATTTTGACCTTGGAGCTTTCTCCAAAGCCTCCAATCACTTCTAGATCCTTTATTATGACTCATTAAATATTAAACTATATTTTTTGGACTCATTTTGACCCCCAGTTGACTAGGGATCAAAATGACTAAAATACCCCTCAAGGATATGAATAGTCACCTTTGATCAAATGAGCTCCAAATTGAATGCAACCACTTTGAACAAATTTTAAATGTTAAATCAAATCTGTTGAACCCATTTCTAGACCCTGGATTAACCTGGTTGAGTAAGTCAACTAGGGTTGACCCAAATACCATTTAAGGGCCCAATAGGCCCATTTGACTCAAATGACCTATTTAAACCCTAGAAACACCTCCAATTAGATTCAAAGTATCATTTCAAACCTGTTAAGCCCGATCCTTGACCCTGGGTCAACCTAGGTTGACCAAGGCAACCTAGGTTGACCAGTTCAACCCTTAAGTTTTTTTTACTTTGAATTAAGCTCCAGATCAACTTCAAACCTATTCAAACTTTTCTAACCACCTCTCCTAGTGATTTAAACTTGATGGGACCCCTAACCTAATCACTGGTTGATTTGGTCAACTGAACCCAAGCTTGGTCAAACTTAACCCAATTAAATTAAGACAAGGCATATGATTCAATCAAACCTCAAAATTCTTTAATCCATTCTCAATATCAAACCAACTATAAGTTACATCATGAGTTATTTGACTTGATCAAACATTGATTCATAGTCAAACTCTTGTCCACTCATCTACATACACTCAAATATTGAACTTGTGCTCTTAATATTTTTATTAAGTCCTAAACTTCACTTTATTTAATGGCTTGAATCTATCCAAACCATAACCTAAGCATGCCTTAGACCTTGGGTAGTCAAATCCACACAAAGTTGATTAAATCAACTCATAACAACTTGGTCAAACTTCATTAGTTTGCTCATGCAATGACCCTTTCTTCCATACATTGAATATATTCTTTAACTTCTTTGAACTCCAGCTCAAACAACTCTTTAACTTCCATGTCATCAGCCATGTAGACTGGTTGACTAGTTAACCCAGTCAACAAAGTCTTCTAAAGGCTTTAAGAAGCTTTAGTTGGCCAAGATCCTTGCTTAGGCTAATCTACTCCAAACCTAATAACTCCAGCACTCCCAATCAATTTTTGGAAACTTCTTAAACCCTTTCTAATCCCCAGATTAAACCTAAGCTAGCTCTAGTGGTCCCAAATGGCTAAGAGAAGGACAAGAGGCTTTCCACTTCATTGTCCTTCATATCCTTTGATTCCCTGCCATCTCAACAACTCCAGCCACATGTCAAGCATCAAGGGAGTCTCCAAACAGATCAGCGTCGTCCATAATGGCATGAAGCATTTGAATAGGGTAAAACCCTCATTTGGACATGGATTCATCATCCAACCTTATCTCTCCACTCTAGCTTCCTTAAGTCAAGATCTCATCTCATCTGAGTTCCTTGGACGATTCTCAACCTTTCCCAACCAAAACCCACCAGTCAAACCACGCCGGTGATCACTTCTCTGGCAAACTCAAGCCAACTCCATCCAAGCTCCAATCTGTTCGATCCGTTGGCTATTTGGTTGTGATTTCAATTAGAGTTTTATAGGAGGACAAACTACAAGTTCAGAGCATCTTTAATAATCCAAAACCATCAAGTATATTGAGGTATATTGCTAACCCTAGCTCAAGACACATTAGGTTAAATAGCTATCTAATAAGTGCTTTTTAAAGCGCATTTTTGATTCCCCATTAAATCTCTTCATGCGCTTAAATTGTGTTTAAATTTTCAAGCAATTTGATCAAGTATATTTTTAGAACGAGTTGATTTATCGTTCCTAAGGCTCTACCGCAATGGGCATTAGATGCACATTTTCTAGACTGTTAATCATAAGATCAATGGTCCAGATCAAGCCATTTCATGCTCGATTTGACCGCGTGTATGCTTCCACTACTTTGTTCCATCGTTCGGCTCGATCAGAGCCATTCATATCAAATGCTGGACGATTCAATGGCCTGCGGGAGCTACCGACGTGGATTAGTGATTATACGCGGGGCCCATTGCCCTAATAATCATTAGATAATGATCGCGTGGTGGTGCAATCATTACCAATGATTGAAGTTACCACGTGGGTTTCGAGTTCGCCAATGAGAGGGTGCCACGTAGCACTTCGCAACTAGTGACGCTGCTAGGGCCCTAATTCATTTAAAATTTATTTTTTAAATCATTTTTTAAATTTGATTTTCCTTAAAAATTTTATATAAAAAATTAAAAAAAAGATTATATAAATTATAAAAAATTCAAAATTTAAAAATTTTAAATTAAGATTAAAAATATTTTAAAATATTTTATATAATTTCATTAATTCTAAAACTTTTAATTTTTAATATTTAACTAATATTAAATTAATATTAGTTAAAATATTTTACTAAAATTTAAACTTGTATTTTATATACTTTAAATATTTAAATAGAATATTTAAAATATTTTATTTTGAGATTAAATTTGATTTAAAATATTTTATTTAAATATATTAAATAATTTAAATTCATTAATATTTAATTGTTATCTAATTAATAATATTTCAAATATTTAAAATTTTATTTTTAATTATCTATAAAGAAATTAAAGAATTTATTTTAATATTTAACTTTAAATTCAATTTAATTTGATAAATATTTATATTTCAAATAATTTGTAATTAATTAAATATTTAAATCTCTAACTAATATTTAATTAAAATTAAATTAAAATAATTTAAAATTTTGAATAAAATCATTTTAAATAAAAATAAAAATTCCAGAAAATATTTAAGATTTAAAAATTATTTTAATTATTAATTGATTTTAAATTAATTTTAAATACCATAATTAATTCAAAACTTTAAAAAAATCATAAAAATTCAAATTAAATCATGAAAATCATATAATTCCTTAAAATTTCTAGAATTTTAAATATTTTAATTTAAAATTAACTTTGAAATTTAAAACTTAATTTATTTTAAATAATTTGATTTAATTGATTATTTTAATATTTAATTAAATATTAAACTAATTATTTTCAAAATTAAAAATTTATTTTCAAATTATTTCAAACAAATCAGAGGACCTCTCAATTAATTTTAAAATTATTTTAATGATATTTTGAATTATTTTATTTTAAAATTTTATATTATCATATACACATATGTTTACATGTACACATATTTTAAGATTTATTTTAAAATTATTTGTATTTAAATCCTTATATGTTGAGAGATCTCTTTGAAGTTTTTAACATAGGCTGAGTATATGATTAGAAATGGTGGGGGATGATTAGTGAATAATCACATTTTGATTGTTGACTAATCTCATTTTAATTATATATTTAATGTTAATCCTTGCATGCTTAGGACATACACACACCACTTAGTTTAGGGCTCTCCTAGATCTTGGAATTGATTGCTATGATTACATCTCTTATATGTATTTGGTCAAGGGTTGGTGACTTTGATTTAAATCCACTTAAGCTTAGTGACATCATTAAGGATAATAATTAAGAATTTTGTGTAGGAAACTTAGAATAATTATAGAAAATAGGATACACCTTCTGTAGCCTTGAAACTCAAACCACTTCAACTTAGTGACATGTATAGCCTATAGAAAAATTTTCTTTGATTTAAAAAATAATTAAAATAAGTAAATAATTAATTCATTAATTAAGCCTTAAAACCTTCTAAAAATTCCAATAAATCCAACTTAAATCTAAAAAATATAAATAATATCTCTAACTGACTAAAATTAAACCCTTAATCAATAAAAAATAAAAGTCCCTTGAATAACTATAAAATCAAGCTTAATTTAATTTTAATTAAAATTTAATATTTAATTCATTTAATTAATTAAAAATAATTAAAAATTCCAAAAAATTCTCAAACACTTTATAATCCCTCCTTAGATCGTTCTTGATCTTTGGAAGTGATTTTAAGAAGTTTGGAATTAGTTTAGATATCATCAAAAGCCTCCTAATTAAGTTAATTAATTAATTCAATTAATTGATCAAACTTTGAAAATCATAAACTAATTCAAGAAAACTCCAAATTGAGTAAACTCAAAGGAATTCAACTCATATTAAGGTATAATATTTAGCAAAAATATCAAATTTCTAAAAATCATTCAAATTTGAAAAAGTTAACTTTTGGTCAAACTTCAATTCAAATTCAAGTCAAAACTTTAAACATTCATAATAAAATGTAGAAAAATCTAAATCCAGCGTACTTATAGTCTAACTAATCATATTAAGATCTAATGTTTTAAGAAAATACTAAATTTCCAAAATTTAAGCTTAATCAAAAAGTCAACTTTTGACCCCTTAATTAAATTATTAAAATAATCTAGAAAATTCTAAAATTTGATAATTAATTCTAAATTCTAAAAAATGTTAATTTAATATTTAAATTACTCAACCAATCCCTTAATATACAACAACCACTCCTAAGATGAAGTTTTTAGGCTGGACTACTCCGAACTACGGGGCTACGTGTCCTGAGGAGGCTTTATTCCTCGAGCGTAATGGCACAACGCCACGAATGAATTCAATGGACTATTGAAATTAATTGATTATTAATGATTTAACCAAAATAAAAAATCTTTATCAATTTATATCAACCAAATTTATAGGTTGGACTACTCCGAGCTGTACGGGGTTATGTGTCCTAAGAAGGCTTTGTTCCCCGAGCCTGGTGGCACAACACCACAAACTGGTTGATAGTAAATTTAAATAAATTAAAATCTTAAAATTAGCAATAAATAAAGTTTAATTAAAATTAATTAACTTTTAAACTTTAATCAAATTTAATTCACTTAATCATACCAGGTACCGCTAGATAACCCAGACCTATGAGGCTATTAAAATAGCTCTAAGGAAGGTGAAATAAACTTTACGACCTTAGTGAACAACAAAGGTGATATCCATTCAAAACTTTAAAATATATCTTAAAATTAATTTTAAATCATTAATATTTAAACTTTAATTAAATATTCCGTTAAGCCTTTCAACCAACCAGAAGATCAAGCAACTTTAACCAAATGCCCTTTGTAGGACATATCCAAGCCACACAACATACCCCACACACATTAGATGCTTTGCTAGGACAACCAACTCTAGTATTAGGCTAGGCTAGTGTTTACTTTTCTACTACTTACATATGCTGGATTTTTCATGGTTTTCACTACATGTTATTTATTAAAATTAAGTAATTGATTGATTATTTATTTCTTTTTTACAATCTGTGTTTTGATTTAATTGTATGTTAGATCTACCCCTAGGTTAGGGATGATTTATACTAATTCAATCTTATGTAGGTGGCCATGCTCATACAGGACAATTGAAATAAATGGGGCAATAAAATTAAGCTTTGAAATTAATATGTTTTGTGTAGGAGCTAAGCGTGCTAAGTCCCTCTTTAAAATTAAAAGAGCATGGCCAAGTGTGGCTGTGAATTTGAGTATTTTTCAATTAATTAAATGCTTGAGATTATTTATAACTACTTGGGATATTTATATAAATGTTGATTATTCGGATAACCCTGCAGGTAGTCCGAGTCTAGATTTTTCTTTTATATTCAATATGATTTGATGTAAATTGAGTTGTAATTTAAAGTGCTTTGAGAATGGGATGTTTAAACATCCAATTTGGAATCCAAAGAGGAAGGGACATCCCTTAGGGGAGAGTTCCTCTCCATTTGGAGATCCAAATTAGGATGATTTTCAAATGTCCAAGGAGAAAAGATAACACCCCTTTCGAGGGGGGAGTTTATTTTCACTTGGATATCTAGACCCGATGATCCAAGGAGCCTCGTATAGGGATGAAGAAGTGAAGAACGAGAAAACCCAATCTTAACATCACTTAAGTCTTAGGAGTAGAATCTGGGTTGTAGTCAGTGGTGCCCGGTCACTTTGCTTTTTATGCAAACCCTGGGTTGTATAATTAAGTAACACTTGCCATATGAGCTTTCAGCTTGATTATTAAATTTAATTATTTAATTAATTATTTGATATTAATTATGATATTAGGATTGCATATTTTTAGTAGTTTTTTGGCATATTTTGCATGTCGATATTTGATTTAGCCTGGAACCCAATCGGAGGCTCATGAGAAAATGTTAAAAACTCTTTTACTTAAATAAAATTGAAAATTTTTAAGCTCATATAGTAACTCTAACATTTTAAGAAGTAAGCCCAGGATTGTCAGGAGTTCTTATTTCATAATTTCTACATTTTCTTTTCACTTGTTAGGCACCTCCCCACCTGTGGGTTCTGACAGACTACCTGACCTATGAGGGTGTAGTTCTATTAAGGGGATCTATTCAATCTTTAAGATAAAACCTATTTTTAAGCCTGATTTTAAAACTTCTTCATTTTGATTTAAGCATTTAATTGAGTCAATTTACATGCATTACATTAGTAATAAACTTAAAAGTGTCTAAATCTTTAATTATATTTTACTTAAGCATCTCACCCAATGTAAGTCCAGGGGCCAAATTAAGGATCTGCTTTAGATGTCGCCCCTATTCTTAAAAACTTAATATAATGTCCCTATCCACTCTTTCATAAGTGACTAAATATATGATTTTGAAGTATTTAGGTGATTTAGCTAGCTCCCCAATCCAGGCTAGGGTAAGTCCAGATCTTGCATTTCATTAGCTAGGCTCGGGTTACTAATTTTTAATGCCTAATTTTAGACTTAGGATCCGAGGCAGATGTTTAATCTTAAGTCCTCAACCTCCAGGAATTGAATCCCAGCTTTTTAATAAAATTGATCATTCAAAGTAAATACTCCTTTCAATCAAATACGAGCCCAACACTTAGGATAGGCTGTGGTGTTTCTGAAGTGATTCAGAATCCTAAGCACCTCCTACCCCTCTTCCTTTGACTTCCAAAAATAACTGTTCAAACTTGAACCAATCCCTATTGAAATTCCAACCCTCATCTCCTTTGACATCAAACTTTGAAAATCTTAAATAAAATTCATATCGCTATTTTAATCGAGAGTATTCCTAAGAAAATTCTGGTTTCCTATGATATAATTAACTATGAGGGCTTTCTCTCATAGGAGATTTAGAAACCCAGATTAAATTTTCAAAATTAATTTTTTAAAACCCCAATTTGAAAGTTTGTTAGGTATGTTAAGCCCTTATGAACTGGCTCGAGGCTAACCAAGAGGGAGGGTGAATTAGTAGTTTTAAAAATTAGGGAGCAAAAATGATTTTAAAAACCTTTTTAGACATTTTAAAATAATTATAATTTTACGATGATGTGAAGATGATTAATCAACTAAGATGATAACTTTAATCACACGATCATCCATAGAAAAATAAAGTGGAAAAATTAAAAAGTAGAATGATAAAAGAAAGAACACACTAGATTTTATAGTGGTTCGGTCAACCTGACCTATATCCACTCCCTGGAGTCTCCCCTCTAAGTATTAGACTAAAACTAAGTGACTCTTCTTTTTCTCCAACAATAAAGCGGAGAAGCCTTTACAAAAACTCTTTTTCACCAACCTGATGAGGCAGAGAACCCAGACTCCTTTTGCTTTCTCCTGAAGCAGGCAGAGAACCTTACCTCCTTTCACTTCCTCCTGAAGCAGGCAGAGAACCATGATCTTCTTATAGACGATCCTTCCCATAAAGCCACCAAAGGACAAGGGACGACGACTGGAGAAGATGACTCGAATCCTTACTTAGAGTAACCTTTGTGAACACCTCACAAACTCCCCCTCATAAGATTCTCTCTCTCTCCCAAGTTCTCCCTTTGTCTCTCAAGACTCTCTCAGGAAAGGATAGCGGCAAAAAATCTCAACAGTAGCAAGAAAGAGATCTTAAATAGAAGGACTCAAAAATTACCCTAAATTTTGACTTGCTATCAAAGATCATCCTGTACGATTAGTGTAAATAAGCCCTTTTAGCCTGGACGATCTAGTTCCTTTAGACGATTAGAAGACATGTTTTATTCAGATCATATGGGCCGATTCTGCGATCATCTTTTACAATTAGTTTAAATCAGGAACATCATCCAGTAGACAATTCAGGACATCCAGGAGAAACATATGGAAGATCTAAAGAAAATAACTTGATCATCCAGGATGATATCTCTATCGTCCTATACGATTAGTTCAAAAATGCTCAATATCGTTCAGCACACAGTTCAGGTTGTCCAGGATAACTATGCTGGAGGATTTTAAAAATAACTGATCATCCAGGGTGATAATCCTATCATCCCGTATGATTAGTTCAAAAATGGTAATATCGTCCGATAGATAGTTCGGGTCGTCCAGGTGAGATACACTGGACGATAAGGATTTTTAATTGATCATCCAGGATGATCTTGTGATTATCCACGATGATGTGATTGATCAATTAATTCTTAATTACTTTTCTTAATCATCTGACTAATTTAGATATGATTGTAATGAATCATCTAGGATGATACACGTATCGTCCGGGACGATTATACCAAAATACTAAAGATAAAAACTTGCCTAATTTAGTATGGTGGCTGATAATTTTTGATTTGAGCATATCGTCATGTATGATGGGAGTATCATCTAGGATGATTTACTTAATCAGACTGACTTAATATGACTGCCCTAATTAGGGTTTCTATTTTTAATAAATTATCTAGGACGATATAAACAAAAATAGAACAAAAACTCTAACTCACTAAACATCTCCCCCTGAGTGTGTGTGTAAGGTTACTTAGCTTAGGGATCCATTACATGTTATTTGACTCAAGAAAGGTGAAAAAATACATTGAAACTGAAAAAGTTAGATTGACTCGATCTTGAGCTACCTTGAATTGCAATTGATCTTGTGAACCTGAAAGGTTAGGCAATCAAGCAAAAATAGAAATGTTTATCATCATCAAAATCATAATTCTTGAATCCAGATCTGTAATAATTAATTTTCTTTAGGAAAATCAAAATTTAATAATCATTATCATCATTTTCAAATGATCAGTAACGGATGATATTCTCTTTCCTTGGAAAGATATATCACACAGTTATCATATTTTTGATCATAAAATTAATAATCTCTTTATTAGATTATTGTAATCAAATATTTAATCAAACATCATTTTGATCTTCCGAGATCGTATGTTATCTCCCGTTATGTTTGACTACGATAATTGAAGTAAATCTAAAGTTTTGAAATTTAAACCCATTAGGGAATGATATGTTCACCTCTTGAGGTGATTTATCATTCATGACGACGTGTTCGATTTCAAAATTAAAAATTCTAGAAATTAAATATTTTCCAAAGAAAATTTAATCTTTTTCAAAACAAAACTTTTTCAAACAAACAAAAAAAATGGTAACTCCACTGGGGAAATCTCTCTCTCTATCTTTAATAACGCTATGAATTTTATTGCATCAGTAATTTTGATTACCTTTCCTTCTGTTTGTCCCTCTCCCATTTCTCCCTTGGGCTAGTGTGGCCAACTCAAAAAAACATGTCAAAAAGAGAGGTGAGTGTAGGAAACCTCCTTTAAAGTCGGGCTTTGATATTTTGCCTCCAAGTTTGTTGGTAGAGCGAAAGGGTCAAGCCAAATCTCATTCAAACATTCCTATAAATGTTAGAAACTTGCATGCTTAGACTAATTAATAGCATGCTAAGTTACATAACTTATAGAAGCTCTCTCAATTTCAAAATCAAATTTTCAACATCTTTATCAAAGTCTTAATCTTTTTCAAACTCTAAGTGACCTCTACACTATATCACTACATATCGTATTGTAATCTTTATGATTTAGTATTTGTGATTGAATGTAGAAGTTATTTTCAAATTCAATTCAAAAGTTTGATCCTTCCGGCGAAGTTTGCCTTCGACATTTTACTCTTGAATCACTCGTAGGGATGAAAGAGTCAGGCCGACTTGTTAGCATCTCGTTATTAAAACTTTGTAAACCTTTATGTTGAACACGAGTTTAACACCTTGAGTTTCAAAAATAAGGAAAGATGCTGTCGAATTTTTGAATTTTCAAATATCACTTTCAAAATTATTCAGTTCTAACCTTCATTGCTATATATTTTTTTACAACAATCGTCGTAGTTTAATTTATGCAATGCGCCTCCAATTCTTTTGGTTGAATCAATCTTTGACATTTCACCTCGAATCACTCATCAAGATGAAAGAGTGAGGTTATTTTCTAAGAATCTTTCCCAAAATTTTGTAAACCTTTACGTTGAATACAAATTCAACATATTGGGTATTAAAATAAGGGGAGATGCTGTCGGATTTTTAAGTTTTCAAACATCATCTTAAAATTATTCAACTTCAATCATCATTATCATATGTTCTCCTACAACACCTTTTGTAGATTAACATTAATAATATAAATCTAATCCTTTCCAAAATTCACTTCAAATCTCAATGCTTTTCAAATCTGAACTCTGACATTTTACCTCGAGTTCTTCAACAAGGTAAAAGAGTCGAGTCCACTTCTTTAAATTTTTCCCAAAAATTTATAAACCTTTACGTTGAATGCAAATTCAACATCTTGAGTTTTAAAAATAAGAGGAAATGCTATCGAATTTTCAAAATTTTGAATTTTATCCTTTTAAATCAAATCCAATCTTCATTGTTACATGTATTACTATAACATTCTCTTGTACTATAACATGTACAATGCAAACTCAATCACTTCCAAATTCAAAATTTCAACTTCTTTGTCAAACCAAATCTCTGACATTTTACCTATAGATCAGCCAGTAGGGTGAGAGAGTCGAGTCAAAACTTCTTGATTTTCCTTGAAATTTGTAAACCATCAAGTTGAAGTCAAATTCAACTTATTGGGTTTCAATACTCGAGGGAAATCTTTCAATTCTCACAATTTCAAACCTCCTTTAAAATCCATTCGAATTAAGTCTAGATTATTGTTGCTATATGTGTCTCTAAAATATTCTCTTGTAGTTAACCATATACAATGAAAATCCAAATTTTCTTCAAGCCAAAGTTAACTTCTACATCTTGTCATTGTATACTGAATTATAATTCTTATAATTCAATATACATGATAAAATATAAAAAACTTCTTTTCAAATGTCAAATTTAAAGTTTTGATTCAAATCTTCTCCTTTCAAATCTCAGATAATCAAATCAACTGCATTGGCTGGAAAACTGCTGTTCTCAATTGACCATGACCTTCATATTGAAGAGCTGATTCACACAAGTACAATTTAGTTTAGAATGCGCTTAAAATCTTTAAAATTTTTAGTAAATGGTGGGACCATCATTAACCTCATAGCTGAAGGTGATAAGAATGGTCCAGTATTTGAATTAGCTGTAGGGGCAACTGATGATGTTCCTCCCACGCTCGAGCTGGCAGCAGGTGCTACCCTCATACACCCTCAGTTCAGGACAAAAAGGATAAAGCTGAATTAAGACCCATTCTGAAAAAGAATCTTCTAGCTCTGAAGCACTATTTGATAGCAAGAGTGTAAGGAAAAACTACCTAAGAAGGGTGAGGAAGAAGATCACCAAGTCAAGGAAGATAGCTGAACAGAAGGCTCTGAGCTTAGTTGAGCCTGAGGCTGCTGTGGAGCTGCCGATCCCTACCTCTTCTCCACTCCTGAAAGGGAGTCATTTCCACCCCCTTGTAGCTGCTACAGGGGAGGAGAGAGTTACTCGAATTGCTAGCTCCCCACCTAGCCCAATCGACTATTCAGTTAAGAGGACTCCAAAGGAGAAGCACACTCTGAGAACCAGGATGTTAAGGAATATCATCCATACCTGTGCTGCTGAGACAGGTCAAACTAAGGAACAATATATGAGACACTTAAAGGGGGTGATCTCATATAAACTTGAGAAGAAAATGTTGAAGGAAGAAAGATCTGAAGCAAAGAACCTGACTCCTCAGCCAGTGAGGAGAAACAAAAAGTTTATTAAATAACCAGTGACTTCAATGTTAGTAGATAGATATCACTGGGTGCCTTGCCTCCCATCTATGAAGATGGAGGAGATAATATTAACTGGATCTGGTAGGGGTCGCCCTCTCAGTGGTAGACCACTAATCCCAACTTCATAATTTTCAAAATTGGCCCCTGTAATAGTGAAATCTAAATAAATTGTCAAAGACTTGAAACTAGTTGATGTTAAGGGCAAGAGGCCCATGTTGCCAGATGAACCGTATACTCTGAGAAGGTAAGTAGATCTGTTGGGATTCAAATAAGAGAAGATTCAGTCCAGTTACCTGTTGAGGTCCCCTGACTCCCTATTCAGGGATGTGAGGATTTTATTCTAATTAATGCTGGAGTTCTCGCTGTTCAAGCTCCTCTATCACCAGTTAAGATATATATCTCTCACCCTATTGAGGATGTCACCCTCATGACTACCGACCCCGAGACAGTTAGAGGGGAGGGGATAGTGCTAGATGTTGATCAGGAAATGCTAGAACAGTTAGTGGCAGAGCCCATTGCAGATGATTTAAAGATTCAAGCTGTCCTCGCTAAGTTAGAAGATGAAGAGTTTGAAGAAATGTTAAATTATAAAAGGTACCTACATATTAATATTCAGTCAATTAAGGGTAGACCAGCTGATGAGGTGGTCTATGAGATTAGAGATATACTTAAGAAGAAGGTAATTGAAGCCTTCGATCCATAGGTTGATGATTTGATGATAGAGGATTCAGCTAGAAACATCTACATGGTTGAAACTCGAGCATCAAATAAAGATGCTGAGCCTTCGAGACATAGATCCAGTAAAGAGGAAGCATCTGCAGCTGTGAATTCAGACTTCAATGACTCAATCAAGTTAAATGAAAAGGATGAGTACATCAAGAGTCTAGAGAGAAAAATTGAGCAGATGATGCTAAAAATAGAACAGATGAAGAGTCAGATGGTTAAAACTCAGCAATCTTAGTTCGAGCAGTTGCAACCTACATTACACAAAGTAGGTGAGCACAACAGGGAGATAGAATCAAGCCCCATAATTCTAGAAGGTACTTCCCCAATCTCTCCAACAGATAAGGATATTCGTCAGATGATTGAGACTCAGGTAAGGGAGGCCATAGCCCACTCTCAAGGTATCATATATATTCCAAAGGGTAGACCTTACCCTAAAGAGTATGATTTAGTACCTTATCTGAAGGGTTTCATGCCACCTTAATTTAAAATTTTCACTGGTTTAAAAATCCAAGACAACATCTGGCCCACTTCTGAGCGAGCTGTTGCAACATAGGAGGGTCGAATGCTATACTCTTTCACCAATTTATTAGTAGTCTGTCTGGTATTACTTTTGAGTGGTATGCAAATTTGTCAAATGGTTCAGTGAAAATATTCACAGAGCTCGAGGGTCTATTCTTAAAGAGATTCTTAAGAGCTCAGCAGCATGTAACCATTGGTGATCTCGTCATAAAAAAAAATCAGGTGAGTCTTTGGTTGAGTACACATTGAGGTGATGAAACCTCTCGATGAAGTGTGAACCCCATCCACATGCCTATTTCTTTTCTCTTGAAGAGTTTTACTATCAAAACCTTTGAAAAACTTCTCAATAAAGCCAGTAATCTAC
Organism: Dendrobium chrysotoxum; assembly: GCA_019925795.1. NCBI lineage: Eukaryota > Viridiplantae > Streptophyta > Magnoliopsida > Asparagales > Orchidaceae > Dendrobium > Dendrobium chrysotoxum. The sequence continues at coordinate 27,925,818 of CM034312.1, read as the reverse complement.
AGGAAGATGCTTCTAGAATGCCATTCCTGAAGGATTTTGCTGAAGATAAGAAAGCTAGTAAAATATTAAAGTCTTTTGAAAAGAGAACAACAATGGTTTCAGCTGTCGATAAAGGGAAGAAACCAATTAATATTCAGTCAAGTAATCCTCCAGTTCAACAAACTCAAAAGTCTCCACCTTTTAGGTAACTTCTCAACCTTCTAGAGAGTCTCACCCGATTACTTTTAAAGAGAGATTGGCTCATCCGTATTCATTTAAAACGGAGTCGGTGAGAAAGATCTTCAAGAGTTTACAAAAGAAAATATATTTTCGATTACCTGAGGCCAAGAAGCCGGAAGAGGCAAATAAGAAAGATGATCCAACTTTTTACCCCTACCATCGCATGTTGGGCCACACAATCAAAAACTACTTCGTCTTCAAGGACTGGCTAGAGAAAAAATTTTGTCAAGGTAATATCATAATTCCAAAGGAGTACGTGGTCGATCCGTATCAGGGGTCTGTCAAATTCATTTCAGGTAAGTGGTGGATGGTGGCTCAAAACCCCTGTCTCCACTGAAATTATCTAACTTTTACTTTACCCCATCAAAGGTAAAGGGTCAAAAATTTAATAAAAAGTCTGATCCTTCTGCTCAAATTTTGATGATTACTATTGAGAATGAAATTCAAAATGACTCTTCTATTAAAAATAATCAAGAACTAGCTGAGATCAATTAAGAAGTTCAAACACTTAGCTCTCCAAATTTGACCCTTCAAGGGAGAAACAAATCTAAATTCTTATCATATAGTGAAACCCCTGAAATTAATTTTTAAGGGAGTCCCATCATGATAGACTTTTCAGATTCAGACTCCCACTTAAATAATGACAATCAGTCGCCTAAGGAGAGTGTAGACCCCCCTGTAGTTTATCCTTCTGACCAGATCATGTAAGTATAACTATATGGTGGCAAGATTTTACCCCCTAGGCTACCGCCTCAGGAGAAAGGAAAATAAGTTTTTCCCGATGATCCGATTCAAATTCCTGCTCAACAATTAACTCCACCTCCTTCAAATCCACCGGGTCCTAATATCAATATTCTAAGTGTTGATTACAATATCTTAGCTCATCTTAGGAAGTTGCCTACTAAGTTGAGCATCTATGACGCCTTTATCCTTTCAAAATAGATAGTGAAACTCTAATTAAAGTACTTTTTGACCAAGCGATTTGCTTAGTTCAACTAGCTTTGACTTCCAAGGAAGAAGCTTTGTACTTCAAGAAAATTCTAGGAGTTACTTTCTCCGATGAAGATTTAGTCCTCAGAACTACCGACCACAACCACCCACTTTACATTACCATGAATGTGGGCAAGTTCAAGTTTTCAAGAGTTCTCATTGATCCAGGTGCATCGGTCAACGTGATGAATATAAAGACTCTTACATACCTTAGGGTTGATACTAGCAAGCTCTCAATTGATAAGTTGGTGCTTTGTGGGTTTAACGAAAAGGGCGAGAAGGATTTAGGTTCAGTTACCCTTCTTCTAGAGATAGGAGAGTTAAAGACTGAAGCAAAATTTTATATAATTTATTTGATGACATCCCGTAACACGCACTTAGGTAGGCCCTAGATCCATGAGTATAGGATGGTTCCTTCTACCCTACATCAGTGCATTAAGTACCAATGAGATGGCATTATATTTAAAGTTAAGGGTGATCTGCAACCATTCTCTATTCACAAGATCAGGATCTACGAGGATGCGACGTACTGTTGCGAATCTGAATACAAGGATTATGATTTTGATGATAGCAAATATTTTTATTTCTGTTTGAGTGTCTAACCTTTTAGGTTCATAAGATTAATTATAATCCAAGCCAGCTCAAGATCAAGTCAGTCTGTATGTGTTTCAAGTTCAATGTAATTTTTTTCACCTTTCTTGAGTCAAGTGTAATATAATGGATCCCTAAGCTAAGTAACCTTGCACACACACTCAAGGGGAGAATTTTAGTGAGTTAGAGTTTTTGTTCATATTTTGTTCAAATCGTCCTGGATGATATTCATATTATCCTAGACGATCTATTTAAAATAGAACTCTAATTAGGATGACCATGTTAAGTCGGTCTAATTAAACAGATTATCCTGAATGATATACCCATCATACAAGATGATATTCTCAAATCAGAAATTCTCAGCTGCCAAACTAAGTTAGGTAAGTTTTTATTTTTAGCTTTTTGATCTGATCGTCATGGACGATATGTGCATCATCCTGGATGATTCAATATAATCATGACTAAATTAGTCAGGTGATTAAAAAAAATTAAGGTTTGATTGATTTGATCATATCATCCTAGATAATCACAAGATCATCCTGAACGATCAATTAGAAATCCTGACCATCCAGTGCATTTCACCTGGATGACCCGAACAGTGTGCCAGATGATATTCCCATTTTTGAACTAATCATATGGGATGATATCAATATCATCCAGGATAATCAATTCATTTTGAAATCATCCAATATGGTTGACATGTATGACTCTAAAAGTGTGTCGGATGATTTTGGGCAAATTTAAACTAATTATACAGGATGATCTATGTATCATCCTAGATGATCAATTCATTTTCCTTTGATCGTCCAGGATTTTCTCCTGGATGTCCCAAACTAACTTTTGGATAATATTCTTGATTTGAACTAATCATCCAGGATGATTGCAGAATCGTGCTGGATGATCTGAACAGATTTTATCTTCTAATCATCCAGAGGAACCAGATCGTCCAGGCCAAAAGGGGCTGATTTACACTGATCGTATAGGATGATCGTCCTGGATGATCTTTGATGGCTAGTTGAAATTTAGGGCAATTCTTGAGCCCTCCTATTTACGATCTCTTTCATTCTACTATTGAGATTTTTTGTCACTATCCTTTCCTTTGAGAGCCTTAAGAAGGGGAGAGAGAGGGAGCTTGGGAGAGAGAGAGGGTCTTATGAGGGGGATTTTATGAGGTGTTCACAAAGGTTGCTCTAAGCAAGGATCTGAGTCATCTTCTCCAGTCATCGTCTCTTGTCCTTTGGTGTCCCTGAAGGAAGGATCATCTGCAAGAAGATCAGGTAGTCTTCCTGCATCAGGAGGAAGCGAAAAGAGGTAAGGTTCTCTGCCTACTTTAGGAGGAAGCAAAAGGTGTCTGGGTTCTCTACCTCATCGGGTTGGTGAAAAGGAGTTTTGTAAAGGCTTCTCTGCCTTGCTTGGGGAGCAGAAGGAGTGTCACTTAGTTTTAGTGCAATACCTGAAGGGGAGGCTCCAGGGAGTGGACGTTGGTCAAGTTGACCGAAATTATAAAATATGGTGTATTTTTTCTGATTATTTTCTGCACCTTATTTTACTACAATTAACTACTTGGGTAAAATCTGTATTTGATCTGTGCTATTACATTTATTTTAAACCATTCGAAAAGATTTCCAAAATTATTTTGGCTCATAAATTTTTATAACTATCAATTCACCCCCCCCCCTCTTGGTTAGCCTCGGGCTAATTCATAAGGGCTTAACATCCCTAACGATCTTTCACGTACTACCTACCCAAAGGGTCCACTACCTGTTCTAAGATAGAGATCAATGTCAAGGAAGAAAAAGCAAAAAGTCAAGGTTCAAAAGCAATTCAAAAGTTAAAAAAAGAAAAAGTCAAAAATCAAAAGAGATAAAATTCCAGTAGCGAATATGACGTCGAGCGCGTGGTCTTTAGGCCTCCAAATAGTTTACCTCAAAGAGGTGGGAGGATGGCCTAAAGAGCATGAGGTCGAGGCCACCTTTTAGTTGAAAAAAGAAATCCCCCAATATATATTAAACTTGAATCAAGTTCTGATGAAGAATTAAGAAAAAGGGGTGCCATAATTTCTTTTGACTATACAAAAATTAATTCTCCTCCGAACTTTGATCTCACTTTAGAATCGGATAGTGAATAGGAGGGTACCAAATCAAAAGTTCAAAGTGATGAGCCTAAATTGAGTCTATATAAAAAGCTTAATAAGGTAGTTGAATCCTTAACCTTAACCCCGTTGTCTGCTAATAGGGTCTTAGGGTTAGTGATTAAGGGTGCCCCTAACATAGATGGAGAAGTAAGGAAAGTCCAAAAGTTCTTTCCTGGCTCTTCCTCCTCAAGGAATGAAGATGATGTAATCCTTGAGGAGGTAAATTTTAATGAATTAATGAAATTACCTTTTAGCTACTTTCTTGTTAATGTTAAAGTTTTTATCTCTAAAGGTTTTACTCTGAGTCGATGGACTAAAGGTCGAGCTAAATACTACGAAGGTCTCTAGAATTCAAAATTTAATAAACATTGGATAAGTGGTATCGGCTTTGGTACCGTTAGTTCATTTGATAATGATGAATATTGTTTAATGATAATTAGTCCTCCTGAATCTAAAAAATGTCCCTACTAAAATCATTGATTCATTTGATAGACTTTTTTTGGAGACTTTAGATGATTCAGACGAACTTCAGATTCAGGATGCACCCCCTAAATTTGAAGAAGAAATTAAGTCGATAATTGATAAACTTAAAGAAATCAACTTTAGAACAAAGGATGACCCTCGCCCCACCTTCATAAGTTTTTTTTGAGTGAGGATGAGTCTAAGGAATTAATTCAACTTTTCTCTGAGTTTAAGGACTACTTTGCTTGGACATACGATGAAATGCCTAGATTATCCAATGACGAAGCAGTCCATAAACTTGGAGTCTGGCATGTTGCCATTCCTATTAAATAAGCTCCATAATGCATGTGTCTGGAGATCGAACAATAAGTTATTTTTGAAGTCAAGAAGTTGGCTGAAGCTGGATTTATTCAAGAGGAATAATATCCCTCTTGGGTAGCTAAAGTCATGCCAGTTCAAAAGAAAAAAGGCCAAATTCAAGTCTGTGTTTACTATAGAGACCTGAATAAGGCATGTCTTAAGTGAAAGTTCGATAGGGATGTTAAGCCCTAGTGAACTAGTCCCAAGGCTAACCAAGAGGGGGGGTGAATTGGTTATTTAAAAATTTCATGAAAATAATGAAAAATCTTTTCGATACTTAGCAGCGAAAACAATTAAGCAAGAACGAAAAGATCAATCTCAGATATTCACCCACGCAGTTAATATCAAAAAGTAAAGTGCAGAACTGAATCAGAAAAGCAAACCAGATTTTATAGTGGTTCGGTCAACTTGACCTACGTCCACTCCCCGGAGCCTTCCCTCCGGGTATTGCACTAAACAAAAAGTGTCTCTCCTTTTGCTCCCACAGCAAGGCGGAGAAGCCTGTACAAGACAACCTTTTCACCACACGGTGGGGCAGAGAACCCGACCTCCTTTTGCTTCCTCCTGAAGCAGGCAGAGAACCTTCGAACTCCTTTTGCTTCCACCTGAAGCGGGCAGAGAACCCCGGATCTTCTTGCGAACGATCCTCCCACGACGAAAACCAACTAGACGAAAGGCGACGAGCGGAGAAGACGACTCTAATCCATGCTTGGAGCAACCTTAGTGAATCCCTCACTAACTCCCCCTCACAAGATCTTCTCTCTCTCTCCCAAACTCTCTCTCTCTAGGGTTTCTCTGGAAAGGAAGGTGACAAAAGATTTTTCTTGTTTCAAGAAAAAGTTCTTTTATAGGAGGGCTTAAAATTTACCCTAAATCTCAACTGGTCGGCCAAGATAGTCCAGGACGATCGATAGATCATCCTGTACGATCAGTTCAAAATCAGCTGTTTCAGCCTGGACGATCTGGCTCTTCTGGACGATCAGTAGAAAAAATTGATCATATCGTCCCGTACGATCCTGCGATCGTCCGGGACGATTAGTGTAAATCGAGAAATATCGTCCAGAAGACAGTTCGGGCCGTCCAGAGCAAACTGTGCTGGACGACCAAAAAATGACTTGATCGTCCAGGATGATAAGGGTATCGTCCTGTATGATTAGTTCAAAAAGTGCCAAAATCGTCCTGAGCAGAGTTCGAGTCATACAGCTGAAATGCACTAGACGATCATGATCGTCCAGGACGATCATGATCGTCCAGGACGATCCTGCGATCGTCCAGGATGATATGATTGTATAATTTAAGTATTAATTGCTTTTCTTAATTACCAGACTAATTTAGGCATGATTATACTGGATCGTCCAGGATGATACACGTATCGTCCGGGACGATCAGATGAAATATCTTAAAATAAACACTTGCCTAACTTGATCTGGCGGCTGAAAATTTTTGATTTTAGCATATCGTCCTGTATGATGAAACGATTGTCCAGGATGATCTGCTTAATCAGACGCACTTAACTTGGTCACCTTAATTAGGGTTTCTATTTTTACTGGATCGTCTAGGACGATGTGAATATCGTCCAGGATGATCTGAACAAAAAATGAACAGAAACTCTAACTCGCTCAAGCTCTCCCCCTGAGTGTGTGTGTGCAAGGTTACTTAGCTAGGGGATCAGTTACATTACAATTGACTAAAGAAAAAGAAAAATAGTACATTGGACACACTTGGACCCGATCTTGAGTTGGCTTGAGTTGCTTGTGATCTTTTGCACCTGAAATGGGTTTGCCAAGCAAAATCATAATAGAGACATGTTTGTCATCATCAAAACCAGATTTGCAACAATCTCTCCCTTTTTGATGATGGCAAATATTTGTACAGTAGTTTGAAAAATAACTAGAAGATCAGAAAATAAATTTTTTTTTAAATTTTCATTTAACAACCAAACTGATACAGGAAACTTAACACATAATAAAAACATAAACGACTACAACTGACTCCCCCTTTTGACATCACAAAAAGAAGGGTAAACAAAAAACACTAAAACATCAATACAAAATAAAAAAGAAAACAATTACAAAACAGAAAATTAGAACGGAGGCAGATCCTGATCGGAAGGAGGAGGTGGCAGATCAGGATCCCAAAGACACAATCACGAAACTAAAACAAAATAAAAAATGAATAAAACTCACAACGAAAACACATAAAAGCAACTTTTTTTTCTTTTTTTTTATCAAACTGCTCCAGTAAATCAGAATTTTTTCTTGATTTCAGATTCAAAGACCAATAAGGAGACGATTGATAACGCTGAAAACCAGAAAAAGCTGGAAAAATTGACTTTCGTAACTCCCACCTCGGGCACCTCATCGATGCAAATCTCTTTTAAAACAAAAAATCCAATTCAGAAGAAAAGAAATTAGATTCGAAAAGAGATCCTTTCAAGCCTCGTTCCAGAAAAATATCTGATATAAAAGTGTTACAAAGTAATAAATCAGAAATCAGGATTTTCAAACACAAGCTTTTGAAAATATTAAGTGGCGCACAGATTTTTCTAAGACATTTAACGATCGAAAAGGAAAGAAAGCTTGGTTGGGCTCATTTTGTGCCTCTTTTTTAATTTATTTGGCGCTTTGCGCATCTTTTCATTCTTGATACACTTTGTGTATCTTTTAGTTGGCGACATTTCTCATCATTTCAGCTTTGGGCTCATTTTATGCCTCTTTTTCAATTGATTTGGTGCACGGCGCATCTTTTGTAAGCTTTCTTCTATTCATAATCGTTAAAGAGTCTCAGCTGTGAAATTATCTTCCAGATATAGGAGACGCTCTCCACAATAAGGAAGAGTAATTCATAAAATAAAAGCCATATGTCGTATGATAAGTGCAATCACTTGATTTAGAAAATCATAACAATGAGTCAAGACTTTGAAAATACTATTCATATGAGGTAGATTACTGTAGGAAGATAAAATAAATCTCTATTTCAAAAACTAATATTTTAATTTTGAAGAAGATTTTTATCCAAAAGAAACAATACACCAGTAAAGGAGTTAGAGGAAAAGAAATAATCATCAATGTTTCTTCCCTTTAACAGATTCAGTGGAATCAATCACTGCTTACCAGTTTCCAAATAAAAATAAGGTAAAATTCCCAGTCAGAAATTTAGATTATCAGAAGTAGTGAGTGGTGATCAGATTTTGAAAAGCATAAAACAGTAAGTGCAAGATATGAACCAGTGAATAAAAATAGGTAGAAAATCACATGAAAGTAAATACTCAAATCAAACTAACAGTAAGGCTAAAACAGAAATCAGCAGAAGAAATAAAATCAACTGAAAGCAAATAATCAAACCAAAAACTAATTAACAGAAAAAAAGAATACCAATCAGAACAATCAGAAATCAGCAGTCATCATAATCAAGAATTTATATCAATCACTCCTAATCTGGTTCTCAAAATCCTGAATGAGTCAAAGGCCAGTGGTTTAGTGAATATGTCAGCCAGCAGATTTTCAGTTGCTACATGATGTAGCTCAATGTCTCCTTTTGTAACATGGTCCCTAATGAAGTGATGCCTTATATCAATGTGTTTGGTCCTAGAATATTGGATTGGATTCTTAGAGATACAGATGGCACTAGTATTATCACACAGAATAGAAATTGTGCCAACAGGTAATCCTAAATCCAAGACTTGTTGCTTCAACCAAAGAACTTGGGCCACACAACTTCCTAAGGCAATGTACTCAGCTTCAGCAGTGGAAAGTGCAACTGAGTTCTATTTTCTACTAGACCAGGAGACTAACGACTATCTTATGAATTGACAAGTTCCAGAAGTGCTCTTTCTATCCACCCTACACCCCGCAAAGTCAGAATCAGAATATCCAATGATCTCAAAAGAGGTGTTGTGCATAGGGTACCAGATTCCTAGGTTTGGGGTCCCTAAAAGATATCTAAGAATTCTCTTAACAGCAGTCAGGTGGGACTCTTTAGGATCAGCCTGAAACCTAGCACAAAGATAAACACTAAATATGATATCAGGTCGGCTAGCGGTCAGGTAAAGCAGTGATCCTATTATTCCTCTATACTTATTCTGATCAACAGATTTTCCATTTGAATCCTTATCTAACTGAACTGAGGAGGTCATGGGAGTATTGATTGGCCTGGCTTTGTCCATTTCATATTTCTTCAAAATGTCCTTAGTGTATTTAGATTGATTGAGAAAGGTTCCATCATCCGTTTACCTTATGGTAAACCCCAAAAAGTAGGACAATTCTCCCATCATACTCATCTCAAACTCCTTACTCATTATTTTAGAAAACTCATCACATAAGTATTTATCAGAAGATCCAAAAATGATATCATCAACATAAATCTGGACAATGAGTAAGTCATCCCCTATTCTCCTCAGAAAAAGGGTGGTGTCTACGCTCCTCTTAACAAACTCTCTTTCTAACAGGAATGTGCTAAGCCTCTCATACCAAGCTCTGGGTGTCTGTTTCAATCCATATAAGACCTTTTTTAATTTATAAATATGATTTGGATATTGAGAACTCTCAAAACCTGGGGGTTATTCTACAAAAACATCTTCTTTAATTACCCCATTTAAAAAGACACTCTTGACATCCATTTGAAACAGCTTAAATCCTTTATAACAGGCAAAGGCTAGTAGCACTCTAATGGCTTCCAATCTAGCTACAGGGGCAAAAGTCTCCTCAAAATCAATCCCTTCTATCTGATTATACCCCTTAGCCACCAATCTTGCCTTATTTCTCATCACCACACTAGAATCATTCATCTTATTCTTAAAGACCCACTTGGTTCCCACAATACTTTGATTTTTAAGTCTTTCTACTAACTCCCAAACATCATTCCTTACAAATTGATTCAATTCTTCCTGCATAGCTAAAATCCAAAACTCATCTGACAAGGCCTGATTGATGTTGGTGGGTTTAGTCATTGAGATAAAGGCAGAATGGTTTACTTCCTTCCTAAGTCCATGCCTAGTCCTAACACCTTCAGAAGGATCTCCTAAGATCAGTTCTTTAGGATGACTCGAAGAATATCTCCAATCTCTAGGCAACGTGGTTTGAGGTTCTACCCTTTCCTCTAGATTTGTATTTCCAACTCCTTGGGTAACCTCAACAATCTCTTCATCTTCTACTTCAGATCTAGACTCCTTAGGATCAGATTCATCAAACACTACATGGGTTGTTTCTTCAACCACCAAAGTCCTCTTATTGAACACCCTAAAGTATTTCCCCACACTTAAATATCCTAAGAACACTCCTTCATCAGATTTGGGGTCAAATTTTTCTAAGTGTGATTTCCCGTTATTCAGAAAGAAAACCTTACAGCCAAAGACATGGAGGTGGGACAGATTTGGAGTTCTACCCTTAATGATCTCATAAGGTGTCTTATTCAATTTGACTCTCACATTCACCCTATTTAGCACATAACAGCAGTGTTCACCGCTTCAGCCCAAAAGTATTTTGGAAGTGAATACTCGGCAAGCATGGCTCTAGCGGCTTCCACTAAGGTCCTGTTCTTCCTTTCAGCTACCCCATTCTGCTGAGGGGTCCTAGGAGCTGAAAAATTATGACTAATCCCATGATCCTCACAAAAACTTCCAAATCTTTCATTTTCAAACTCCCCTCCGTGATCACTATGGATGGTAATAATCTCACATCCTAACTTCTTCTGAATCCAAGTAGAGAAAGATCTAAACTCATCAAATGAGTCAGATTTATGTGACAAAAATTTAACCCAAGTGAACCTCGAATAATCATCTACAATCACAAACCCATAGACTCTCCCCCCTAAGCTGGCAGTGCTAAAGGGTCCAAAGAGGTCCATGTGAAGAACTTCTAAAGGTCTAGAGGTGCTAATATCCTTAACATAGTGAAAAGAGGACTGGACTTGCTTCCCCAACTGACATGCATCACACAGGTGATCCTTAGTGAACTTAAGCTTGGGCACACCTCTAACTAAGTCCTTTTGGGTGACTCTCCTAAGGGTTTTCATACTGGCATGACACAATCTCCTATGCCATAACCAAGACTCATCTACAGCAGTTTTTAAGCAAATTGAATTATCAGATTTAATGCAACTTACATCCAGCTTGTAGACATTGTTGATCCTTTGCCCCTGCAAAATAACTTCATCATTTAAGCTTAAAATGCAGCCAGTGGGCAGGAATTTGATGCTGTATCCCTTGTCACAAAGTTGACTGATGCTCAGTAAGTTGTATTTCAGTCCATCTACAAGCAAAACATTATCAATCATAAAATTCTTTGAATCACCAATTATACCTGAGCCTACCACCTTCCTGGTGGTGTTATCTCCAAGTGTAACCTTGCCTCCAGCTCTGGCCTCCAGCGAAATGAACTGATTTGCATCTCCAGTCATATGTCTAGAACATCCACTGTCCAGGTACCACATGCTCTCACGAGGTCCTGTGTGAGAGCACCCCTACAAAAATATCAAACGTCAGTCTTAGGAACCCAAACAGGTTTGGGTTCCTTCTTATGAAAAGAAGAATGTAATGCATGCGTGCTGTGCTGTGAAACAGACAGTTTGGGTCTCCACACCCAATGTGTACTACGGTGAACAGTGCAGGTGTGGGAAATGTGTCCTAACATGCCACATGAAAAATATCTAACACCAGGAAAAGGGTTAACTAATCTACGTGGGTGATAGTGTCTCTTCCTAGATGTATATGAAACATGCTTTGATGAACTTGCAACAGATTTTTCAAAAGGTGGCGGTGCATAAAACTGTTCAATAGTAGGCGGTATTTTATTCTTTTCAAAAGCATTGATTTTCACTTTTAAAAACTCAATATGTTTATTTAAACTTGTAATTTCAAAAGTTCTTGCACTTTCATTACTTTCTAAATCACATGCCATATCATTCAATTTCTTAAAAGTAACTTCTAATTCAACATGCGATGTTTTTAACAAATCATGCTCAGAATATTTTTTGTTCAACTCATCGAATTCATCAAGCAAAGACATGTAATTGGAATCAACAGTGGAATGATCTTTAACTAAAACATCATGCTCTTTTTGCAAAGTCAAATAATCTAATTTCAAACTAGCATGAGTTTTCTTAAGCTTCATATACGATGTATGAATTTTTTCAGAAACTTCAAATAATTGATCGTAAGTAAGCTCACATACCTCTTCCTGGTCCGACTGACCAGGGTGATCATCAGCCATCAGTCACAAGTTTGTTTCCTCCTCTTCAGCTTCAGTCTCAGAGGAGTTAGATGCAGAGTCTGCCCAGAACGCCTTTTGTATCCGCTTCTTGTCCTTTTTGAACTTTGGTTTCTCCTCACCCTTCTCCTTGCTTGGCTGAGCCTTGAGTGTAGGATAATCCTCCTTTATGTGTCCAGGCTTCCTGCATTCAAAACAAATAGATTCAGATGAACCTTTAAAGTTTCTAATGGTCTTACCTTTGTTCCACTTTTGAAAATTCTTATTCTTCTTCCTTAAAAAGCTCTTGAATTGCCTTGTGATTAAGGCAACATCATTGCTATCAGACCCGGAAGTGCTAGCATCTGAATCTTTGGCCTTTAGTGCCACTATCTTCTCCTTCTTTCGTTCACCTGCATTAAGTTATCTTTGGTTCACCCCTTGCTCGTAAGCAATGAGTGATCCAAGTAAGCTGTCAATAGAGTAAGTATTTAAATCTTTAGATTCTGTGATAGCAGTAATCTTAGCATCATAAGAAGCATGCAAACATCTAAGAATTTTGTTCACTCTTTTGTAGTTAGTAAGTTCTCTACCTAAAGCATGCAAAGAGGTAACAATCTGAGTGAACCTTGTGTACATTTCTGAAATAGTCTCACTAGGTTTCATGAGAAAAAGTTCATAATCATGTAACAAGATGTTTAACCTAGACTGTTTGACTTCAGTTATACCTTCGTATGTTATACATAATCTATCCCAGATTTTTTTTCCCGTTGTACAAGTAGAAACATGCATATAGTCTTCAGATTTTAAAGCACAAAAGAAACAGTTCAAACATTTTGCTTTTAACTGTGCTAAGTCACGATCATCAAAAGTCCAATCTGCAAACGGGAGTTCAATTTTCATATTGTTAATCAATCTAAAAGGTGGTTCGTATCCATCCTTAACTAACATCCACATGCGATAGTCAATCGATTGAAGAAAAGTAGACATGCGTGTTTTCCAAAAATCAAAAAGGAATATTGTTAAACAACGGTGGTCTCGTAATAGATTAACCTTCAGCAGTATTACGATTGTTACAGTTAGCCATGGATCAAATTCAAAAGTTTTTAAACCTAAATTTTGAATCCCTCTCTGATACCACTTGAAAGTTCGATAGGGATGTTAAGCCCTAGTGAACTAGTCCCGAGGCTAACCAAGAGGGGGGGGTGAATTGGTTATTTAAAAATTTTACGACAACAATGAAAAATCTTTTCAATACTTAGCAGCTGAAATAATTAAACAAGAACGAAAAGATCAATCTCAGATATTCACCAACGCAGTTAATATCAAAAAGTAAAGTGCAGAACTGAATCAGAAAAGCAAATCAAATTTTATAGTGGTTCGGTCAACTTGACCTACGTCCACTCCCTGGAGCCTCCCCTCCGGGTATTGCACTAAATAAAAAGTGTCTCTCATTTTGCTCCCACAGCAAGGTGGAGAAGCCTGTACAAGACCTCCTTTTCACCACACGGTGGGGCAGAGAACCCGACCTCCTTTTGCTTCCTCCTGAAGCAAGCAGAGAACCTTCGAACTCCTTTTGCTTCCACCTGAAGCGGGCATAGAACCCTGGATCTTCTTGCGAACGATCCTCCCATGACGAACACCGACTAGACGAAAGACGACGAGCAGAGAAGACGACTCTGATCCTTGCTAGAAGCAACCTTAGTGAATCCCTCACTAACTCCCCCTCACAAGATCTTCTTTCTCTATCCCAAACTCTCTCTCTCTAGGGTTTCTCTGGAAAGGAAGGTGGCAAAAGATTTTTCTTGTTTCAAGAAAAAGTTCTTTTATAGGAGGCTTAAAATTTATCCTAAATCTCAACTGGTCGGCCAAGATCATCCAGGACGATCGATAGATCATCCTGTACGATCAGTTCAAAATCAGCTATTTTAGCCTGGACGATCTGACGCTTCTGGACGATCAGTAGAAAAAATTGATCATATCGTCCCGTACGATCCTGCGATCATCCGGGATGATTAGTGTAAATCGAGGAATATCGTCCAGAAGACAGTTCGGGCCGTCCAGAGCAAACTGTGCTGGACGACCAAAAAATGTTGGACAAAAAATAGGAATTTAATTGAAGTCATCAGTCACAAGTTTGTTTCCTCCTCTTCAGCTTCAGTCTTAGAGGAGTCAGATGCAGAGTCTGCCCAGAACGCCTTTTGTATCCGCTTCTTGTCCTTTTTGAACTTTGGTTTCTCCTCACCCTTCTCCTTGCTTGGCTGAGCCTTGAGTGTAGGACAATCCGCCTTTATGTGTCCAGGCTTCCTGCATTCAAAACAAACAGATTCAGATGAACCTTTAAAGTTTCTAATGGTCTTACCTTTGTTCCACTTTTGAAAATTCTTATTCTTCTTCCTTAAAAAGCTCTTAAATTGCCTTGTGATTAAGGCAACATCATTGCTATCAGACCCGGAAGTGCTAGCATCTGAATCTTTGGCCTTTAGTGCCATTATCTTCTCCTTCTTTCGTTCACCTGCATCAAGTTATCTTTGGTTCACCCCTTGCTCGTAAGCAATGAGTGATCCAAGTAAGCTGTCAATAGAGTAAGTATTTAAATCTTTAGATTCCGTGATAGCAGTAATCTTAGCATCATAAGAAGCATGCAAACATCTAAGAATTTTGTTCACTCTTTTGTAGTTAGTAAGTTCTCTACCTAAAGCATGCAAAGAGGTAACAATCTGAGTGAACCTTGTGTACATTTCTGAAATAGTCTCACTAGGTTTCATGAGAAAAAGTTCATAATCATGTAACAAGATGTTTAACCTAGACTGTTTGACTTCAGTTATACCTTCGTATGTTATACATAATCTATCCCAGATTTTTTTTCCCGTTGTACAAGTAGAAACATGCATATAGTCTTCAGATTTTAAAGCACAAAAGAAACAGTTCAAACATTTTGCTTTTAACTGTGCTAAGTCACGATCATCAAAAGTCCAATCTGTAAACGGGAGTTCAGTTTTCACATTGTTAATCAATCTAAAAGGTGGTTCGTATCCATCCTTAACTAACATCCACATGCGATAGTCAATCGATTGAAGAAAAGTAGACATGCGTGTTTTCCAAAAATTAAAAGGAATATTGTTAAACAACGGTGGTCTTGTAATAGATTAACCTTCAGCAGTATTACGATTGTTACAGTTAGCCATGGATCAAATTCAAAAGTTTTTAAACCTAAATTTTGAATCCCTCTCTGATACCACTTGAAAGTTCGATAGGGATGTTAAGCCCTAGTGAACTAGTCCCGAGGCTAACCAAGAGGGGGGGTGAATTGGTTATTTAAAAATTTCACGACAACAATGAAAAATCTTTTCGATACTTAGCAGCTGAAATAATTAAACAAGAACGAAAAGATCAATCTCAGATATTCACCAACGCAGTTAATATCAAAAAGTAAAGTGCAGAACTGAATCAGAAAAGCAAATCAGATTTTATAGTGGTTCGGTCAACTTGACCTACGTCCACTCCCTGGAGCCTCCCCTCCGGGTATTGCACTAAACAAAAAGTGTCTCTCCTTTTGCTCCCACAGCAAGGTGGAGAAGCCTGTACAAGACCTCCTTTTCACCACACGGTGGGGCAGAGAACCCGACCTCCTTTTGCTTCCTCCTGAAGCAGGCAGAGAACCTTCGAACTCCTTTTGCTTCCACCTGAAGCGGGCATAGAACCCCGGATCTTCTTGCGAACGATCCTCCCATGACGAACACCGACTAGACGAAAGACGACGAGCAGAGAAGACGACTTTGATCCTTGCTTGGAGCAACCTTAGTGAATCCCTCACTAACTCCCCCTCACAAGATCTTCTTTCTCTATCCCAAACTCTCTCTCTCTAGGGTTTCTCTGGAAAGGAAGGTGGCAAAAGATTTTTCTTGTTTCAAGAAAAAGTTCTTTTATAGGAGGCTTAAAATTTGCCCTAAATCTCAACTGGTCGGCCAAGATCATCCAGGATGATAGATCGTCCTGTACGATCAGTTCAAAATCAACTATTTCAGCCTGGACGATCTGGCGCTTCTGGACGATCAGTAGAAAAAATTGATCATATCGTCCCGTACGATCCTGCGATCATCCGGGACGATTAGTGTAAATCGAGGAATATCGTCCAGAAGACAGTTCGGGCCGTCCAGAGCAAACTGTGCTGGACAACCAAAAAATGACTTGATCATCCAGGATGATAAGGGTATCGTCCTGTACGATTAGTTCAAAAAGTGCCAAAATCGTCCTGAGCACAGTTCGGGTCGTACAGCTGAAATGCACTAGACGATCATGATCGTCCAGGACGATCCTACGATCGTATCAATTAAGTATTAATTGCTTTCCTTAATTACCAGACTAATTTAGGCATGATTGTACTGGATCGTCCAGGATGATACACGTATCGTCCGGGACGATCAGACCAAATATCTTAAAATAAACACTTGCCTAACTTGATCTGGCGGCTAAAAATTTCTGATTTGAGCATATCGTCCTGTACAATGAAATGATCGTCCAGGATGATCTGCTTAATCAGACGCACTTTACTTGGTCGGCCTAATTAGGGTTTCTATTTTTACTGGATCGTCCAGGATGATGTGAATATCGTCCAGGACGATCTAAACAAAAAATGAATAGAAACTCTAACTCACTCAAGCTCTCCCCCTGAGTGTGTGTGTGCAAGGTTACTTAGCTAGGGGATCAGTTACATTACAATTGACTCAAGAAAGAGGAAAATAGTACATTGGACACACTTGGACCCGATCTTGAGTTGGCTTGAGTTGCTTGTGATCTTTTGCGCCTGAAACGGGTTAGCCAAGTAAAATCATAATAGAGACATGTTTGTCATCATCAAAACCAGATTTGCAACATTAAGGATGAATTTCCTTTGCTAATCCTGGAACTCATGGTAGACATTGCCTCCTCACAGGTTATTTTCTCCTTCATGGATGGCTCGTCTGGTTATAACCAAATCAAAATGGCCCTAGAAGATGAGAGAAACATTGTATTCAGAAGTCCTATAGGGATCTTTTGTTATAAAGTGATTCCCTTTGGCTTTAAAAATGCCGGTGTAACCTACCAGCGGGCCAGGACTCATATCTTTGATGATTTAATCCATAATCAAGTCGAGTGCTACATTGATGATTTAGTTGTCAAGAGCTAAGTGAAAGAGGCTCATCTTTATGACTAAAGAATCATCTTCGAGCGAATGCACCGCTACGACCTTAAGATGAATCCTTTGAAGTGCATTTTTGGTGTCACGTTAGAAAAATTCCTATGTTTCATAGTCAGGCATCGCAAAATTGAAATTGATCCTACCAAAATTAAAGTTATCTTAAATATACTGCCTCCCAAGAGCCTCACTCAATTAAGGTCTCTTCAGGGCAGGATGGCGTACATAAGAAGGTTCATTTCCAATCTTTCTAGAAGATTTCAACCATTCTCTGTCCTAGCTAAAAAGGATGCCAAATTCATTTGGGATGAGAAATATCAATCTGCTTTTGAAAATATCAAATAATACCTGACAAATCTGCCAGTTTTGGCAGCCCCTATTCCAAGGAGACCTCTAATCCTTTACAATGCGGCCCTTGGCGAGCTCCCGGGGCCCTCCTAGCTCAAGTCAATGACGATGGGAAAGAGAACGCTCTTTACTACCTAAGTCTGAGATTCCTTCCAATGGAAATATGATACCCTTCAATTGAGAAATATTATCTTGCCTTAGTCTTTGTAGCACAGAAAATAAGGCATTACATGCTTTCTCATCAAGTCAGTTTGATTTCCAGTGTCAACCCCCTGCAATATCTTATGACCCAGCCTACATTGTCAGGATGTTTAGCTCGTTGGTCTATAATATTGCTTCAATTTGAAATCACGTTTATTTCCTTGTGTAATGTGAAAGGGTAGGCTATCGCCAACTTCCTTGCAATACACCTGCTGCTAGCAGAGTCTCCTTTAAATGATGATTTACCTGATGAGTAAATTACAAGTTTTGAGGTATCTAATAATCAAACCTGGGAAATATATTTTGATGGTGCAGGATCCTCTCAGCAGGGCAAAACACCTCAGTCCACTATCCGTAGAAAAGCTGGAGTCGGCCTTATTTTCATAACATCGAATAAGGGAATGATGCACTTTTCTACCACTTATTAGAGCCTTGCATAAACAACGAGGCTGAGTACGAAACTCTAATAACTGGCTTGGAACTTATAATCATGATGGAGTTTAAAGAGATTAAGATCTATGGTGACTCTCAATTGGTAATCAACCAGATTGCAGCGACCTATAAGGTTTTGAATCCTAAACTCATGAAGTACCACCAGTACATAATGCACTTGCTCAAGCAAATTCCCACTGTAACTATATATAGGGTTCCACATGGAAGAAATTCTTCGGCAGATGCCCTTGTAAAGCTCGTAAAGGAATTTACTTATCCAGAAAAAGACTCCATCCCTATAAAAGTTCAGGGTAGTGAAGTCTTGTCTCCTATAGATTTGCAGCACCTCAACAAATAAACTTTCTAGGTCGTTTCTACCTCTTCAACAATCGATGAAGAAGATGACTGGAGATAACCCTTGATTAAATACCTTCAAGAAGGCAAGCTTCCCCATGACAGGTCACTTGCCAATCAAATCAAGAAGCAAGCCTTATCATATGTAGTAGTTAATGATATGTTATACCATAGATCATTCGATCAGATGTGGCTCCATTATTTAGACAAACGAGAGGCCATGAAGATCGTTAATGAAGTCCATATTGGATTATGCGATGCCCATCAATCGGGTCCTAAGATGAAAATAAAAATCAAAATACTTAGTTACTACTGGCCTACGTTGATTGACGATTGCATGAAAACTATAAATTATTATCATCAGTGTCAGGTTCATGGTGTGGTTTTATATCAGCCGCCTAATGTGTTGCACCCTACGATAGCTTTGTGACCCTTTAAAAGTTAGGGCACATATATCGTTGGGCTGATTGACCCTCCTTATTCTAGGGGTCATCGCTTCATTTTAGTAGCAACTAATTACTTTTTAAAGTGGACGGAAGCAGTCCCATTAAGAAATGTAACATCACATCATGTAATGAAATTTTTCATGACCATATCATATATCTATTCGACGTACCTCACAGAATCATATCCGATAATGGGTCTACTTTTAAGTCTACGAAGATCAATAACTTTGCAAATTGCCTGGTATTGATTAGAGATACTTAATAATATATTACCCACGTCCTAATGGATTGGCTTAGGCATTCAATAAAACCCTAGTTCAAATCATTAAAAAGACCCTGGATGATAACAAATGTTTATGGGATGAGAGGTTGGTGGAAACTTTATGGGCCGACCGGACCACATATCAAATCCCGACCCAATCCACACCTTTTGTACTAGTGTATGGGTCTGAGGTCGTACTCCCTCTAGAAATTCAGATCCCTTCACTCAGAACTGCAATTCAAAACTAGATCACCACAGAACAAAATGCACAACTTTGACTATAAGAGCTCAAGGGTCTTAAAGAACATCATCTCCAAGCCCAGTAGAATCTAAAACTCTACAAAGCCCGAAAGGTTCAAGCTCATGATAAGTTAGTGCGACCTAGAACCTTCTAAGTAGGTAACTTGGTATTAGTTCTTCGGAGGCCTATCTTAGCTCACCGAAAGATCGGTGGGAAGTTTGAACCAACCTGGGAAGGACCCTTCATAGTAGAATCAGTCTATGAAGGAGGCTCGTATCAACTACTGGATTGTAAAGGAAATCACTCAATGCTTCCTATAAATGGGTGATTCCTAAAGAGATGCCATGCTTTATGTAGTTTAAATTTTGAATTAATTAAATTTTCAAATTTTGAATCAATTTGACTCAATTTTATTCAAATTTTTAAATCTCAAAATCCTATTTCTCTTTTCTTAAAGTTAGATGTGAGTAATCGTGCTTTCTTGCCTTAAGATTAGATCTTTTAGTGGTGAAACACGCCCTTTGTGGCACCATCCTAAAATTCAAACCTCAACCTTAATCTAATGTGGAGCAAGCTTCCTCTTAATATGATCATTCACTAGTGATGAATAACACCCTTTGAGGCGCCATCCTAGTTTCAAATTTTAAATTCAAGCTCGATCCTCTGTGTAAAGTAAGTTTTCCTACATATGATCATTCCGGACTTGATCCTCTTTGTATAGTAAGTTTTCTCTACACATGATCTTCTAGACTTGATCTTCTGTGTAGAGCAAGTTTTTTATACATATGATCAATCTAGACTCGATCCTCTATATAGAGCAAGTTTTCTCTAACATGATCTTCTGGACCTAATCCTCTATATAGAGCAAGATTCCTCTATATATGATCACCCAGACCGATCCTCTATGTGGAACAAATTTCCTCTACACATGAATATCAAGACCCGATCTTTCATATAGAGCAAGTTTCCTCTATATGAAATGATCCACTAGTGATGGATCACACCCTTTGAGGCACCATCCTAGTTTCAAAATTTGAAATTCCAGATCCGATCTTTTGTGTAGAGCAAGTTTTCTCTCTACAAGATCATCTACTAGTGATAGAGCAAGTCGTCTATGGCACCATCCTAGTTTTTAAATTTTAGATTTGATCTTCTGTAAGAAGCAATGCTTCCTTCTCACAGGATCTTCTAGTCTTCTTTTCCTTAATGATAGATGTAAGTCAGCGTGCTTTCTTTTCTTAGGATAAATCTTCTAGTGATGGAGTACGCCCTCTGTGGAACCATCCTGGTTTTCAAATTCTTGACTCGATCTTCTATGAGAAGCAATGCTTCCTTCTCACAGGATATTTTAGTGTTCTCTTCCTTAAGGACAGATGTGACTCATTATGCTTTCTCTCATTAGGATTAGGTATTCTAGTGATGGATCATGCCCTCTGTGGCACCATCTTAGGTTCAAAATCCAGATCTGACCTTTTGTGGGAAGCAATGCTTCCTTCCCACAGGGTCCTCCAGTCTTCTTTTTCTTAAGGACAGATATGAGTCATCAAGCTTTCTCTCCTTAGGATTAGATCTCCTAGCGATGGAGTACACTCTTTGTATCCCCATCCTAGTTTCAAACTTCAAATTTGATCTTCTGTGGAAAGCAAGGCTTCCTTCCCACAAGATCTTCTAATTATCTTTTCTTTAAGGATAAATGCGAGTCATCATGCTTTCTCTTCTTAGGATTAGATTTTTTAGTGGTGGATAAAGCCCTCTGTGGCACCATCCTAGTTTCAAAATTCAAAACTCTTAGCCTGAGCTTCTATGGGAAGATGATTCTTTCCTACAAGATCATCCAGTTTTCTTCTCCTTAGGGTTAGGTGTTCTCTTTCCCTTAGGATTAGACTCCCCAGTGATGGAATATGCCCTCTGTGGCACCATCCTGAATTTAAATTTCAATTCCGTAATCAACCTCCTTTCCTTAGGATTAGATTTTTGCTTCCCTTAGGATCAGACCCACTAGTGGTAGAGTACGCCCTTCATGGAACTATCCTAATATCTATTCAAAATTTAATCTTCTAAGGCTTAGTTTCCCGTCCCTTAGAGCCAAAACCTAGACTCGATCCTATGTAGCTAGGAGCCCTTCCTTTCTATATGATCATCCAGAATTTGTTTTCCTCTAGGGATAGACTTTTTCTTTCCCTTAGGACCAAACCTACTTATGGTAGAATACGCTTTTCCCAACACTACCCAAGTATTTATTCAAAATTTAATCTTCTAGGGTTAGGTTTTTACCTTTCCCTTAGAATCAAGATCTATACTCAATCCTCTGTAGTTAGGAGTTCTTCCTTCCTATATGATCATTCAATCTTCTTCTCCTTAGAGTTAGGTCCTTTCCTTCCTTAGGATTCAATCTGCTAGTGGTAAAGTACGTCTTCCCTGGTACTACCCTAGTATCAATTCAGTCTCAATTCCTTAGGGTTAGATTTCTACCCTCCCTTAGGATTAGAATTCCAGACTTGACCTTTTAATTCGGTCAACACCAATATATGTAATAGAATTTCATTCCATTACACATATTGGGGGTCCATTTATTGACTTCATTTTTATATGAGGGCATTGAGACCTAGTCCAGGTTCTAGATTAATCTTAACCCAAGATTAATCTAGCTTCAAGACCAATCCAAGACCTTAGGATCTATTCTAGATACTAGGATCCTTTTAAACTCTAGACCCGCTGATCTACTTAAATCCTAGGATCCTTCTAGACTCCAGACCCTAGGATCTTCCCAGACCCTAGGATTCTTTCAGATTCCATATCCTAAGATTTATCTAGACCCTAGGATCATTCTAAACCCTAAACCCTAAGACTCTTAGACTCTAGGATTCTCCTAGATTTCAAACCTTAGGATATACCCAGGTTCTAGATCTATCTATACCTTAAGATTCTTCTAGATCAACCCAGACCTTAGGGTCTATCCAGTTCTTAAACCTACCCAGATCTTAAGATCAATCCAGACTAAAATCAAACCCATACTTCAAACCTATCCACACTCCAGGCCTTTCTAAACTTTAATCCCAGTTCAAATCTTGATCCAACTTTTAATTGAAATTCAACCCTATCCAATCGCTTATAATCATCCAAATGATCGTAAATGATTTGGGTTATTCAATTTCAAATATTCAAACCCAAAATCTAGTTAAAATTCAAAAATTCAGGCTGAAATCCAAGGAAAAAGACTCAAGTCCTAAAACCCTTTTCCAGGGATTTTTTAAAACTTTCAAACCCTAATCAAATGGCTTCTGATTCAAAGTCTATCAATTGGATATTGATAGGACATATCTCTAGAGGCAACCCTCTAAATTTGAACTCATTCTGAGGTCTCTAACCCTAGAAACTGAATTAAAATCCAAAGGCTATAAAACCTTCAAATATTTATGGCCTATACCACTGGACCTGCCACCCAGTAAATTTTGACCTTGGAGCTTTCTCTAAAGCCTACAACTAGAGTTTTATACGTGGACATACTACAAGTCCAGAGCATCTTTAATCATCCAAAACCATCAAGTATATTGAGGTATATTGTTAACCCTAGATTAAGACGCATTAGGTCAAATAGCTGTCTGATAAGTGCTTTTTAAAGTGCATTTTTAATTCCCCATTAAATCTCTTCATGCGCTTAAACTATGTTTAAATTTTCAAGCAATTTGATCAAGTATATTTTGAAAATGAGTTGATTTATCATTCCTAAGGCTTTTACCACAACGTGCATTAGATGCACATTTTTTAAACCGTTGATCGTAAGATCAATGGTCTAGATCGAGCCATTTCACACTTGATTCGACCGCGTGTATGATTCCATTGCTTTGTTCAGTCGTTCGACTCGATCAGAGCCATTCGTATCAAATGACAGACGATCCAAAGGCCTGCGGGAGTTACCAACGTGGATTAGTGATTATGTACGGGGCCTATTGCCTTAATAATCATCCGATAATAATCGCACGACAGTGCAATCATTGCTAATGATTGTAGCCGCCACGCGGGTTCTAAGTCTACCAATGAGACGGTGCCACGTGGCAATTCGCCGTCGTTGGCACCACCACGGCCCTAATTGACTTAAATTTTATTTTTTAAATCATGTTTTAAATCTAATTTTCTTTAAAAAAATAATATAAAAAAAAGATATATAAATTATATAAAAATTCAAAATTTAAAATTTTGAATTTAAGATTAAAAATATTTTAAAATATTTTGTATAATTTCATTAAAACTAAAACTTTCAATTTTTAAATATTTAACTAATATTAATTAAATATTAATTTAAATATTTTAATAAAATTTAAACTTTTATTTGAGATACTTTAGAAAATTTAAATAATATATTTAAAATACTTTATTTTGAGATTAAATTTGATTTAAAATATTTTATTTAAATATATTAAATAATTTAAACTCATTAATATCTAATTGTTATCTAATTAATATTATTTCAAATATTTTCAAATATTTAAAATTTTATTTTAAATTATCTAAAAAGAAATCAGAGAATTTATTTTAATATTTAACTTTAAATTAAATTTAATTTGATAAATATTTATATTTTAAATAATTTGTAATTAATTAAATATTTAACTCTCCAACTAATATTTAATTAAAATTAAATTAAAATCATTTTAAATTAATTTTAAATACCGTAATTAATTCAAAACTTCAAAAAAAATTTATAAAAATTCAAACTAAATCAAGGAAATACATATAATACCTTAAAATTTTCTAAATTTTAAATATTTTAATTTAAATTTAACTTTTAAATTCAAAACTTAATTCATTTTAAATAGTTTGATTTATTTAATTATTTTAATATTTAATTAAATATTAAACTAATTATTTTCAAAATAAAAAATTTAGTTTCAAATTTTTTCAAACAAATCAGAGGACCTCTCGATTAGCTTTAAAATTATTTTAATGATATTTTGAATTATTTTATTTTAAAGTTTTTAATTATCATATACACATATGTTTATATATGTATATATTTTAAGATTTATTTTAAAATTATATGTATTTAAATCCTCATATATTGAGAGGTCTCTTTGAAATTTTAAACATAGGTTGAGTATATGATTAGAAATGGCGGGAGATGATTAGTGAATAATCACATTTTGATTGTTCACTAATCTCATTTTAATTGTATTTTTAATGTTAATCCTTGCATGCTTAGGACATACACACACCACTTAGTTTAGGGCTCTCCTAGATCTAGGAATTGATTGCTATGATTGCATCTCTTATATATATTTGGTCAAGGGTTAGTGACTTTGATTTACACCCACTTAAGCTTAGTGACATCATTAAGGATAATAATTAAGGATTTTGTGTAGGGGACTTAGAATAATTATAGAAAATAGGATACACCTCCTATAGCCTTGAAACTCAAAACACTTGAACTTGGTGACATGTATAACCTCTAAAAAACTTTTCTCTGATTTTAGAAAAAATTAAAATATTTAATTAATTAATTCATTAATTAAGCCTTAAAATGTTCTAAGAATTCCAATAAATCCAACTTAAATCCAAGAAGTACAAATAATACCTCTAACTGATCAAAACTAAACCCTTAATTAATAAAAAAATAAAAACCCCTTAAATGGACTATAAAATCAAGCTTAATTTAATTTTAATTGAAATTTAATATTTAATTAATTTAATTAATTAAAAATTCTCAAACACTTTATAATCCCTCCTTAGATCATTCCTAATCTTTGGAAGTGATTTCAAGAAGTTTGGAATTAGTTTGGATTCAAATCATCAAAAGCCTCCTAATTAAGTTAATTAATTAATTCAATTAATTCATCAAACTCTAAAAATTATAACAAATTAAACAAAAAATGAGTAAACTCAAAGGCATTCAACTCATATTAAGGTCTAATATTTATCAAAAATATCAAATTTCTAAAAATCATTCAAATTTTAAAAAGTCAACTTTTGGTCAAACTTCAATTAAAATTCAAGTCAAAACTTCAAACCTTCATAATAAAATATAGAAAAATCTAAATTCAGCATACTTACAATCTAACTGATCATATTAAGGTCTTATATTTTAATAAAATACTAAATTTCTAAAATTTAAGCTTAATCAAAAAGTCAATCTTTGATCCCTTAATTAAATTATTAAAATAATCTAGAAAATTCTAAAATTTGATAATTGATTTTAAATTTAAGAAAACGTTAATTTAATATTTAAATCACTCAACCAATCCCTTAATACACAACAACTACTCCTAAGATAAAGTTTTTAGGCTAGACTACTCTGGGCTGCAGGGCTATGTATCCTAAGGAGGCTTTGTTCCTCGAGCCTGGTGGCACAACGCCATGAATGAATTCAATGGAGTATTAAAATTTTAAAATTAATTGATTATTAATGATTTAACCAAAATTAAAAATCTTAATCAAATTATATCAACCAAGTTTATAGGCTGGACTACTCTGGGCTGCAGGGTTACGTGTCCTAAGGAGGCTTTATTCCTCGAGCCTAGTGGCACAACACCACGAACTGGTTGATAGCAAATTTAAATAAATTCAAATCTTAAAATTAGAAATAAATTAAGTTTAATTAAAATTAATTAACTTTCAAACTTTAATCAAATTCAATCCACTTAATCATACTGGGTACCACAGGATAACCTAGGCCTACGAGGCTATTAATTTAGCCCCAATGAAGGTAAAATAAACTTCATAGCCTCGGTAAGCAACAAAGGTGATATCCATTCAACACTTTAAAACATATCTTGAAATTAATTTTAAATCATTAATTTTAAAAATTTAATTAAATATTCCCTTAAGCCTTTCAACCAACTAGAATATTAAGCAACTCTGACCAAATGCCCTTTATAGGATATATCCAAGCCACAAAGCCTACCACACACACTTTAGATGATTTACTAGGATAATTAACTCTAGTATTAGGCTAGGCCGGTATTTACTTTTCTACTACTTGGGTGTGCCGGGTTTTTCGTGGTTTTCACTACATGCTATTTGTTAGAATTAAGTAATTGATTGATTGTTTATTTAATTTCTATAATCTATATTTTGATTTGATTATATGTTTGATCTACCCCTAGGTTATGGACGATTTATACTAATTCAATCTTATGCAGGTGGCCATGCTTATACAGGATAATTAAAATAAAGGGGGCAATAAAATTAAGCTTTAAAATTAGCATGTTTTGTATAAGAGCTAAGCGTGTTAAGTCCCCCTTTAAAATTAAAAGAGCATGGCCAAGCGTGACTATAAATTTGAGTATTTTTTAATTAATTAACTGCTTGAGATTAATTATAACTGCTTAGGATATTTATATAAATATTGATTATTAGGATAACCCTGCATGTAGTCCGAGTATAGATTTTTCTTTTATATTCATTATGATTTGATGTAAATTGAGTTATAATTTAAAGTGCTTTGAGAATGGGATGTTTAAGCATCCAATTTGTAATCCAAAGAGGAAGGTATATCCCTTAGGGGAGAGTTCCTCTCTATTTGGAGATCTAAATTAGGATGATTTTCAAATGTCCACGGAGAAAAGATAACACCCCTTTCGAGGGAGAGTTTCTTTTCACTTAGATATCCAGACTCAATGATCCAAGGAGCCTCATAGAAGGACGAAGAAGTTAAGAACGAGAAGACCCATTCTCAAAGTCACTTGATTCTTAGGAGTAAAATCTGGGTTATAGTCAGTGGTACCCGACCACTTTACTTTTTCTGCAAACCCTAGGTTGTATAATTAAGTGGCACTTACCATATGGACTTTTAGCTTGATTATTAAATTTAATTGATTTAATTATTTGATTAATTATTTGATATTGATTATGATATTAAGATTGCATGCTTTCAGTAGTTTTTAGCACTTTTTGCATGTTGATCTTTGCTTTAGCCTGGAACCTGATCGGAGGCTCATGAGGGAACGTTAAAAACTCTTTTACTTAAACCAAATTGAAATTTCTTAAGCTCACATAGTAACTCTAATATTTTAAGAAGTAAGCTCGGGACCGCCAGGAGTTCTTATTTCATAATTACTGCATTTTTCTTTCCACTTAAGCTCAAATATTTGATCAAACATCATTTTGATCTTCTGAGATCATATGTTGTCTCCCCTTATGTTTGACTATGATAATCGAGGTAAATCCAAAGTTTTGAAATTTGAACCCATTAGGGAACGATATGTTCACATCTTGAGGTGATTTACCCTTTATAATGACGTGTTCGATTTCAAAATTAAAAATTCTAAAAAGTAAATATTTTCCAAAGAAAATTAAATCTTTTTCAAAACTAAACTTTTTCAATCAAATAGCATCATGCATTAGATCTTACTTATAGGGGAAGAAAGTGAGTGGCATCACGTCACTGTTTCAGTACCTGCCTTAGCCTCCTTTGCCTTACTCATTGGAGAGTCACGATGTTATTTAGCCCTCTTGCCCATGGACAGATGAATTGTTGCCTTCCTTATCAATTAGCACTCGACATAGCTAACCTAGTTGCATTAATTCTCACTTCCTCTTAAGGTGGAAGAGCATCAGGCATTGGATCACTACTTATAGGAGAAAAAAATGAGTGATGCCACGTCACTATCATGATGAGGAATCAACAAAACATCCAAGGCTATAGTAAAAATAGGATAATAACTTTGTATTTAATTTTCTTTTTACTATTTGGTAGTCATACTAAATGCTCACCATTAAATTACTTGTCATTTTCACAACTCACCCACTAAAGGATCATGCAAATTGAAGAATTAAATGTATACTTAGACATGTCTTCTTGAGTGTCTTACATATGCTTTATAGGTTCCAATAGAAAAACCCATACCTAACATTTGCTAATAGCAAAGACTTGGCCAAGAATGGTCACCCTCAATAAGAAGTACTTGATAGCACTAGGACTTGACTCAACTCAGCAAGGAAACCCGAGAAGATCATCCACAAGGAGAACTCTAAGGGATCATATAAGACTCCCATGACCTAGTGAATTCATCTCAATGCTTTTTGCCCTCTTACAATATCTTGGCATCACTCCAGTTGGCAAGCCACCAATGATACTGATCTATCCAATCACAAGGAGGGTTCACCCCAATGAAAGCACAAATATGCTTCCTCATGATCGACCAACCATGAGTTCACAATTGCAAATAGCCCTAGTGGACTTGACCTTCATGTCCTAATGACCCAAGAGTTGCACCTAGGAGGTCACCAATACAACCAAAGGACTCGTCAATACAAATTCTTTCAGCTCGGCCTATCTAAAGACTCATTTTCATCAATCTCCCATGAACACTCAGCATAAGGGAACTCACCTTGAGGCTAAAAGTTGGGCCAGATAAGAAGAACAAGGTTGTGCATCCATCAAATTGTGACACATATCTATAATAGTTTGTACTTATTTTGATTAATTATTATACTTTTTTATCTTTTTTAGTGTAGTATTCTCTTTAGACCTTGATTCCTATAAATAAAGGATGAAGGGGCACATTTTGATTCTTTTTTTAACTCTTTTTGAAACCTCATTGAGCTAGTAGAGCATTTTCCTTAAAGATTTTATGAGCATTCTTCTTGAACTTCCAAAATATTCTTTCTTTACATACTCATCATAAGCTTTTAAGTTCTTATCTCTTGGGTTTACTTGCTAGTAGGGATGGATATTATCCACAAAAATTTGTGAATCCAATAGCTATACCACCTTGTTCTACTAATACTTATTAATTTTGTTACTTTAGTTAGCAATGATTTAAAGGGAATATCCATGTAATATAAAGGTTGTACTATGGAAAAGTAAGAGAACTCCTACATTGACATTTACTCTTAAAAATTACTAAAATGTTTGTTTTTTGTTCTTCTGGAAGAAAAATGTTTGAAATTTAATGGTTGTTTTATTATAATGATCAAATTAGGTATGAACTTTCCCATTTTTGTATAACATGTGTCAATGTAACAAAAATTGGAATGTTGTGTCTGGTTGTCTAAACAAATTTGAATATTTTTTAACATTAATGATTGATTAACACACAACTGGGTAGTCTAATTTATTTAATTCTTACATATCATGAAGATTAACATTTATTATCTTTATTTTGGTAGATTAAATACTTAAGGTTTAATTGGGATTATTTTATTATTTTTATTTTTAAATATATATATATATATATATATATATATATATATAGTGTATTTTTAATTATTTTTTATTATTTTTTAAAAATAAAATTAAGTTATTTTTAAAAATACATAAAATAATTTTAACCTATTTCAAAATATTTAAAAATAACTATTACTACCAATTAGTTGCAATCTCCATCTTCATCACCAAGCCAACTATCATTGTTGCCCCATTTATAATCATCATCATCGTATAAATCAATTTATTTGATATTCAATTAATAAAATAAAAATAAATATTTTTAAATAAAAAACTATCTCAAATAACCCATTAGGGATCATTTGAATAAATTGTTTTTATTGTTAAAAATATGCTTGATTTATATATTTTTTGGGTATCTTTGCTTTATTATTTTTGAAAAAAAATAAATTATTTAAATTCATTAAGAAATTGGCACTTTTTGGTAGAAGTGAGAATTTTGGAACCGTTATGTATCCGTTTTGTAAATCGATTTCACTAGAGACCTCAATAATTAAGATACTTGTAGTAATCTTTATTTTCATTTTAGTTAAATATTTTCCCCATTTCCTTGTAATATATATAGACCAGACCAGCCAAACCATTTTAATATGTATATGTGATGTCTTTTTTCTAAATTCTCCTCTTAACATTTCTCCACTTTTTCTACTAGGAAGTAACCTAAGAAGCACTTAACCTCCAAGCTATTGATATAATGGTGTATCATGGAATTTGGAGTGGAGGGTTAAGGTGAGAAATTTTATTCAGTTAAAGAGGATGTAGGGTAACCTAATGTAAATGAATTAGGGCTTATAATTTTTGAGAAGCTTTATTTCAATAATGATTAAATCCTCAAATAAGAAGTAGGGTTTGGACTGACTTTGTATAACCGATTTTTGTGTGAAGCATAAGAGGGGCTTATGTTAGAAAATGTGATGCGTGTAGGTATTTTATGAATAACTTAAGATGTTGAGAAACGAATGCAAGTGTTGTCCAGTGTTTTAGTGAGAAAGTTCTTATTTGTGTAGCTGAAGAAAGGAGAGTGACTGGATTGTAATAGATTTTGTGGAGTATATTTAATTTGGGGAGAGATATGGATGAGCCTAGGGAGAGAAAACTTAAAGAAAAACTCCAAAACATTTTATGGGGATTTTGAGGAGGGAATGACTACAAGAAATAATTAAAATGTTAGAAGAGAATAAAGATACACACGTTTCACAAAAGTGCAGGGGGGGGGGGGGGTTGGATCCAACCTACCAAATCAATGATAATAACCAAGATTTTCCTAAGAGAAAGAAATATTTTTCTCAAATCATATTTCTATTCATCAATAATGTCCTTTCTTTAAATCTTTCCTTAAATTTAATGAAAATAAACTTAAGGAAAACACAAAGCAACACAAAAAAAAATCTAAAAGTGGTCAAACTTTAATAAATACACCATAGAATTATCATTGAACTTTATAACTCCATCTTGAAAATTCAAGTATTATTGAGCTAGTTTAAAGTTGCTCTTAGAAGATGAAGCATCACACTTGAATCAAAAAAAAAAAAAAGAGTTAGCCTTGTTTGCTTTGACTTTCACTTTGAGTTTGATGACTTAATAATATGAGGTAGAAGTTTTGGAATGGCAGCTGATATTTACATCTTAACATTTTTTTTAAACTAAAATTACATCTAGACTAACTTTAATAAGTTCAAATAAAATCCAAAAAATAAATAAAAAATTCAAATAATAATTCAATTGGTATGATACAGTGATACACAAGTGGACGTGACATTTCAAGTAATAAAGTGATAAGAAAGAAAAGTTCTCATGAGGAATCAGTTGATATCATTAAAAAGTACTAATTTTTATAAATCAATTAATTTATCTACAACAAGTCAAATTTTTTATAAAGTAGTAAAAGTATAAGTACATTTCTTCTAATGGTTTACTAATTCTATCAGTAATCTGAATTTATGATTGATTTGGTAATTATGTGCATGCAGATTTGTTCCAAACAATTTAGTTCTAAATTAGAGTCATATTAATTTCTCGTCTCAGTCATGCTCATCAGAATTTTAATGAATTTATGACTTGACATACTTGTTGACCTCATTATTGTATGAGGTCACTAGGACTTTTCCTAGACCCCAGATCAATCCTGACCCTAGATCATTCTAGCCTCCAAACCAATTCAGACCCTAAGATCTACCTAGACCCTATATCAATCCAAAACTTAGGATCGATCTAGATCTTAGATTAATCTAGATTCAAATCAAACCCAAACTCCATATTAATCAAGATTTTAAATCAATTCAAATCTCAAACATAGCCAGATCTCAATATAATTCCACTCAAACTTCTACCTATCCAGCCTTCTATCAAACTTTCATCCTATCTAATTATTCATAATCATCCAAATGATTATGATTAATTTGGATAATTCAAATCCAAGCATTCAAACCAAAAATCCAACATTAAATCCAGAAATTCAAACCAAAATCCTAAGTCCAAAGACCTAGGTCCTGAAACCCTTTTCTAGGGATTTTTCAAACACTTCAAGCCCTAGTCAAATGACCTCTAATTCAGAGTTTACCAATTGCATATTGATAATATATGTCTCTAGAGACAACCCTCCAAATTTGAGCTTATTCTGAGGTCTTTAACCCCAGAAATTAGATTGAAATCCAAAGGCTGTAAAATCTTTAAATATTTACGGCCTATATCATTGGGCCTACTATCCAGTGGACTTTGACCTTAGAGCTTTTTCCAAAGCTTCTAACCACTTCGATTCAACTTAAAATCTCTAACCAAACCTATTAGACCCAAATGCAGGCCTTAGGTCAACCTAGTTGACCAAGTCAACCTAGGTTGACTAAATAAGCCCTTAAGGGTCCAATAGGTCATTTTGATCAAATTGAACTCTCCAAACCTTGGAACCATGTTCAATAGACTTCAAATGTCATTTCAAACTCATTGATCTCAAGCCCAAGTCTTGGGTCAACCTGGTTGACCAAGTCAACCCAAGTTGACCCAAAAACCTCTTAAGGGTTAAATGGGTCAATCCAACCCATTTAACAAAATTAAACTCTTTGAAATCTTCAAATCCATTTCATTTCATATTTCAAATAAATTCCAATCTACCCCAAGTAAAATCACTTGATTTGACTTGGTCAAGCCTAATCTATTTAGGCAAACCCTTAACCATGATCAAACCTCAATCAATTCAAACTATCCAACTTATGTCAAGCTTCAAACTAACAACATACCATGGCTTAATCTTATCTTAACCATCGTTCAATCAAACCCAATTATAGTTGACCAAATCAACTTAAAATGTTTGTTCAAATCACCTTAAGCCCTCTTGCATTCGTTCAAACCTTATCTTTCCAATCTTAAACCCCCTCTATTCCATCTAACCAGCTCAAGACATCCCTCCATGCCAACTCAGCAGTCAACTTGAATGTTTGACTGGTCAAACAATCAAAGTAAGCTTTCCAATGGGTCAAACCTAGTCAAACCACTCCCTAGAGCTAATCTATGCTACATCAAATCATTCCAGTAGCTTGAGTAAACTCTAGAGGCTTCTAAGACCTTCCTTAATCCCTGGCTTAGTTTTAATTAGCCTTTAATCCTTCCACATGGGCACAAGAGGACATAGAGAGCTTTCCACCTCATGTGCTTTTGTCCTTGTGATTCCCCTACTCTCTAACCATTTAGGACACGTAGAGATCATTAGGGGAAGCTTTCAAACAAATCAAATCCATCCAATAAGCCTAGGGTCGTTTGAATAGGGGAAAAAGTTCAAATCAAGCATCATTCTCCATCTAACCTTCTCGCACTATACTTGAGCTCCCCCAATCGGCCCTTATTTTGTTTAAGCTTCCAAGGTCATCCTCTTGACATTCCAAGTCAAGATCAACAGGTCAAAGCTCACCGGTGGTGCATTCCTGGTGAACTAAGGCCTTAATCCGTCCAAAGGCCATAACGTTTGATCTAGAGCTTTCCAGACTGCGACCCCTGAAGATGGATTGAGCGTGGATAGTCAAAAAGCTCAGAGAAATCACAACCTTGAAGATCCAACGATTAGATCTTCCTAAAACTCAAACCCTAACTAGTACACTTAGTTCAAATTAGCTTTTCATAAAGCGTTTTTAAGCCATAGAACTATATCCACATGATTTCTGTTCACTTCATTAATCTAGGTTTAAAATTTCATTTAAAATGGTTGATCTGATCGAGAGAACAAAGCAATTTTCCATTCCTAGGGTGTCCGCGTAGTTTGGCTTAGGTGTACGTAATATCAGTCGTTGATCTTCTAATTAATGGCTGAGATTTCCTTATACCGCGCGCTGCTTCCCCACGTGTATGCATCTGTTGGATTGAAACTCCATCCAGCTTGATCAGAGCCACTCATTCCAAAAAGCAGAGGATTTAATGGCAGAGAGGCAAGCTAACGTGGATAAGTAACCATGGATTCGATCTGCATCATCATTATAATTATTTATAATGATTGCGCGATGGCGCAATCATTGCAAATGATTACTCACCCCCACGCTAATAGAACTGGCAAATCCAGAGCTGCCATGTGGACCAGGTGCCGCCGGACTAGGATTTCACTAATTTTAAATTAAAATAAAATCATTTTAAATACATATCTCTTTTAAAAAATTATTAAAAATTAAATAAAATTTCAAAAAATCCATTAAATACCTCAAAATTTCTAGAATTTCAAAATCTTTAATTTAAAATAAAAATTATTTAAAAATATATAATATATTTTAAATATTTTTAAAATATTTAATTTTTAATATTTAATTAATATTTAATTAAATATTAGTTTAAACATTACAAAAATTAAATTTTTAGTTTTAAAATATTCTAAATATTTACTGATATAATTTAAAATATTTATATTAAAACTTAATTGAAATTAAAAAAATATTCCTTAAATAATTTCAATTTTTTAATATTTAATTAATTCAAACCTAATTTAATTTAATCATTTTAAATTTTAAATTTTATTCTAAAATTATTTTAATTAATTATAAAAAATAAAATTAAATATTTTTAAATTTAAATTTAATTTTAAATATTTAATAAAATTTAAGTAATTTAGATTATTTAATTACTTAAATAATTACTTAATACTTAATAAATTAAATACTTTTAAACTTTATTAATTTATATTAAAATATATTAAGTAATTAAATTATTATTTAAAAATATTTTAATTTAAAATTAAATTAACTTAAGATATTTTATATTGAATAATTTTAAATTATTTAAATATTTAAATATTTAAATATTTTATTAATATTTAATTAAATTTAAATTTAAATAATTTAAGAAAACATTAAAGAAATTTATTTGAAATTATTTAAAATTTTAGAAACATTTTAAGATTTAATTAAATTTAATTTAAGAATTATTTTTAAATTTTAATTAATTTATATTTAAATATATTAAATTAAATTAAAACTTAACAAAAAAAGAATTCAAATAAAATTTATTTTGATTTAGAAAAATACAAATAATATATCAAAATTTATAGAATTTTAACTATTTTATTTTAAGAATAATTTCAAAATTAAATTCTTGATATATTTCAAATAATTTTAAACACTTTTGAATATTTAATATTTAATTATTATTTAATTAAATTTCAATCAAAATTATTTAAAAATTTAAGAACCTCTATTTTAAATTATCTCAAAATATTAAAGTATTTTCAAAATTATTTTGAAATATTTTAAAATTATTTTTGAGATTTATTCAAAATTATCTTGAATTACTTTAAATTTTCTAGAATTTCTGAAATTAACCATTTCTAAATATTAAAATTAATTTTAAAATTATATATGTTAAATTTTGAGAGCTTTGAGCGGAGTCTTAGAGTTTTAAACATAGTTTGAGTATACTTGAATAGAAATTATGGGGAATGGTTAGTGTATAGTTGTGCTTCATTTATTCACTAATTAAGATTTTGTCTAAGTTAATCATATTTAGTCCTTGCATGTTTAGGATGCATACACACATGCACTTAGCCTAGGCTCTCCTAGTTGAATGTGATTGTGTATTCCTTTATATGCTTGTCCAAGGGTTAGTCAAATTTTGATTTGATCCTATATAACCTAGTGACACATTAAGGACCAAAACTAAGGACGCATCTTAGGAAAGTTAGATTAATTTTAATAATTAGAATATACTTCATATTGACTTGAGACTTTGAACATTTCAAACTTAGTGACATCTCCATCCCATATAAAAATTCCCAGCAACTTTAAAATTCATTAAGCCACTTAATTAATTAAGTCAAAATTAAATCCTTAATTAAGCCTTAAAATTTCTAAAAATTTTAATAAATTAAATTTAAATTTAAAAAATATAAATAATATTTCAAATTTACCAGAATTTAAATCTTAACTCAAGAAAATTAAAATCCCTTTGATTTGACATCAGAATCAAGCTTAATTTAATTTTAATTAAAATTAATATTTAATTAATTTAATTAATTAAAAATAATTAAAAATTTCAAAAAATTCCCAAACACTTGAGAATCGCTTCTTAGGTCATTTTTTACCTTTGGAGTTGATTTCAAGGAGTTGGGAATTCATTTAGACTCAAATCATTAAATACCCCTTGATTACATAATTTTACTAATTCTAATAATTACTCAAAACTTTCAAAAATTATAACTAATTTCAAAAAATTCTAAATTAAAAAAACTCAAAAAAATTGGACTCCATTTATGGTCTAATATTTATTAAAAATATCAAACCTCTAGAAATAATTCAAACTCAAAAAAGTCAACAATCTGGTCAACTTTAAGTCAAAAGCAAGTCAAAACCTCAAACTTTTATAACTAAATATAAAAAAATCCAAATATAGCAAATTTAGTGTCTAATTACTCATCATAAGGTTTAATATTTTATAAAAATACTAAATTTCCAAAATTTAATCTTAATGAAAAATTCAACTTTCCCCCTTTTAATTAAATACATTAAATAATTCAAATAATTTCAAAAAATTCAATAATTAATTTAAAAATCCAAAAAACTTTAATCCAACTTTAAAAATAGCAATCAATTAATTCTAAGTCAAAATTCATCAAATTTTAAATCTTAAATCAAATCAAATTACTTAATCATACCGGTTACCACTAGATAACCCAAGTTTACGAGGTTATTAAATTAGCCTTAAGGAAGGTGAAATAAACTTCACGGTCTCGATGAGCAATAAAGTTGGTAATCAGTAAACCTTTAAAAATATATTTTAAAATTAATTTTAAGCCATTAATACTTAAACTCATACTTAAATCCCTTAAGCCTTTCAACCAACCAGAATATCAAGCAACGTCACTCAATTACCCTACATAGGACATATCTAAACCACACATCCTATCTCACACACTTTAGATAGTTTACTAGGACAACCAACTTTAATTTTAAGCTAGGCCAATATTTTACTTTCCTTTGCTAGGACAACCAACTCTACTTCACTACATGCTGGTTGATATAACTGCTTGATGTGATTGTTTATTAAAATTTAATGCAATTTATGAATTACTTTGATTATATGATAGATTGCCCTTAGGTTAGGGGTGATTTATACTAATTCAATCTTATACAGGTGGCCATACTCATACAGGGTATTTAAAAGCTAAAGGGGGCAAAATAAAAATCAAGTTTTCAATTAACAATATTTTATGCTGGTGCTACGCATGCTTAAGACCCCCTTTAAAATAAAAAGAGCATGGCCAAGTGAGGTTGGTTTGAGTACCTTTAAATTTAACTATATAACTGCTTTGGATATTAAATTAATTATTAGTTTATTAGGATAACCCTGCAGGTTATTGAGTCTATAATTTTTCTTTTATATTCAGTGTAATTTGATGTAATTTTAATTCAATTGAGTTGTAATGTTTAAGTGCTTTGAGATGGGATATTAAATATTCAATCTGAAATCCAAGGAGAAGGGTGACATTTCCTAGGAGAGAGTCCCTCTTCATTTGGATATCCAGATTAGGATACTTTGAGTATCTAAAGAGAAAAGAAAATATCCATTCGGGGAGGAGTTTCTTTTCACTTGGATATCCGAACTAGATGGATCCAAGGAGCCCATAGAAGGACGGAGAAGTGAAGAACGAGAAGAATCCCAATTCTCAAAGTCACTTGTGTCTTAGGAGTAAAATCTGGGTTGTCGTCAGTGGTACCCGGCCACTTTACTTTTTTATAGATCCTGGGTTGTAACATTAAAAAGCAATTACCTATGGACATTAAATTTTAATTGATTTATTTATTAATGTTGATTATTTGATGTTGATTGTGATACAGAATTGCATGCTTTTAGTAGTATTTTTTAGTGCTTTTGCAGGTCGATCTTTGTTTTAGCCTGGAACCCAATCAAAGGCTCGTAAGGGAACATTAAATTTTTTTTTAAATAAAATTAAAACTTTTTAAGCTTGCATAGAAATCTAACATTTTAAGAAGTAAGCCCAGGACTGTCGAGAGCTTTCATATGCATAATTATTACATTTTCTTTCAATTTATTAAGCACTTCCTCGCCTATGGGTTCTGGCAAACCATCTGGCCTATGAGGGTGTAGATCTGTCAAGGAGAATCTGTGTATTTTAGGATAAAAACTATTTTTAAGCCTTTTTAAAATTATTTCATTCAAATTTTAAGCATTTAATTGAGTCAATTTGCATGCATTACATTAGATACAAATTTAAAAATATCTAAAACTTTAATTGTATTTATTTAAGCATCAAATACTCAACATAAGTCAAGGGGTCAATTAAGATCTACTCTAGATGTTAGCCCCGCTCTCCTTAAGCTTAACTTAATACAACGTCCCTATCCACTCTTACATAAAACACTAGACTCATGATTTTAAAGTATTTAGGTGGTTTAGCTAGCTCCCTAATCCAGGCCGGGGTAAGTCTAGATATTATATTGTAGTAGCTAGGTTCAGGCTACTAGTTTTTAGTACCCATTTTAGACTTAAGTTCCGAGGCACGCTTGGGCTATAAGACCTCAATCTTTGGGAATTGAATCCAAACTTTCTAATAAAATTGATCATTCAAACTAAATATCTCTTTCAATCAAATTCAAGCCCAACACATAGGATAGGCCAGGGTGTTTCTGAATTGATTCAGAATCTCAAGACACCTCCTACTATTCTTCATTTGACTCTAAAAATAAGTGCTCAATTTTGATCCAATCCCGTTTGAATTTCTAACCTCACCTCCCTTGATATCAAGCTTCAAATTCTTAGATAAACTTTCTACCACTATTTTAATCAAGAGTATTCGTAAGAAACTTTAATTTCCCTATGATGTAATTAACTAAGAGGGCTTGCACTCATAGGAGATTTAAAAACCCAGATCAATTTTTAAAATCAAGATTTTCAAAAACTCAATCAATTCTCTTTGGGAAAATTCAAGTTAAAATCAATAATCAATATCGTCACCTTCAGATGATCGATAGCAATTGATATCTTCTTTCCTCAGAAGGATATAGCAATTACTATCGTAACTTTGATTGTGAAATTAATGATGTCTTATCCAAAATTATTATAATTAAATATTTGATTCAACGATCATTTTGACCCTCCTGGGTCATATGTAGTTCTTCCCTAAATTTGACTATGATAACTAGGATAAATTTTTAACCTTGTAAATTGAACCTATTAGGGAACAATATCTTTGTCTCTCAGGGTAATCTACTGTTTATAATGGCACGTTCAATCTCAAGATTGAAATTCAAATAATTAATTCTTTCCCAAAGAAAATTAATCTTTTTCAAAACTCAAATAATACTTTTTTAATCAAACAATACTCAATGCTAATCACTTACTTCACTGCATCAATAATATCTCCCAATAATTTTTAAACCCTAAAAATTCTTATGTTTGTGTTTTTAGGATTTTGTTCAAGTTTCCCTAATTATTCCACTACATCTCCATTGAGGACATGGTTCACACTAAATTTGAAGTTTGTGAATGGCCAAAACACAACTAAAGAAGTTCATAGAAATATGAAATAATTATTTGAAAATTTATAGTGTAGACCAAATCTACATTACATACAACACCAACATGAAATCATAAATTCAGAATAATAAACTAGCCACTAATTTACATATTCAATAAAGCAACGATCACAATTTCCATTTAAATTT
The DNA here is from genome assembly GCA_019925795.1 of Dendrobium chrysotoxum. NCBI lineage: Eukaryota > Viridiplantae > Streptophyta > Magnoliopsida > Asparagales > Orchidaceae > Dendrobium > Dendrobium chrysotoxum. The sequence goes on along the minus strand of CM034312.1, from coordinate 27,886,102 downwards.
AAACACAAAAGTGCATAAGTATGAAAAGAACAAACCTATGTAATCTCTTAATTCAAGACCTCTCTCTCCCCCAAGAATTTGCTCTCAATCCCTCTTACCAACTCACACACACTCACACACTAAGACATTGTAGAAAAGAAAGAAAAGAAAAAAAACTCCCTCCCAGAAGTCCCAATTTATACATCTTTCAAAATAACTACCATCTTGACCAAGTGGACCCACAACATAGTGGTGCTGAATTGAAGGCATTGTGGTGCTCTTAGTGAATCATTATATCTCTTAAAAAATGTAAGTGGCTAATCCACACCACCAAGACATTGAGGTGATTTGGAATAATGGCACAAGGAGATTTGGTGCTACAACACCAAGTTCTCTATCTTGATCCTCAAAATCTCCTCTATCGAGTATTGAGGTGTTGAATGGTTTCACACTATAGTGCTATGATGCTTGATGTAAAGCACTGGGTGCCAAATTTTCTGTCATTAACACAAAATATTCTTCCCTAGGGTGTTACAATAATAGGTTAGATAGTGTTGCAATGCTGAACTATTTATGTGTATGCAACACGTCTTCCCAGATGACAGGCACGTTACCCACACTACTTTATCTTTTAATTATGAATTGATTAATTCTACGGTGTAGCTATTTTTCTATGCAAGTATATATATTGTGTGAAGTAATAAATTAACGAGAAGAGTATTGTTCCCATGAGGACTAGAATTTTCTAAAATTACCTTAGTACTGCTTAATAAAATTATTCTATTTATATAGTCAGTCGATTCATAGAAGGTTAGGCAATTACAAGTAAAAAGCTACAGTTGTAAAAGATAAATTCACTAATTTTAAATTCTCTAAACTTAAAATATTTAAAAAATATATGCTTGCATAAGAGTAGTTTCTTCCTAATGTTGCTGTGAATTAAAGCACAAGTGCTTTTTCTCTCTATCAATCTTGTAAAAGTATTAGCTAGAATTCCTCTCAACTAAAGTTTTATTATCTCCTTTAGATCCCATAATTCTAACCACCATATGTCTATACATGACATGATTACATTTCAAAACCCTCTTATTAATCATCTAATCCTCCATTGAGTCTGAGTTTAGATTTCTGACCCGTTTGTGTAATCAGGTCAGGTTCGGGTTGGATAAGTTGAGGGAAAGTCTATTTTGGGTTGGACCTGAACCCAACCCAAAAACCCATTTTGACACCCTAGCTAATCCATGAATCAGCCTATAATCTTTTTTTAAGTATTATGATTCCAATAATTTTTTTACGAGGATAGAAGTGGGGCTAGATATTGCGGGTACCAACTTTTAATATTTTGATATTTAGCTTTTCACTTTTTCCTTTTCTTTTCTTTTCTTTTCTTTTTATTTTTTTATTTTTTATTGGCTAAGTACCTTATAATGATTTTAAATACATGTCTATTACCTTCATTCATTATTTTTAAGGAGGGTTAAATATTGTAGGTACCAATTTTTGATATTTTTGTACTTTTCTTTTTTCAATCTTTTCACTTTAACTTTGTTTTATTTATTAAATTCATTATATTGATTTGAATATCCATTTATTACCTCCACATTATATATTATCTAAAGTTTTTTAAAGGTTTCATAATTTCCTAATTCTTTACTTATTAGGTGATTTAGAATTAATCTAATTACTTAATTCACATCAATCCTTAAACCCATTAGTCATTGATAAGTGGTCAAGTGCTTAAGTGATTTTTAGGAATTTAACTTATCCAGAATCACTAAATTTTAAATGAAAAGATTAGTTGTTACTAGTAAATGTTATATATTAGGCAATTTTGCAAATTATGTAATATTAAATACTTAATGATCTTAATTTTGAATTTTTTTCAAATTTCATAATAAGCAAAATAGTGCAATATAGTAAGACAAATAATTTTGAATAAACTAGGAAAATTAATTTCATTAAGATTTGTCCAAATTATAACAATATATAATAAAACTAAAAATGTAGGAAATAAAATAACATAAAACAAATAACAAAAAACCTAAAATAAATATTATAACAAAAATCAATAAATAAATAATATAATAACAAAAATAGTAGGGCTCCACCTACTCCCCCTCATCATTTTCTTCTTCTTGCTTTCCTACTACCTTTGTTTCCTATGTTGACGATGATCCTGATCCTTGGTACACTTACGGGGTGGGCTTAGAAATACATTATGCTAACCATGGACTCTATCTCATAGCTCATAAATATGCTAACAATGGCTATGTTGTAGTGAGCCTAGTACTTACACTATCGTTGGTGCTAGAGCATCATGTGGTCATAACAAGAATACATCCCTTATTCTAGCCCTATCATTAGCTGCCCAAAGTGATCTATATAAACCTTGATCTGATCCACTCTATCCCAGGGGTTTGCCACCTAATCTTCTAACATCCTAGGATCTTTACCATGCTATTGGTTAGGTTGGTTCAACTGGCTAGTTTCCTCTCATGGTTCTGCAAAAAAGATTTTAAAGGATTGGATATTAAATCTTGTTATTATAGAAATATGCAAAATATACCTTTCAACTGGGTATCATTTTGCCCTGATAGATTCACATAGTTGAAAGATAAGACTAAGATGCCCTAAACCCACGAAAGTTGACCCCCTAAGCATATACTACATAGTCATTATAAAAAAAAGCATATATTACATAATCTGAAAGACAATCTTCCTAAAATAAAAAATCAGACATATTTGGACACAAAAATTTAAAATGGCCCTATCCTTTATCACCTCACTTATATATTTGCTCGGCATAAACTTTGCAAAAATAAAATAGTGTTTGGCCTTAAACTTCTGAATGAGGGCAGATGCAAAAAAGTAATAATTTTATCATCTCTCCTCTTCCATTGGGCATTTAAGTCTCTCCGGGTCAGGATTTTATTGATTTCTTCATAATATATGGCATTTGTGCAAAAAGTAAGGTATTCATCATTGTCAAATTGATAGCTAAGGTTTTGGAAGATTTTATTTATTACTGCAGGAGTAAAGGGGACCCACTTGCCATAGACAAAGATGCACTCATTTTGGGGCTCCTTCGCATTCATAAAGAATTCCCAGACTATACAGGCATTAGCAAGATGGGCTTGGACTACAAGAAAATCTAATTTTTCTCTATAATTTGGACTTCAATAATCTTCCCATATTTATTAAACCCATTCTAAGGAGTTATGATTTTACTCAATAGGCTATTATATCTCTCCTCAGTAACTACATTAACAATTTTTTTGGTATTATAATAGGTGGATCCAGACCTCTTCCTATCGACTATAATTTTAGGGGACATTTCTAAAGGGTTGGAATGAAAAGGGATCTAGAAATAAAAATACAAAGGAAATAGAATACATAAGTGAAATGAGAAAAAACTAATCCACCCTTACTTATAATGGGACTAGCACTAAAGCTCTATCTTGTGTAGAGTTGTGACGCTTAGTGAAGCAAATCAACATGAGTATAAGCATTATAGTGCTAGGGACAGGTAGCACTGTGACACTCGTATAGGGAATTTAAATGGCAATATTTTTTATCATGAGATCGCCATGATGCTTAACATATGGCAGTGTTTTGGCTCTTACCCTATGAATGATTTCACTGAACATTGCAGTGTTAAAGTGCTCAATAGGACCAAAATGATTAGAGAGCTCAATGAAAGTTTGTTAGGGATGTTAAGCCCTTAAGAACTAGCCCGAGGCTAACCAAAAGGGGGGGTGAATTAGTTATTTTAAAAATTCATGATGAAAAAATGATTTTAAAAATCTTTTCAAATATTTTAAAATGATTTTAGTTTTGCGATGATGTGTTGATGTTTAACAAAAATAAAATAATAATCACAATCACATGATCATCAATAGAAAAATAAAGTACAAAAATTAATAAGAAAGAACACACCAGATTTTATAGTGGTTCGGTCAACCTGACCTATGTCCACTCCCCGGAGCCTCCCCTCTGGGTATTGCACTAACACTAAGTGACTCTCCTTCTGCTCCCACAGCGAGGCGGAGAAGCATGTATAAAACTCCTTTCCACCAACCCGGTGAGGCAGAGAACCTGGACTCCTTTCGCTTCCTCCTAAAGTACGTAGAGAACCTGGATCTTCTTATAGAAGATCCTTCCATAGAGACACCAACAAGACAAGAGACGACGACCGGAGAAGATGACTCAGATCCTTACTTGGAGCAACCTTTGTGAACATCTCATAAACTCTCCCTCATAAGATCCTCTCTCTCTCTCTCTCTCTTAAGGTTCTCTCAGGCAAGGAAGGTGGCAAAAGATTTTAACGATTGAACAAAAGAGATCTTAAATAGGAGGGCTCAAAAATTGCCCTAAATTTCAACTGGTTGTCAAATATCATCCAGGATGATCAGTAGATCGTCCTTTATAATTAGTGTAAATTAGACCCTTTTGGCCTGGACGATCTGGTTTTTCTGGATGATTAGAAGAAAAAATTTGTTCAGATCATTTGGGATGATTTTGAGATCATCCTAGACGATTAGTTCAAACTAGGAAGATCATCCAGCAGATTTCTTGGGTCGTCCAGCCAAACCATACTTAACGGTTTCAAAATGACCTAATCATCCTAGATGATATATATATCATCTCGTACAATTAGTTTAAAATTAAGAATATCGTCCAGCATATTCCTTGGGTCATCCAGGTAAAATGCTCTAGATGCTCACGATTTTGCACATATCGTCTAGGATGATCTTGCAATCGTCTAGGATGATATGATCGAATTAATCAAATCTTAATTACTTTTCTTAATCATCAGACTAATTTAGGCATGATTGTAAAGGATTGTCCAGGATAATACAAGTATCATTCAGGATGATTAGACCAAAATTCTAAAAATAAAAACTTGCCTAACTTAGTCTAGCGGTTGAGAATTTTTTATTTAAGAATATCGTCATGTACGATGGGTCTATCATCTAGGATGATCTACTTAATCAGACTGACTTAACATGGTCGCTCTAATTAGGGTTTCTGTTTTCACTAGATCGTTCAGGACGATATGAATATCATACAGGATGATTTTAACAAAAATAGAATAGAAACTTTAACACACTAAAACTCTCTCCTGAGTGTGTGTGTGTGCAAGGTTACTTAGCTTGGAGAACCGTTACATTATATTTAATACAAAAAAATGAAAAGGTATATTGAACCTGAAACACAAACAAATTAACTCGATCTTGAACTAGCTTGAATTGAAATTGATCTTGTGAACCTGAAAGATTAGAACCTCAAACAGAAATGAAAAGGTTTGCTATCATCAAAATCATAGTCTTTGAAACCAGATTTGTAACAATCTCCTCCTTTTTTATGATGGCAAATGTTTGTTATTAATTCAAATTTCAGTAAATAAATACGGTGAACATTTATGATTCAAAAAACACTGAATATTTCCATTGATAATTAAAAAAATTTTATAATGACTCACAAACACCACAAACTACTCCCCCTTTTGACATCTCAAAAAGGGAAAACACAACATAAACATAGAAAAAGAATACAGTACAAAAAAATGAAAAAAAAAATCAAAGCAAAGATAAAGAAAAATAGAAATGAGAAAATAACATTAAAACCCCCCTTTTTTTTCAAATCGATCTGCTCCAGTAAATCAGAATTTTCTTTAATTTTTAATTCAAAAGCCGATAAGAAGAAAATCGACAATGCTGAAATCCAAAAAAAGTTGGAAAATCAACTTTCGTAACTCCTACCTTGGACACCTTATAGGTTCAAATTCCTTTCAAACAAAAGTCTAATTTAGAAGAAAAGAAATTAGATTTGAAAAGAGATCTTTTCAAGCCTCATTCAAAAAAATATCTGATAAAATAGTATTACAAAGTAAGAAATCAAAAATTATGATTTTCAATCTCAAGCTTTTAAAAGTAAGAAAGAGAAGAAAGCTTATTTATTTATGGGCTCATTTTGTGCCTCTTTTTTAATTTATTTGGTGCACTTTATGCATATTTTGATTTTTGATACACTTTGTGTATCTTTCTAATTTTTGACGTCATTACGCTTCTTTTCATTTTTGGCTCATTTTATGCCACTTTTTTTTGCAAGCTTGCTTCCTTTCATAATTGTTAAAGAATCTCAATTGTGAAATTACCCTCTAGATAGAAGAGAAGACAAAACTCACTCTCTATAATAAGGAGGAGTAATTCATAGAATAAAATCATACTCCATATGATAAGTCCAATCATTTGATTAAGAAAAGCATAACAATGATTCAAAGCTTTGAAAATACTATTTATATGAGGTAGATTACTATAGAAAGAGAAAATATATCTCTATTTTAAAAACTAACTTTTTAATTTTGAAAAAGATTTTTATCCAAAAGAAATAATACACCATTACAGGAGTTAGAGGAAGAGAAACAATCATCAATATTTCTTCTCTTTAATAGATTCAGAGGAGTCAATCACTGCTTACAAGCTTCCAAATAAAAATAAGATAAATACTCTCAGTCAGAAATTCAGTTTATCAGCAGTAGTGAGCAGTGATTTGATTCAGAAGAAAAGTAGTAAATCAAGAACAAGTAGGAAATCACATCAAAATAAATACTCAAATAAAAAAAATAACAAAAATAAAAAGAAAATTAGCAGAAAATAAAAACAAACAGGAAATAGATAATCAAATCAAACAAAAGCATAGGAAAAGGTTGAAAAATAGAAACTACAAAAATTAGTAATCACTAAAGTCATGCATTTATGTCAATCACACCCAATTTGATTTTCAAAATGCTGAATAAGTCAAAAGTCAGTGGTTTAGTAAAGATGTCAGCCAGTTGATTTTCAATTATTAAATGGTGTAACTCAATGTCCCCTTTTATAACATGGTCCCTAATGAAGTGATGCCTTATGTCAATGTGTTTGGTTCTTGAATGTTGGATAGGATTCTTAGAGATGCAGATGGTACTAATGTTATCACATAGAACTAAAATTAAGCCAATAGGTAATCCTAGATCCAGAACTTGTTCCTTCAACCAAAGGACATGGGCCACACAACTTCCTAAGGTAATATACTCAGCTTCAGCAGTAGAAAGTGTTATAGAATTTTATTTTCTACTGGACCAGGAGACTAGAGACTATCCTATGAATTATCATGTTTCAGAGGTGCTCTTTCTATCCACCCTACACCCTATAAAATTAGAATTAGAATATTTAATAATCTCAAAAGAAGTGTTGTCCTTAGGATACCAGATTCCTAAGGTTGGTCCCTAAGAGATATCTGAGGATTCTCTTAACTGCAGTCAGGTGGGATTCCTTAGGATCAGCTTGAAACCTGGTACAAAGATAAATACTAAACATGATATCAGGTCGGCTAGCAGTCAGGTAAAGCAATAATCTAATTATTCCTCTAAACCTCTTCTGATCAATAGATTTTTTATTTGGATCTTTGTCTAATTGGATAGTAGAACTCATGGGAGTGTTTATTGGCATGGCTTTATCCTTTTCATATTTCTTCAAGATGTCCTTAATATACTTTGATTGATTGATAAAAATTATATCATCCATTTGTCTTATACTAAACCCTAAAAAGTAAGATAATTCTTCCATCATATTCATCTCAAACTCCTTACTCATTATCTTAGAAAAATTATAACATAATTTTTTATCAGAAGATCTAAAAAGTATATCAACAACATAGATTTGGACAATGAGTAGATCATCTCCCACTTTCTTAAGAAAAAGGATGGTGTCTATGCTCCCCTTTACAAGCTCTCTTTCTAGTAAGAATGTGCTAAGCCTCTCATACCAAGCTCTAGGTGCCTGTTTCAATCCATATAAGGCCTTTTTTAATTTGTAAATAATATTTGGATATTGGAAACTCTCAAAACTTGGGGGTTGCTCTACAAAGACATCCTCTTTTATTACCCCATTTAAAAAGGAACTCTTGACATCCATTTAAAACAACTTAAATCTCTTATAACAGGCAAAGGTCTCTTCAAAATCAATCCCTTCTATTTGGTTGTACCCCTTAGCTACCAATCTTACTTTATTCCTAACCACCATATCAGAATCATTCATCTTATTCTTAAAGACCCATTTTGTTCCCACTACACTTTGATTCTTAGGTCTTTTTACTAACTCCCAAATATCATTCCTTATAAATTGGTTCAATTTCTCTTGCATAGTTAAGATCCAAAATTCATCAAAAAAGGCTTGATTGATATTAGTGGGTTCAGTCATTGAGATAAATGTAGAATTATTTACTTCCTTCCTAAATCCATGCCTTGTTTTAAGACCTTCAGAAGGGTCTCCTAAGATCAATTCTTTAGGATGACTCGAAGAATATCTCTAATCTCTAGGCAAAGTATTTTGAGGTTCTACCCTTTCCTCCAGATTTGTATTTTCAACCCCTTGGGTAATCTCTCCTACCTCTTCTTCTTCCTCAACTCTAGACTCCTTAGGATAAGATTCATCAAACACCACATGAATAGTCTCCTCCACCACCAAAGTCCTCTTATTAAACACCCTAAAAGATTTCCACACACTAGAATAGCCTAAGAATACTCCTTCATCAGATTTGGGGTCAAATTTTTCTAAGGATGATTTCCCATTATTCATAATAAAAACCTTACAGCCAAAGACATGGAGGTGGGACAGGTTTGGAGTTCTACCCTTAATGATCTCATAGGGTGTCTTATTTAGTTTGAATCTAATATTCATCATATTCAACACATAACAGGTTGTGTTCATCGCTTATGCCCAAAAGTATTTTGAAAGTGAATCAGAAAGCATGGCTTTAGCGGCTTCCACCAAGGTTTTGTTCTTCCTTTTAGCTATCCCATTTCACTGAGGGATTTTAGAAGATGAAAAGTTGTGGCTAATCCATTGCTCCTCATAGAATATTCCAAATCTCACATTTTCAAACTCTCCCCTATGATCACTATGAATAGTCAAGATGTCACAACCTAACTTCTTTTGAATCCAAGTGGAGAAGGATTTAAATTCATCAAATGACTCAAATTTATGTGACAGAAATCTAATCCAAGTGAACTTGAGTAGTCATCAACAATCATAAATCCATAGAGTTTTCCCCTTAAGTTGGCAATGTTAATGGGTCCAAAAAGATCCATGTGAAGGACTTCTAAAGGTCTAGAGGTGCTGATATCCTTAATGGAGTGAAAAGAGGATTGGACTTACTTCCCTAATTGATAGGCATCATATTGGTGGTCCTTAGTGAACATAAGCTAGGGGACACCTCTAACTAAGTCTTTTTGGGTCACTCTTCTAAGAGTTTTCATATTGGCATGAAATATTCTTCTATGCCACAACCAAGACTCATCAGCAGTAATTTTTAAGCAAAATGAAGCAGCACATTCAATATTTTTTAAGTCAAGCATATAGATATTGTTGATCCTCTTGCCCTGCAAAATAGTGTTATTATTTAAGCTTATAATGCATGAGTTTGCCAGGAACTTGATGTTGAACCCTTTGTCACAGAGTTGATTGATGCTGAGCAGGTTGTGATTCAGTCCATCTACAAGGAAAACATTTTTAATCAAAAGGTTCATGGAGTTTTCGATTATACCTGTGCCTACCACTTTCCTAGTGGTGTTGTCTCCAAGGGTGACCTTGCCTCCAGCCCTGGCCTCTAGTGAAATGAATTATTTTGCATCTCCAATCATATGTATTGAGCATCTACTATCCAGGTACAAAATGCTCTCAAGAGGTCTTGTGTGAGAGTATCCCTACAAAATCATCAAACATCAGATTTAGGAGTCCAAACAGGTTTGGGTTCCTTCTTATAAAAAAAAGAATGCAATGCATGTGTGCTATATTATGAAGCATGCAATTTGGGTCTCCACACCTAATGTGTACTACAGTGAATAGTGCAGGTGTAAGAGATATGTCCTAACATGCCACAAGAAAAACATCAAATACTAGGAAAAAGGTTAACTAATCTACATGGGTGATAGTGCCTCTTCCTAGGTTTGGATGAAACATGCTTTGATGATTTTGAATGAGATTCTTCAAACGATGGAGGTTTATAAAATTATGCAAAAGTAGGTGGTATTTTATTTTTCTCAAAAGCACTAATTTTTACACTTAAAAATTCATTTTTCTTTTTGAGAGCTGTAATTCAAATTTCAAATAATACTCATCACTATCTAAATTAGATGCATGAGATTCTAATTTCTTAAATGTAGCTTCTAATTTAACATGCAATATTTTTAATGAATCATACTCAACAATTAATTCAGAAAACTTTTTGTTTAATTCATCAAATTCATCAAGTAATAAAAGGTGATTGTGATCAAGTGTAGAATGATCCTTAATCAAACCTTCGTGCTCTTTTTCCAAGTTAAGAATTCCAATTTTAGGCTAGCATGTATTTTCTTATGTTTCCTATATGATGAATGGATTTTTTTAGAAACTTCAAGTAATTGATCGTAGGTTAGCTAACATACCTCTTCTTGGTCAAACTGACCACGATGTTCATCCGCCATTAAACATAAGTTTGTAGTCTCCTCTTCAGCTTTAGTCTCAGAGGAGTCAGATGCAGAATCTGCCTAGAAAGCCTTTTGGATCTTCTTCTTGTCCTTCCTGAACTTGGGTTTCTCCTCACCCTACTTCTTACTTAGGTGAGCATTAAGTGTAGGACAATCAGCCTTTATATATCTAGGCTTCCTGCATTTAAAACAAACTGTATCAGAAGAATCTTTAAAATTTCTGCTACTATTACCTTTGTCCATTTCTGAAAGTTCTTGTATTTCTTCCTTAGAATACTTTTGAATTGCTTAGTGATTAAGGCAACATCACCGCTTTTAGACCGGGAAGAATCAGTGTCAGTATCATTGGCCTTCAGTGCCACATTTTTCTCCTTCTTCTTCTCACCTGCATCAATTTGTCAATTGTTCACTCCTTGCTCGTAAGCAATGAGTGACCCAAGTAAGTTATCAATAGAATAATTATTCAAATCTTTTGATTCAGTGATAGCAGTTATCTTGGCATCATAGGAAGAAGGAAAACATCTCAAAATCTTATTAACTTTCTCATAATTAGTAAGCTCTCTTCCTAAGGTATGTAGGGAGGTGACAATTTAAGTGAACCTAGTGTACATTTCAGATATGGACCCACTAGGTTTCATGCGAAAGAGTTCGTAGTCATGAAGCAGTATATTTAACCTAGACTATTTAACTTTAGATGTACCTTCTAGGTAATGCATAATCTATCTCAAATTTCTTTACCAGTAGTGCAAGTAGAGACATGCATGTAATCCTTAAATTTTAGTGGACAAAAAAAAAAAAATTCAAGCATTTTGCATTCAGTTGTGCTAAGTCCCTATCATCATGTGTCCATTTAGTAAAAGAAAGTTTAATTTTAACATCATTATCAAGTCTATACGGAGCATCATAACCATCTTTAGCAAGCATCCACATACTATAATCAATTGATTATAAGAAAGTGGACATGCGAGTTTTCTAAAATTAAAAGGTATGTTGTCAAATAAAGGTAGACGAGTAATGGAATAGCCTTCAACGGTGTTTCTATTACCAAAGTTAGCCATGGATCAAATTTAAAAGTTTTTCAAAACTTAATTTTATGAATCCCGCTCTGATACCACTTAAAAGCTCATTAGGGATGTTAAGCCCTTAAGAACTAGCCTGAGCCTAACCAAGAGGGGGAGTGGATTGGTTATTTTAAAATTCATAAGCAAAAAATGATTTTAAAAATCTTAAATATTTTAAAATGATTTCAATTTTGTGATGATGTGCTATTGTTTAAAAAAAATAAACCAATAATCACAATCACATGATCATCAATAGAAAAATAAAGTGTGAAAATTAATAAGAAAGAACACACTAGATTTTATAATAGTTCAGTCAACTTGACCTACGTTCACTCCCCAGAGCCTCCCCTCTGGTATTACACTAATATTAAGTGACTCTCCTTCTACTCCCATAGTAAGGTGGAAAAGCCTGTACGAAACTCCTTTCCACCAACCTAGTGAGGCAGAGAACCTGGACTCCTTTCGCTTCCTCCTGAAATAGGCAGAGAACCTAGATTTTCTTACAGATGATCCTTCCATAGAGACACCAATAAGATAAGAGATAACGAACAAAAAAGGTGACTCAGATCCTTACTTGGAGCAACCTTTATGAACACCTCACAAACTCCCCCTCATAAGATCATCTCTCTCTCTCCCAAGCTCTCTCTCTCTCTCTCAAGGTTCTCTCAGGCAAAGAAGGTGGCAAAAGATTTTAATGATTGAATAAAAGAGATCTTAAATAGAAGTGCTCAAAAATTGCCCTAAATTTCAACTAGTCCTTAAATATCATCCAGGACGATCTGGTTGTTCTGGATGATTAGAAGACAAAATCTGTTCAGATCATTTGGGATGATTTTGCGATCATCCTGGATGATTAGTTCAAACTAGGAAGATCATCTAGCAGATTCCTCGGGTTGTACAGCCAAACCATGCTTGACAGTTTCAAAATGACCTAATTGCCCCAGATGATATATATATCATCCCGTATGATTAGTTCAAAATTGGGAATATCATCCAGCACATTCCTCGGGTCATCCAGGTAAAATGCTCTGGACAGTCAGGATTTTGCATGTATCATCAAGGATGATCTTGCGATCATCCAGGATGATATGATCGAATCAATCAAATCTTAATTACTTTCCTTAATCACCAGACTAATTTAAGCATGATTGTAAAGGATCATCTAGGATGATGCACGTATCATCTGGGACAATTAGACAAAAATTCTCAAAATAAAAACTTGCCTAACTCAATTTGGCGGCAAAGAATTTCTAATTTGAGAATATCGTCCTGTACGATTGGTCCATCATCCATGATAATCTGCTTAGTTAGACCAACTTAATATAGACCAACTTAACATGGTCGCCCTAATTAGGGTTTCTATTTTCACTGGATCATCCAGGACAATATAAATATCGTCCAAGACGATTTGAACAAAAATTGAACAGAAACTCTAACTCACTAAAACTCTCTCCCTGAGTATGTGTGTGCAAGGTTACTTAGCTTGGGGATCCATTACATTACATTTGACTCAAGAAAAATAAAAAATTATATTGAACCTAAAACACAAACAGACTGACTCGGTCTTGAGCTAGCTTAAATTACAATTGATCCTATGAACTTGAAAGATTAGAACCTTAAACAGAAATGAAAATGTTTGTTATCATCAAAATTATAGTCCTTGAAACCAGATTCACAACACTCAATGCAATATTGCTGCATGGATAGGATTATAGTGTTATAAAAGGTGATTTGGCACTACGGTGCTGAATTCCACTGACGTTGCGGCATGATTAATCTTAATTAATTTTTTAATTATTGACATAATACTTAGCGTTAGGTTAAATTTTCAAAATGAAATCCTAATAGCCAAAATTTATACTAACGCACACAATAATGATAAGACTTAGGTCAATTTTAACCAAAAGGTTTTCAAACCACAGATAAAACTGTTGTAAATCTGATTTTGATGATGACAAACATGTTTCCAGTGTGTTTTGCTTGGCTAACCCATTTCAGGCACAAAAGATCACGAGCAAATCAAGCTAACTCAAGATCGGGTCCAAGTGTGTCAAATGTATGATTTTTCTTTTTATTGAGTCAATTGTAATGTAACTGATCCTCGAGCTAAGTAACCTTGCACACACACACTCAGGGGGAGAGATTGAGTGAATTAGAGTTTCTGTTCATTTTTTGTTCAGATCATCCTGGACGATATTCACATCATCCTGGACGATCCAGCCAAAATAGAAACCCTAATTAGGGCAACCAAGTTAAGTGAGTCTGATTAAGCAGATCGTCCTGGACGATCTTTGGATCGTACGGGACGATATGCTCAAATCAGAAATTCTCAGCCGTTAGAACAACTTAGGCAAGTTTTTATTTTTAGTTATTTAGTCTGATCGTCCCGGACGATACGTGTATCGTCCTGGACGATTCAGTACAATCATGCCTAAACTAGTCTAGTAATTAAGGAAAGTAATTAATATTTAATTGATACGATCACATCGTCCTGGACGATCACCGGATCGTCCCGGACGATCATGATCGTCTAGTGCATTTCAGTTGTACGTCCCGAACTATACTCAGGATGATTTGGGTACTTTTTGAACTAATCGTACTGGACGATTTACCTATCGTCCTGGACGATCAAGTCATTTTTTAGTCGTCCAGCACAAGTTTCTCTAGACGACCCGAACTGTCTTCTGGATGATATTCCTCGATTTGTACTAATCATCCCGGACGATCGCAGGATCGTACGGGATGATATGAATAATTTTTTCTACTGATCGTCCAGAAGAGTCAGATCGTCCAGGCTGAAATATCTGAATTTGAACTGATCGTACAGGAAGATATATCGATCTTCCTGGATGATCTTGGCCGACCAGTTGAGATTTAGGGCAAATTTTAAGCCCTCATATAAAAGAACTTTTTCTTGAAACAAGAAAAATCTTTTTGCCACCTTCCTTCCCTGAGAAACCCTAGAGAGAGAGTTGGGAGAGAGAGAGAGGATCTTGTGAGGGGGAGTTAGTGAGGGATTCACTAAGGTTGCTCCAAGCACGGATCAGAGTCATCTTCTCCGCTCATCGTCTTTCATCTAGTCGGTGTTTGTCGTGGGAGGATCCTTTGCAAGAAGATACTGGGTTCTCTGCCCGCTTCAGGTGGAAGCAAAAGGAGTTCGAAGGTTCTCTTCCTTCTTCAGGAGGAAGCAAAGGAAGTCGGGTTCTCTGCCCCACCGTGTGGTGAAAAGGAGGTCTTGTACAGGCTTCTCCGCCTTCCTGTGGGAGCAAAAGGAGAGACACTTTTTGTTTAGTGCAATACCCAGAGGGGAGGCTCCGGGGAGTGGACATAGGTCAAGTTGACCGAACCACTATAAAATCTGGTTTGCTTTTCTGATTCAGTTTTGCACTTTACTTTTTGATATTAACTGTGTGGGTGAATATCTGAGATTGATCTTTTCGTTTATGTTTATTTATTTTCGCTGCTAAATATCGAAAAGATTTTTTATTGTTGTTGTGAAATTTTTAAATAACCAATTCACCCGCCCTCTTGGTTAGCCTCGGGACTAGTTCACTAGGGCTTAACATCCCAATCGAACTTTCAAGTGGTATCAGAGCGGGATTCAAAATTTAGGTTTAAAAACTTTTGAATTTGATCCATGGCTAACTGTAACAATCATAATACTGCTGAAGGTTATTCTATTATAAGACCACCATTGTTTGATAATATTCCTTTTGATTTTTGGAAATCACGCATGTCTACTTTTCTTCAATCGATTGACTATCGCATGTGGATGTTAGTTAAGGATGGATACGAACCTCCTTTTAGATTGATTAACAATGTGAAAACTAAATTGCCTTTTGCTGATTGGACGTTTGATGATCGTGACTTAGCACAGTTAAATGCAAAATGCTTGAACTATTTCTTTTATGCTTTAAAATCTGAAGACTATATACGTGTTTCTACTTGTTCAACGGGAAAAGAAATCTGGGATAGATTATGTATAACATACGAATGTACAACTGAAGTCAAACAGTCTAGGTTAAACATCTTGTTACATGATTATGAACTTTTTTGTATGAAACCTAGTGAGACTATTTCAGAAATGTACACAAGGTTCACTCAGATTGTTACCTCTTTGCATGCTTTAGGTAGAGAACTTACTAACTACGAAAGAGTGAATAAAATTCTTAGATGTTTGCCTGCTTCTTATGATGCTAAGATTACTGCTATCACTGAATCTAAAGATTTAAATACTTACTCTATTGACAGCTTACTTGGATCACTCATTGCTTACGAGCAAGGGGTGAACCAAAGGCAACTTGATGCAGGTGAACGCAAGAAGGAGAAGACGGTGGCACTAAAGGCCAAAGATTCAGATGCTAGCACTTTCGGGTCTGATAGCGATGATGTTGCCTTAATCATAAGGAAATTCAAGAGCTTTCTAAGGAAGAAGAATAAGAACTTTCACAAGTGGAACAAAGGTAAGACTAGTAGAAATCTTAAAGGTTCATCTGAATTTGTTTGTTTTAAATGCAGGAAGCCTGGACACATAAAGGCAGATTATCCTACGCTCAAGGCTCACCCAAGCAAGGAGAAGGGTGAGGAGAAACCAAAGTTCAGAAAGGACAAGAAGCGGATTCAGAAGGCATTCTGGACAGACTCTGCATCCAACTCTTCTGAGACTGAAGCTGAAGAGGAGGAAACAAACTTGTGTCTGATGGCTGATGATCACCCTGGTCAGTCGGACCAGGAAGAGGTATGTGAGCTTACTTACGATCAATTATTTGAAGTTTCTAAAAAAATTCATACATCGTATAGGAAGCTTAAGAAAACTCATGCTAGTCTGAAATTAGATTATTTGACTTTGCAAAAAGAGCATGATATTTTAGTTACAGATCATTCCACTGTTGATTCCAATTACATGTCTTTGCTTGATGAATTTGATGATTTGAACAGAAAATATTCTGATTTAACTGTTGAGCATGATTTGTTAAAAATATCGCATGTTGAATTAGAAGTTGCTTTTAAGAAAGTGAATGATATGGCATGTGATTTAGAAAGTAATGAAAGTGCAAGAACTTTTGAAATTGCAAGTTTAGATAAACATATTGAGTTTTTGAAAGTGAAAATCAATGCTTTTGAAAAGAATAAAATACCGCCTACTTTTGAACAGTTCTATGCACCACCACCTTTTGAAAAATTTGTTGCAAGTTCATCAAAGCATGTTTCATATACATCTAGAAAGAGGCACTATCACCCACGTAGATTAGTTAACCCTTTTCCTGGTGTTAGATGTTTTTCATGTGGCATGTTAGGACACATTTCCCACACCTGCACTGTTCACCGTAGTACACATTGGGTGTGGAAACCCAAACTGCCTGTTTCACAGCACAGCACGCATGCATTGCATTCTTCTTTTCATAAGAAGGAACCCAAACCTGTTTGGGTTCCTAAGACTGGCGTTTGATATTTTTGTAGGAGTGCTCTCACACAAGACCTCATGAGAGCATGTGGTACCTGGATAACGGATGTTCTAGACACATGATTGGAGATGCAAATCAGTTCATTTCGCTGGAGGCCAGAGCTGGAGGTAAGGTTACACTTGGAGATAACACCACCAGGAAGGTGGTAGGCACAGGTATAATTGGTGATTCAAAGAATTTTATGATTGATAATATTTTGCTTGTAGATGGACTGAAACACAACTTACTGAGCATCAGTCAACTTTGTGACAAGGGATACAACATCAAATTCCTGTCCACTGGCTGCATTTTAAGCTTAAATGATGAAGTTGTTTTGCAGGGGCAAAGGATCAACAACGTCTACAAGCTGGATGTAAGTTACATTAAATCTGATAATTCAATTTACTTAAAAACTGCTGCAGATGAGTCTTGGTTATGACATATGAGATTGTGTCATGCCAGTATGAAAACCCTTAGGAGAGTCACCCAGAAGGACTCAGTTAGAGGTGTGCCCAAGCTTAAGTTCACTAAGGATCACCTTTGTGATGCCTGTTAGTTGGGGAAGCAAGTCCAATCCTCTTTTCACTCTGTTAAGGATATTAGCACCTCTAGACCTTTAGAAGTTCTTCACATGGACCTCTTTGGACCCATTAGCACTGCCAGCTTAGGGGGGAGAGTCTATGGATTTGTGATTGTAGATGATTATTCGAGATTCACTTGGGTGAAATTTTTGTCACATAAATCTAAGTCATTTGATGAGTTTAGATCTTTCTCTACTTGGATTCAGAAGAAGTTAGGATGTGAGATCATTAACATCCATAGTGATCACGGAGGGGAGTTTGAAAATGAAAGATTTGGAAGTTTTTGTGAGGATCAAGGGATTAGTCACAATTTTTCAGCTCCTAGGACCCCTCAGCAGAACGGGGTAGCTGAAAGGAAGAACATGACCTTAGTGGAAGCCGCTAGAGCCATGCTTGCCGAGTATTCACTTCCAAAATACTTTTGGGCTGAAGCGGTGAACACTGCCTGTTATGTGCTGAATAGGGTGAATGTGAGAGTCAAACTGAACAAGACACCTTATGAGATCATTAAGGGTAGAACTCCAAATCTGTCCCACCTCCATGTCTTTGGCTGTAAGGTTTTCATTCTGAACAACGGGAAGTCATCCTTAGAAAATTTGACCCCAAATCTGATGAAGGAGTATTTTTAGGATATTCATGTGTGGGGAAATCCTTTAGGGTGTTCAATAAGAGGACTTTGGTGGTGGAAGAAACAACCCATGTAGTGTTTGATGAATTTGATCCTAAGGAGTCTAGATCTGAAGTAGAAGATGAAGAGATTGTTGAGGTTACCCAAGGAGTTGGAAATACAAATCTGGAGGAAAGGGTAGAACCTCAAATCACGATGCCTAGAGATTGGAGATATTCTTTGAGTCATCCTAAAGAACTGATCTTAGGAGACCCTTCTGAAGGTGTTAGGACTAGGCATGGACTTAGGAAGGAAGTAAACCATTCTGCCTTTATCTCAATGACTGAACTCACCAACATCAATCAAGCCTTGTCATATGAGTTTTGATTTTAGCTATGCAGGAAGAATTGAATCAATTTGTAAGGAATGATGTTTGGGAGTTAGTAGAAAGACCCAAAAATCAAAGTATTATGGGAACCAAGTGGGTCTTTAACAATAAGATGAATGATTCTGGTGTGGTGGTGAGAAATAAGACAAGATTGGTGGCTAAGGGGTATAATCAAATAGAAAGGATTGATTTTGAGGAGACTTTTGCCCCTGTAGCTAGATTGGAAGCCATTAGATGCTACTAGCCTTTGCCTGTTATAAGAGATTTAAGCTGTTTCAAATGGATGTCAAGAGTGCCTTTTTAAATGGGTAATTAAAGAAGATGTTTTTGTAGAACAACCCCTGGTTTTGAGAGTTCCCAATATCCAAATCATGTCTATAAATTAAAAAAGGCCTTATATGGATTGAAACAGGCACCCAGAGCTTAGGTATGAGAGGCTTAGCACATTCCTGTTAGAAAGAGAGTTTGTTAAGGGGAGCGTAGACACCACCCTTTTTCTGAGGAGATTTGGGGATGACTTACTCATTGTCCAGATCTATGTTGATGATATAATTTTTGGATCTTCTGATAAATATTTATGTGATGAGTTTTCTAAAATAATGAGTAAGGAGTTTGAGATGAGTATGATGGGAGAATTGTCCTACTTTTTAGGGTTTTAGCATAAGGCAAACGGATGATGGAACCTTTCTTAATCAATCAAAATACACTAAGGATATTTTGAAGAAATATAAAAATGGACAAAGCCAAGCCAATTAATACTCCCATGCCCTCCTCAATTCAGTTAGATAAGGACTCAAGTGGAAAATCTGTTGATCAGAAGAAGTATAGAGGGATAATAGGATCACTACTTTACCTGACTGCTAGCCGACCTGATATCATGTTTAGTGTCTGTCTTTGTGCTAGGTTTTAGGCTGATCCTAAAGATTCCCACCTGACTGCTGTTAAGAGAATTCTTAGATATCTTTTAGGGACCCCAAACCTAAGAATCTGTACCCTAGCACAGCACCTCTTTTTGAGATCATTGGATATTTCTGATTCTGACTTTGCGGGGTGTAGGGTGGATAGAAATAGCACTTCTGGGACTTGTCAGTTCATAGGACAGTCGTTAGTCTCCTGGTCTAGTAGAAAATAGAACTCAGTTGCACTTTCCACTGCTAAAGCTGAGTATATTGCCTTAGGGAGTTGTGTGGCCCAAGTTCTTTGTTTGAAGCAACAAGTCTTGGATTTAGGGTACCTGTTGGCATAATTTCTGTTCTGTGTGATAATACTAGTGCCATCTGTATCTCTAAGAATCAATCCAACATTCTAGGACCAAACACATTGATATAAGGCATCACTTCATTAGGGACCATGTTACAAAAGGGGATATTGAGCTACATAATGTAGCAACTGAAAATCAGCTGGCTGACATATTCACTAAACCATTGCCTTTGACTCATTCAACATTTTGAGAACCAGATTAGGATGATTGAAATAAATGCTTGATTCTGATACTGCTGATTTTTGATTGTTCTGATTGATATTCTGTTTTTCTGTTAGTTAATTTTTGGTTTGATTATTTGCTTTCGGTTGATTTTAATTTCTTCTGCTGATTCTTTTTAGCCTTACTGTTAGTTTGATTTGAGTATTTACTTGGATGTGATTTTCTACCTATTTTTATCACTGGTTCATATCTAGCACTTACTGTTTTATGCTTTTCAAAATCTGATCACCGCTCACTACTTCTGATAATCTGAATTTCTGACTGAGGAGTTTTTACCTTGTTTTGGTTTGGAAGCTGGTACGCAGTGATTGATTCCACTGAATCTGTTAAAGGGAAGAAACAATGATGATTGTTTCTCTTCCTCTAACTCCTTTACTGGTGTATAGTTTCTTTCGAATAAAAATCCTCTTTTAAATTAAAAATATTAGTTTTGAAATAGAGATTATTTTATCTTCCTACAGTAATCTGCCATATCAATAGTGTTTTTCTAAAGTCTTGAGTCATTAGTTTGATTTTCTAAACCAAGTGATTACATTATCATATGATATATTGCTTTGTTTTGTGAATCATTCTTCCTTACTGTGGAGAGTCATCTCTATGTCTGGAGATAATCTCACAGCTGAGACTCTTTAATGATTATGAAAAGGAAAAGCTTATAAAAGATGCACAGTGCGCCAAATAAATTAAAAAAGAGGCATAAAATGAGCCCAAAACTAAAAAGATGCGAAATTGCCAAATTGGATACACAAAGTGTATCAAAAAATAAAAAGATGTGCAAAGCGCCAACCAATTTAAAAAAGAGGCATAAAATGAGCCCAACCAAGCTTTCTTTTCCTTTCAGATCGTTAAAAAGGTCTTAGAAAAATCCGTGTGCCACTTAATACTTTCAAAAGCATGTGTTTTGAAAATCATGATTTTTATTTTTTTTACTTTGTAACACTATTATATCAATATTTTTTCTAGAACGAGGGACTGGAAAGGATCTCTTTTCAAATCTAATGTCCTTTCTTCTGAATCGGATTTTTATTTTTGAAAGAGGTTTGCATCGATAAAGTGCCCGGGGTCGGAGTTACAAAGTTATTTTTTCCAACCTTTTCTGGATTTCAACGTTATCAATCATCTTTTATTGGTTTTTGAATCTAAAATCAAGGAAAATTTTTGATTTACTCGAGTAGCTTGATCAAAAAAAACATTGCTTTTATGTATTTTTGCTGTGAGTTTTTATTCGATTTTGTATTATTTGATTTCATGGTTATGTTTTTTGGGATCCTGATCGGTCATCTTCATTATCCATCTTTTTCTGTTTTCTTCACATCGTCCTGGACGATACCTCGATCGTCCTGGACGATCCTCTTCGTCCTGGACGATCCAACATCGTCCTAGACGATTCACTCAAAATCGTCCCCACACTACTCCTGCTGCTGAAAGAACTCAAATTATTGGTGAACGTCCTGGATATCCTTACATCGTCCTGGACGATATGATCCATATCCTCCTGATCTGATCAAACGCTGACATTGCTCCAATTTTATCCATCGTCCAGGACGATCAACCCTATCGTCCTGGACGATTTGATTTGGCCCTATCATCCTGGACGATCCACCCTATCGTCCGGGACGATTGGAATTCGGCCCGTCCGACGCACTTATTGCATATCGTCCGACGATCCACCTAATCGTCCTGGACGATACTTTTCTTCAACGGTCGTCCAGCCTGACTCCTCGGACGATCGCCTGTGTCTAATCATCCTAGACGATCAGACCACCTTTTTGACCAATCGTACAGGACAGTCATAAATGCCCATATCATCCCGGACGATGTCGCGATCGTACGGGACGATCACCGTTTCTATATAAACAGCAGTTTTCTAAGGATTTTCCACACCATTTCTCTTCCACTCTCCTTCTACTTCCTACACTCTTGATTTCTAATGGCTGGTGGCAAACGTCCCGTCAAAAGGGTGCCAGTTTCCTCCCGGGGACCTATTGATCCTCGCTTCCCCAATGCAGCCGATCATGCTGCCTACGAGTGATATTGCGAGGTGGGGATCACACCGTCGAAAACATAAATCCCCGTACTCTCACTTATCCTGTCCTTGACCTCTTCGCACTTACCTCCCTCACCTTCATCCTGACTCTCGCATTTCCTTTAGCTCGGAACTTCTTCGCATTTTCTTTGCAAACTTGAGGATTTCGGCTGATATTCCACTCTTCGTTCTTATGTAAATCAGCGCCCCGATCGAACTTACCTATCAGGACTTTCACAATTATTCTCCAACTGTCCGTCACTGCGACAATCTCCACACCCTTATCACCGACCCAGACTATGATTGGAGTGTCACCAATCATTTCCTTCGAAATATAAATGCCCCTTATCATGACAATGCCTGCTCCACACTTCTTAAGGACGCCCGGACTATTCAGCATGTTCTTCGTTCCACCGTCGTTCCAAAGGCGGGGGATCAAATTCACATCACCCCACTCTTGTCTTTGACCACCTACTACATCCTGGCCAATAGGGAATTTAATGCCACAGACCTTATTATCCCAGTACCTTGAGCACCTCACCACCATTCGGGATCCAGGTCATCGCCGTCGTCCAAATCTATCCTTAGGACACATCATTGCATATGCCCTCGAAACAAAATATGACCTGTAATATCCGCAGCTCCAGATGTTCCTCCATTCCTTCCTCACCAACAATGCCTTCCATGTCCTACACAGCACCCGACTACATCCGGAGCCCTCCCCGGATGTTGAGGAGAGGAGGAAGAGGCCATTCCAATTCCTGCTGCACTAGAGGCACCTGCTCCCCTTCGCATTGCCTCTCCCTTTGACCACCTGGTGCAGCATTTCGATCATTGGGAGGCCAGATTTGACTCCTACGTGGTTGCCCAGGAGCAGCGGCACGCCGAGGACATACAGCGCTTCACTGACTACGCTGCGCAGCAGCAACAGCATCATGACTAGGACATTGCCTGGATTGGAGCCCACTTTCAGGCCCATTCACCATTACTTCAACCCACCACCGCCACCTCCCTCTTCTGATCAGGATCCGCCTCAGTTTTAGTTTTC